>WOVY01009609.1:0-276634 GCA_013436015.1 Rhipicephalus annulatus | reverse complement strand
CTCTGGACAGACTTGTGCGAGCAGCAAAGAAAACAAGGGGCTCCCAGTTTTAATTAGCTGTTGTGGATACCAAGTGTTCAAATTGTCGAGAGATTTTCCCAATAGAAATACGCAGGCTGTGCGCTTTTACTTAACCGAGTTCAAATAACGACCTTTTAATGTAATATTATTTGTTCTTTGTAAAATACCTGATGAATGACAAATCATTTTTAAAGGTATGATAATTTTTAACAGAACAATGACTGAGTTCACTCAGTAGGTATAATCAAAGTTGGCCAGTGTTTGTATATGTTGATAATTCAAATGTCTACTAACAGCTATTTTCTTGATATTGCTGTGAATATGTAGCCAAAAGGACTAGTTTTGTATGATACCCGTGTTAAGAGTGAAGCAGACAGTTAGGAAGTAGTGAAAAAATAAAAATGTAAATTCAGCTTGCCGTGTCCATTGTTTGAGCAGTTTTTTTTTATGACTATGCACCATTGGCACAAAAAAACTCATTTATTCATCTGTCAACGCAGAGCATAAAAACTATGAAGGTCATTCAAAAATTAAGGGCTATTTGGTTCGAAGCAAGTAAATATTCATCAGAAAAAGTTTTTATTGGTGGGCTTAGTTTAGCAAAAACATACTTCACTTTTCTACAGAATCACTGCTAACTTCTTAGTGCTTCTCCTACCATTGCAGTAGTTTCTTTAGTCAATCTGAATAAAACATCACCACTTGGTAATTGAACCTGTTGCGAACGGTTATTTTTAATTTCTCACTGTGTTCAAATTGTACCCCGAGCCACTGTTTCGAGTGAAAGCAGAGGAAATAATCACACGGTGCTGGCACAGGACAGTAGTGCAAGCAATTAGTGTTCTCTACCAAAATATTTTTCTTCTCATTGGTTCTGATTGTGGTGCAAGAATGCATGTTGTCATGTAGGAGGCCGATTCCGAATGAGAATTTGTGACGTCATCAATGTTTATCGTACTTATTACTGTGGTGAGTGTTTCACAGTATATGTCAGCTGTAAGTGTAGCCCACATTTTATAAAATTAAGCACTAAAAATTCCCTTCTTGACTTGGAAAATGGTAGCCATCATTTTTTAGCTGGAGTAAGCTAATTGCTTAAATTTTTTTTTGTTTTTTTGTGAAAGGAGTGGTGGCACCACTTGTGTTGTTTCTGAAATTGCGTACACTATGAAGCGTCGTCACCTGTGCAACAGTGCGAAAACAAATCCCTGTTTTTATCGGTAGCAGTCCAAGAACGCTCATCCACTTGATGTCCTTTAGTGTTTGAGTTGGTTGGTAAGCATTTTTGGAACCTAGATTTGTGAAATCTGGCCCATCGCACATTGGCTACAATCGTGCAAATTGTAGCGAGGTCAACAAGGGTAACTTTGTCTTACAGACCAGCAACTGTTAGTCCTCAATTTATTGCAATATCCTGTCCACTTGAACAGTTTGGTTGGTCTGGATGCTTGGCGTAGTACTCCACCTTTTACGTACACATTTGTGCAGCCATTTTGGAAGTCTCAACACCGTGTTCCAACACTTGTTTCACTCCTCACAGTTGGTCCATGAACTGTGCACAACTCCTCATAAATTGGAAAAGCTAGTGATTCTTTTGCATGCAAAAATGTGATTACATACAGTGTGCACCCCACAAAAGGCGGGAGCACAATATTCGCCAACATTGTTGTCTGCGTTCCCCGTCAAGCAGATGACTACTGAGCCAGAACAATCACTTCAGTACTTTCGCTGCAAAGTAGCAGATTTTGCTGTGTGCATATAACTCTTCAGTCTGATGTGCAAATACTTCAAGATTACGAAATGGCCCTTACTTTGTGAATTAGCATTGTAGAAAATTTCATTTATGCAGATTTGACTGCAATGATTATTCACTGCTTATTTTTCTAACATTGCTACCGTGACTTCCAGCACTTCTCAGCTGTCTAGTGTTACTAGTGTTCCATATGTTCCTATTGTATGCGCATATGTCATGTGCAGTGTATTGAGAGTACTATCCACTGGTGCATATTTTTTTTGTTTCTTTTACAAATGAGTGCTTTTGGGAGCACCAACAGGCATCCTCTATCTCGTGTGTCAGCTGATCTACAGTAGGCGAGCAAGGGCAAAGGCAGATAATTCTCTTGTCATCCCTGACAACTTTGACAAGACTGTTGCTGAAATGTTTGACTCAGGCTTTCATTATTCGCCAACTGTTACTCAAAGTGCCTGTCACTGCAACCCTTTTACATCTTTTGAAATGTAAACCAAGTTTCCTTTTCAACATGATCCTGTAAATAGTGCTTTCCCAGGATGCACTTGCTTACCACAAGTGGAAGTTGATCTAGTTAGTCGTGAGAAGGTAGGACGCGCAGGTAAGAACACCTATTCTAAACACAACATCGACGTTATATGCAGGGATACCTAGCACAACAGCGTGGGATCATTTCTTTTTATTCAACGCGATGTGATTCTCGCCAATGCATTGTCAAGTATCATATTGTGGCTCAGGCTAATCGTACTGACACTGCACTTTTTGAGAGCATGTGTGGTGAGAAACAACGGGCAGCACGGTACCAAGTACTGTGCAAGGGGTGTCCAGTGTAAATATCGTTGTCTGACTGAACGAGCCAAGAGACAATTTCAGCAGGTAATGTTATTAAACAAGTGGCTATCACTGTTTTTTTTTTCATGTATTGTTCAACTCTGTGAGAGAGTGTTCCTTGTTTATATGTATATTGCTGCATTCACGATTGTCAATAAACAATGTCAGCTTACTTGCTCGGCGTGTTTTTTGCCGGTTGAGGCCTCTCGGTCACCTAGCGGCATAGCGAAAATATTATAGTAGCGTTAGGGTGCCGTGCGCGCGAATTCCGCCCCGCAATAGCAGCGAATAGTGGTGGTGGTAGAGGTTAGAAGATGAGAAACGGCACCTAATTTCTGCAACCCGGTCGGGAGCACGCGCAGTGCCTGCGGGGAAGGGAAAAGCGAATAAAATGCCCATAAACCTGCGGGCGCGCACCACGACCAGTCCCCCACACCCCTACCAAAGCAGCCGCCAAATTGCCCTAGCACAATAATGATGAAAGGCCACGGAGGAAGGAAAAGTAGGAGAGGCCCTGACGTCACTCGTCGGCCATATTGACTGGGCAAATTCTCCTTTCTTGTTTACATCCGAATGTAAAGCAGAAGGCGCGACTCTCTCTCTGGCTCGAAAAGCACGTGGCTGCGCAGCGCGTGTGTAGAGACGATCCGGAATCAATGGAACGGGGCTCATCACTCGGAGCCAGCGGGACACCTTCGGCGAAATCATTTCGTCCGAGTAATAACAGGAAGTAACGGCTCGCTGACAGCGAAGCAACTACAAGAGAACGCGCGCTAGATGCACTGACAACGGCGAGTGTTTTTCACGTCATTAATTCAGCAACTGTACAGACAACACGATCGGTCGTGCGCCTTCTACAGTTGCATTCCGCCTGCGGCCGACGCAGCGTCCGGCCACTGTGTCCGTGTTCCGCGTGAAACTCACCGGCGTCAGCATTCTGCGACCGTGGTAACTTTGAGCACGGTGCAAGTGACACTTGAACGCGATTGCTGTTACGTTGAGATTACATGCAATGCTGGTGGAGAGTATACGAAGCGGAACAGAAAAGGTGTTTTAATACGCACATGCAAGTTGTTACTGTACACACACAACACGAAACTACGCATGTGCACATGATGCTCACGGCGTC
Organism: Rhipicephalus annulatus; assembly: GCA_013436015.1. Taxonomy (NCBI): domain Eukaryota; kingdom Metazoa; phylum Arthropoda; class Arachnida; order Ixodida; family Ixodidae; genus Rhipicephalus; species Rhipicephalus annulatus. Next base: position 272,903 of record WOVY01009609.1, on the reverse strand, counting down.
TTGCTGGGCTCAACAGCGTCGTCCGTTGTCACAAGCAGGAGCACTGCTCAACCGTCACTGACCTACAAGGCGTTCTTCGTCGTTCAGCGTCATCATGGTGCCCAACGCAATTTCGCTGAACACTAACTGCTTCATTCCCGCGTCATCCGCTACACGACACATGGACATGCACTCTTTCTACGCACTATTGAAACCCCGTGATGGACAAAGGGATTTGTAAACGTTGCTAAGAGTACAGTAACTGCCAGCAGTACACTGCGTAACCAATAACGTGGTGCAGAGTACGGATGTTGTCCGCCACTGCTCAGCACGAGACCTAGGAGGCACACATGCCACCGCCAGCCGCGCCCGCACTGTGTGGGGATGGCTGCTGCGCCGCGCAGGAGACGCTGCCATCATCATCAACAACAACGCTTTCCCCGGAGAGGGGTGCAGCCGAGCAGAATGTAAACAAACCGCCGGGCGTGGTCGCTTACAAGGCATGCAGGCGAGTGATGCCTCACCAAATCGTGCTGCTAGATGCAGTTGTCAGATAGGAAGGAGACGAAAGCGCTTTGTCCCAGAGTCATGCTTAACTCATCAACCCATCATCATCCTACATCTGTCCCGGCACTTTCTCTCCCCCCCCCCCCAGGGTCGTGTGAGGGGGACGTTTTGCTTCGGGCAGACGGCCATGCCCTGGCAAGGGGCCACCGTTCGGCGCCAAACAGACGCGGCCTGCCTCCCGGCGTACAAGCCAGGGAGACCCGACAAATGGACTACCCTTCGGCGAAGCAAATTCGGTCGCGACGCACAAAGTAAACGTACCCTGGCATGACGATAGTTATAACGCGAGAACAAAACGACGACACAGAGACAAGAAGGACACGAAAGACTATGTCCTTCTTGTCTCTGTGTCGTCGTTTTGTTCTGGCGCTATAACTATCGTCATGCCATACCAACTAGCCCAAGCTGCCACACTTCTAAGGTACCCTGGCAAGGTGGGCTACCGCAGCGCGTGGGGTGCGCTGTGGTAGCTGCTAGATGTTATCTGGTTTAAGAGGATTTTATTTCCGGATGTATCTTACATAGCTTATGCGCTCACAGAAAAATGGACAATGACGATCAATGCGTATGTAATTGTAAGCTGTTATATACAGCGAAATAAAATTATTTGTGTATGCAGTGATGTATAATGCAAAAAATGTACAACAAAGACAGGACATTGGTTTTTAGAAACAATGTTTAACGATTTCGAGTACTTCATACTCAACTATGGGAGAGCACTGAGCCATCCCTTGCGAATTCGAATTGTTTTTTTCACGTTTACGTCATGCCATCAGGACATTCACGAATCATTATTACCAATTGCTGACACTAATTGACTGACCCTGATGGCTGAATGAATGAAGACCTCAATATCTACAAATACGTTTGCAAAGCCGGTTATGTGACAGAATGTTGAGGAACAAAATTTATTGGAAATAAATTGTGACACTAGTCTTTAGCAAAACTAGAGATAGTTTGGTCAGAAAATGTAAAACTTTTATTTTAGAACACACATAATACTTACCTTAAGCATGCCTTAAAGAATTTCACTGGCACTTTTTTGAAACAAGACTTTGTGTTCTCACAGAATCCATCGGGTAACCTTAATCAGGGGAAGCTTTCGCCCCGCTTGTTCCGTGAAGATCACCGAAGTACTACTTAGGAACACGTGTTGAGTTGTTTATTTCCAGGAAAGCCTGTTGCTTCATAGCGCGTGCGTTGTGGAAGAGGAATAAACTTTCTTATAAAAAACCAGCAGGTTTAGGTGGCCGGGCCTAGCCCTCCGACGCCGCCGCACGGGCGTGCTGGGTCGCCCAGGTTTGGTCGTTAAGAGCGGGGAGGGCCTCGTGGAGCTTCGACGAAAGGGTCGTGGCGTTAGTGTGTGTCTTTACTGTGGTGGTGGTAGTGGTTAAAAGAGGAGAACGGCACCTAATTTCTGCAGCCCGGCCGGGAGCACGGCGCAGTGCCTGTGCCGGGCACTCTCCCACAACATGTGCGGAAGCGTAGCCGGGAGAGTGCCGCAGCACCCGCAGTGGGAGGATGTTGTTTTGTTGTTGAGTGATTCTAGAAAGAGGAAGAAGGCACCTAATTTCTGTCAGCCATTGGGCGACACAGCGCAGTGCCTAAAGTGGGAGGTTGTGTATACGTCCGGGAATACGAGGTGAAAGCGGGCAGGTGAGGGATACGTGTTTGTTTCAAGTAGACGCAAACTGGTGGCCTGGACCCGCTTGAGCTTAGAGTGAGGTGTTGTCCGTGAAGTTTTCTTTAAGCATGCCTTAAAGAATTCTACTAGTAAATTTTTTAAACATTTCTGTCATGTGTAGCCTCAACACCATCGCCAGTTCTTGACCATCTTGTGTTGTGTAGTAAAAAAAATTTGATAGGCTCGCAAAATCAATTATATATGTTATAATTTGTTTGTTGTGTATAGTTTTGACAAGAATAAATTTACTGAAATAAGGCTTTATTTTTTTTAACGTTCTTAAAAAGGCCGCAAGAGGGCCCACCTGAGCTTTCGTTTTCACCACGTTTTAATCCAAACAAAATGATGACATTAGAGTCAATGGTAGTGTATAGGTGTTCTGTGTTAGAACTACACTCTAATAACGCGGATGGGACTAAGAAGTTAGTGATTTAATTTTTCATTCCATGGTGCACTTGTGAAAGGCCAGATCATAGAAATAATATACCGATTGAGTATGTATATTACAGTTTGTGTGAGGCCATTCCCGTACATCTAAACTAAGCTTGCAAAAGAAATCATCAGTTCTTTCAATATAAACGCATATGTATGGCGCCAGAAGCAAACTGCCTGTTGTCGAACGCTATCGGGCACTTTGTGTACAGCTGCCAAGAGTAACTTTTGCAGAATTTCAACGTTGGGACCATACGTGAAATGAGGCAGCAACATGTGCGACGTTTTTCGTGGCGTCAGATTGCATATCCTCAAACTGTGTTAAATTCCGATATACCTTCTGGAAATTATCTAACTGATTGTAAGTGGGGCTGTCAGCTTAGTTGGTTGCAGCTGGAAACTTTAGTGGCTCTGCAGTGGTTTGAAATGGGCCCCCATCAAAACGCCGAAACGTGAAAATTCGAAACGACGTAATGCCGAACACTATTTTCACTATGTCGAGGACCTAGTGAAATTTTGCCGATTCGTGAGAAAATTGACGAATGCTCAGTGTGGTTGTGCTCCCAGAAGGGCAAAGCTAAACTTATCTGCATAGACGGTTATCTTTATGTGTTTGAAAAAAAAAAAAGTAGGTTCTAGACCTACTCCGTAATAAACCTAACGAAACAACACGTGCGTGCAAGTCCTCAAAATTAGAGTATGCATAGTATTCTCCAGCCCCGCTCAAATCTGTGCCGCACATATTTATGTTGTGTGCCGATGTGATGTCGGCACTGGGTCAACACACCATTGCACAACACTAGCCTGCTGATACGGAGGAGACAAGTTCGATACCGGCCGCTGCATTCTCATTTTAATGCAGGCGTAATGCTAGAAGCGCATGTATTTAATTTAGGTGCTCTTTAAAGAACTTGAGCTTGCTGAAATTTTCGCTGCCCTCATCTATAGTGTGCATCAATAATCATATCGTGGTTTTGGCTTGCACATTAAACTTCATCAATTATTACACAAATGTTATGACATGATGAAAAATGAACTAATTATTATCACAAGGTCTCGCTGAAGCTGACGTTTTGACAAGTGGACTTGTTTTCTTCATGGCTGGAACTAAGGAGCTAAGCCCATTTGTCAAAATGTTGGCTGCAGCCAGGGGAGTGTTAAGTGGGCTTGAGCCACCCCCACAATATTTAAATTTGGACGTGTATATTACACACATACACAAACAAAAGCACATATAAACGTACATAAAATATGGTTGAACCCCTATCTCGAAAGAAATTGCTGGCAGTGTTACTGGCTCCAGCTTCAGCCGATGTTCACAAATCCTTAATCACTTCAAGCTTCTATCTTCCCCGAGAACTTTGTCTTTATTAAGTGTCATAAAATTTATGTTATGTAATGTGTAATAAGATTTCCCACATAAAAATTATTGCCATGTCATTTTATCGTTTATGCTCTCATAACATCACATTTTTAAAATGTCATACCATTGATTTCGTGACAGAATTTTTGTCAACAATCTAGGCGCGTTGCCATAGGCTTGTGCAACTCTAGTTGGGAGTCGGCCATAGGTTTGAAAAAAAAAACAACAAACAACATATATGCCTAAGCGCGATTAGCGGAAAAAACACATGGAAAGAACACCTTTTTGCTTCATGTTAGAAAAAGGGAAACAGAAAGCAGGGCCCACTATAGAAGTAATGTACCGTAGTAGAACTTGTTTCTGGGCTAGTTGTCACATAATTTAGAAAAAAAAAACCTCTTTGCCTATGAGCACATCATGCAAAAAAAGTGTAAGAAAAGAGCATCTCTGCTGGTGGTACTTAGATGTGTAAGTTTTTTTTTTCTCAAAGTTGTGTAGTAACTAGCCTAGCAACAAGTTATGCTATGTGACCATCGAGCATTGGTTGTGTGAAAGTAAATAAAGCACATATCAGGGCATGTGTGTTATATTGGATTGTTTTATGTCAGGAATAGAGATATATTCAAGCTAGTCAAATGGCCTAAATGCATGTAGGCCATTCGTGACACATCATGTAATTCACGACAAATTGTTTCATGTCGTGACATGTTGGCATTTATTACCACGGTTGTCTGCATAAGTGAAAATTTTGTTATATATACAATGCTACGTAAATGACTGTGATGGCTTTATGACATACTAAAGACAATAATGTCATCTCGTGGTCTGTCATCCATGTTTGTCACACACGCGAGTCATAAAATGCACATCCTGGCACAAAATACGTTAAAGGAGCCCTGCAACACTTTTCCAAGTAACCGATAAATGGCTTCATTAAAAGAAATTATTGGCTTGCGAATCGACTGCAGTAAAATTTCTTTGTATCTGTCAAGTATAAGGGAGTTACAAATTACATAGATTTGTTGCACGCTCTAATTACTTTTTTTTCTTTCCTCCCGACGAGCATGCCGAAAGCTATGCAATCAAGGATGGCACGGCAAAAAAGGTTACATCACGTGCATCATGACTTTGAGCACTTTTTCTTTTTTTCCTTCTAACGTAAGTGTGATCGCAAGCAGGGTCGCAATTAAACTTACATTTAGATTCCGTATAAGTGTGAATGCTTATTTTCAGTGTGATCGCAAGTCCGTGCGTGAACATGTGGTGGCCTCTTGCAGAGGCCATGGTAAGTATGCAGCTTACGATGCTCAGGTCAATAAGTAATCGTAGCTTAGTGTACATGGCATCATTTATAGAAATATGAGAGAATGATTTCTTGCTGACTTTAAGAATTAATGGTATATTTTACACTGCTCTCTGAAGTTTGCCTCACATGTTGTTAAAAGCCTTGGTGTCCAATTGGCACTATTTTCTAACCATGCCGAAAAAACTGTTGTAGGGCCCCATTAATGAAGCAGCCACCATAAGCTTGAATGTTACAACAGTGTCGACGAGTCCTCAGATGTTCTCGGAAGGAGGCGTATGAGGATTTTGAGCCCTTCAAACTGCTGTGGTTGCTGATCCCCGTCTTGAACCACACCATGGAGCACTCAAACACCAAAGTCCCGACACTGCAAGGTCAATCAGTCCCCAGGGGTTCTCGGAACCAAGTATACGTGGATCCAAGGCACTTGTGCTGCTTAGAGCACTGATCCTGGTCCTGAACTGCCCCGAGAGTGGCAGACGTTGCTATTCAGGGTGGCGATCAGGTTTCTGCGACCGGCTGCCAGCCACGGGTTTATAACAAGGCCTACAGCCAGTATCCATGGTACATGCATGTATGGGGAGATTTCTCTGATCTCATTTCAAGGCCATCTGGCTACTGTAACCTAAGTTGCCTCTATGACTATGACTTTCTGGGGCAAACTTGGATCCTTGTCTGCACCACAAGCACCACCTGCTGCCAAAAATCCACCGCCATGGACGATGCAAGCATCAGATCAAGTGGTGACTATCATTTTTCGAACTGTCAATGAAGTTTCATGCAATTACCATGCCATGCTTGTCGTAATAGCTTGTTCCTAACATGTCTCTGACTTCACTCGGTCTTTTTAAGTTATTTACTTTTTATTTTCATTTTTCCTGTATTCGACTTAGAAGTTTTGTTTTCTGAAAGCTGTGGTCCTCATTTCCTGATCTGAGGTACTACCTCAAATTAAACATGAACCTTGCATCATAAAATAGGCATCCACGACTGTACAGGATGAAGGCATTTTTTCTGACTGGCTTGACCAGAACTTTGATAAGATGAGTTTCATGGAGTTCATAGCATTGGGCAAGCATATGTGTTGGCAGGGTGCAGAACTCAGAAGATGGGTAGATGAGTACTCTGATAGGGACTCGGGAGAAAGCTGCCAAAGCAGGTGAAGAACGAGTCGCAGAGCATGAAGCAACCTAAACAGTGATTGGAACTTGAGCAGAAGGCACTGAGGCTGCCGAAAGGGGCACTGACAAAAAAATTTCAAGCATGAGATGTGCCCTTCATTTAATTGCTCGGTATGCATAGGTATTTTTGGCAAAATTTTCATGGCATCTCTCATTTGGAAGTTATTTCATTTCAAGGGCAAACAGAAACTGAAAGGGCGTTCAGCATGCCGTGAAATATACATTACTGTGATGCGTTAGGGCTGGCATTTACCATCCTGAGAGACGATGCGTAACCAGCAATGACGTTAATGACTTGAGTGTTTAAAAATTATGGGACTGACACTTGGAAACGCTTTCACTTTCAGTGATTCTCCCCGATCCGTATGCCTGATCTTCTTAGCACCGCTTGAAATGGTTTGTCATGTGCTTGTCAGTCAGCATGTTCGGAAACTGCTGTGTAGTGTAGTCGTGTTTTTTGAAGCTAAAAAAAAAAAAGCAGTAAGAGTGTGTTGTTTCTTTGGATGTACGAAACACGCTAACGCCACCACAAATGTATGGGCAAATATCACCACCAAGGAACACGCAGATAGCATTCTATGATACTTCCCTGCTGGTGTCTAGTGTCAATTTTTATCAAAGTGAACACGGCGGCACGTGGCCTGCGCGCCGCCGTGGCAACTGCTGGCAGTGCATTCAAACGGGAGCGAGAGCAGCCACAGTCTCTTTTCGTGTCATCGTGCAGTGAGGAAAACAACCATTCGTTGCTGATATAGAACAGCAAGATTGCAACCCCTTCTCCTTAAAGGCGATTACCGGCTCTCGCGTAATTGCTTTAACGGGGGAGGTGGTCGAATCTTGCCGCTGGTTTCATATCAGCAAAGAATGGTTGTTTTTCTCGCAGCGAGATGACGTGAAAAGAGACTGTAGTTGCTCTCGCTCTCTCTTGAAGGGGCTGCCAGCAGCCGCCGCAGCGCGCAGACCACCCATTCCCTTTCATAAAATTTGACACTGTGCATTCGTGCAGCAGTGTAATTCCAAATGTGTTGCTTTGTTAGAACTTTGTTTATCATGGACATTAGACAAAAACAAAATGAAAAGGTACGTATCTATCATTGTGGTTGTCCACAGCATCACAACCTGTTGATATCTACAGTTACCTGATATTTCATAAACCACTCTGTGTATACTGGAATGATGTAGAGGCTGAAATTTCCTGTATCAGTATAGCTTAGCATGACTCAAGTGTGCACCGATATACACTTTCTTAAAGCTGCTTGGAAGGACGTTCATTTCTAAATCACTGCTTTGTCTAGTGTCAAAGCTGAAATGAACTGTGATTTCCAATCACAGAAAGCTGCTTTCATCACTTGCCAACACTGTTGATGGCGATGGTAATGTGACAACCAACAGACGAACCTGATGTCACTTTTTTTCGTACTATAACGCCATCAGCTGTGGTGGCTGTAAAGCAGCGCTGGTAGTACTAGAAATTGGCGAGCGTTCTGCTTCTTGAGAATTGTACTCGATAGTGGTCATATTAATAAATATAACAGATTCATCACTCCAATACATTCCGAGTTGTGAATTGCTGTCGGGGGATGATTAATACATAGGGATTCAAAAGTTGGCATGTGTAAATTCGATCTGATTGCTCCTTAAGAAAGTTAACGCTGAAGATTCCACCAGGTTAATTCCAGTCCACGATTAGATGGAACAAGTCCTTTGTTCATAAACTCTCACAGTCTAATTCCCATATTCAAGGAGAATCTGGATGATTTGGACGCTTATCTAAAGCAATTTGTGCTTGTTGCTCTTGGTCAGGAATGGCCTAAAGAGAAATGTGGGCCATTAGCCTGGGTGTGCGCCTGCACTGTGAGGTACTAAAGGTGTTTGGCGGTTTGTCACCAGAGGACTTGTGAGACTATCAGAGGCCAAAAAAAACATGGCTCCTGCAGGATGTTTAGTTTCTTTGATCGGTGGGCAGAGATGACTGAGCAGGGCAAAACTTATGACGCAGTAAGGGATTTGATGGTCGCATAACGGCTTCTAGAGAATATTTATTGCTGCCTTTCACTGTTCGTTCACTAAAGGAACTGCAATGTGGTTTAAAAAATAGCAGAAGTGGCCGAATACTTTATGGAAGCCCAGTGGCAACATAACCTGCTTGCTTTCCAAGACTAAGAGGAAAGAAGATAGGGGAAACGTGGTGAATTCATTAAGTCTCCAGCCAAGTATTTTTGTATTTCCTGGGCATCTGCAATGATCGGGAAAACACTAATAATTAGCAGATGTAAAGTTACAAAGTTTTTAAGTGGACGTATTGCTAACCAATTACAATCATCACCCTTATAAATTTTGGCTAGCTTCATTGCTTCAAAAGTTAAATAATCATGCCTACTTAAGCAATCAAGCAGAAAACATAAAATGGTGTGACTTACACATCAGACGATAGTACGCAACATGCATTTCGTCGAATCGTCAGAGAGTGTGTTGGCATATTTTTTAACTATGGCTAAACATAGCTGTCGCAACATGTCTAACACATGCCACTATTGGTATAGAATATATACCACCAGCAGAGATTGATTCGACTATCATGTCTGAAATGCTACTGTAAATGCTTTTAAGCATCAGAATACAAATAATAAATATATGATATAACTTCCTATATATAATATATACCATTACTAATATAAGATATAAGGCAACTAGCGGTGATTAAGGTGGCTGAAGGGCTCGTGGAAATTATTTAAAAAATTGCAAGAACTTGAATTTCAATAACTGCACAAGGTCCTGTGTGACAGTGCGTCTTGTTCCATGTCTTGTTTGATGGAGGAGGTAAATAACATGTTAGCAATCAAACGCGTCAGCTGCACTCCATACCAGCCTATGTGCAATAAAATAGTTGAACGCTTTAATGGCACTCTGAAGGAAATGCTCTGCAAAAATAATGCAAAGAGCTAGCAAAGCTGTGGAATCAATACCTTGCTCCACTTCTGTCCACTTACCATGTAGTGCCACGCTGTGGCACTGACATCATGTTCACTTCTCACAGGGCCAAATATCGAGCATTTCGGCATGTTATTACAATGACTTGCTTTTGAGGACGACACTGACGTTTTTTTTAATGCAGTTGAAGGTGCAAGCGACTTGCAGATTGCAGGGCAGGCGTGGACAGGTGAACACTCCATGAAACTGTGTGTAAATCTCAGTGGAAACATATTGTTTTGTGTTCTTGACTCTGTGAGAAACGAGAACCTTGCAAAGAACAATAGTTCCACAGCTCCGAAATACAATCACACTATTTATCAGAATCTTTCCTTTGCTTCTGTACATAAAGCTAAATGCAGTTTTTGTCTCAAACAGGAGCCCCATTGGGAATGCAGGCTAGTGTACGATGCATTGCCTCTCAGGTGCAGGAGTCAAACACTTACCAGCAGCATACCATATTTACCACATCAATGGCATTGCCTACTGCTGTAATTCATTGTCCGATTGGAGACCTTCTGCTGCAGTCAATACATGTCTACAAGAGTCCCTCAAGGAATATATTTCACTGCCATGAAGAACACCGTACATTTGAACCTTGAAAGCATTGCTGTGCCACAGTAAACACAAATCAAGTAAAATAATGTTTCGACATATATTTACATAGTGAAGAGTGTGAGGTTATACCCAATCAAGCTGTACATGCATCATTTCAGAAGTTCGTTCATTTCTCTGTAAGTGAATACTTGGGTCTTCGGCATGGTTTCTATATATTTTTTAACAGAACCCACTTGTAACTAAATTAGATGCATTTCACAAAAAACTTTATTATAGCCGATATTTAGTATAAGCATATATCTACATGTGGTCAGCCTATACTCGTGTACATGTCTTTGCGAGTTCTAGTTTACTCTTCTAATGTCTGATCAAAGGGTTGGAAGACAAAATTTTTTAGAAAGAGAAAGACAATGGTTCTTTTTGTGGTTTGTGATTAGAGTGACGATGTGTGCGTTACATGCCGATGTTTCTGTCAGAAATTTTAGATCTTTGTGTTACATGCCGATGTTTCTGTAAGAAATTTTAGATTGAAATCATTTTACCTGATAATTGTATTGGCACATGTTACATTAAACATTTTGTGCGTTAGGAGACCATGTTTCTTAAAAGACAACATATTTTGCTATCCATGGTAGCAAAATATGTTGTTAGTGGTCGAAGCAGCTGCACTGTGCAGACGATGCTGAACTGTATTCTTAATTTCACACAGCTCCTTGTGTGCTTTGGTCATCCTGTCCGGAGCGAGCATATCATGTGGAATTCTCGCCCTTGCTGGTCACCGCCTCATCTTCGACCGGCACAGTGCCTGCACACAGTTCAGACCCGTTGTGGAAAGGAATGCCCATTTCAGTGGAGTACGGTAATTTTGCCCTGCCCGTCAGCCTGTTGAGGGGAGGGCAGGCACGTGGCATGTTGCAATAAGGTTCACGTCCATGCTGTGCGGCGTTGCCACCATCAAAACGACGACAGCGCACCGCAGGCGATGGCAAACAAAACGCCATATAAACCTTTTTTCTACGATTTTATTTGTAACACTTGTGAGTAGTACGCATAAAAAACAGCTTCACAATAATTTTAAGCATTTATAAGCAAAATTAGTGCGAATGCATGGAAGATTGGAAAGTGACCCACTTAAGCTACTGCGTGAACCTGACAACAAACAGTCACGCCGCACTGCTCGTGAAAGGCAGGCGGGTACGTTGATATTATTTACAGTAAGTTTGCCGAATATTGTCAACGAGGTGTTACGACATCTTCATCTACAGAAGTGCAGGAACGTTGTTTCCTTTTACGAGCAAGCTGTATTCGACTCTCTAAATCCTTATGGGTATACCAAGTTCAGCATTAACTACGGAAACCAATTTGGTTTGGCTTTAATACTAACTTATTTGTCATCCGGACATTTATTTGGCCATTTAGGATCCTCTCTATGAGTTTGTCCATGTTAGAAGTTAGCGAGATGGGTCTCATATTTTCTATGCTAAAACCTAATCCTTGCTTTTTTAGTAATGGAATTACCTTAGCTATTTTCAAGTCATAGGTATCCAGGCATTCTTTAAAGAGTAGTTTATAAGATTGAGGACGTCACCAGGCGATAGTTTGAAAAAAATTTTAATTATAGGAACTGTGCAATCATCATCATCATCATCATAGGAACTGTGATTCTATCAGGACCAGGCGCTGATGAGGATAAATGTCGAATCACTTTTGATGCTTCAGACAGGGTTACGTTTTAAGAGTCGGTGTTTATGTTAGACTTTTGCCAGTTGAAAGCCATAGTCGAAAAAAACCTAATGTCTAGACATCTGCCAATTGAAACTAAAAAGTTTGTCGTTTTTTCCAATCATAGCCTTTCATAATCAGTGTTTACTGTATACGGCAGGATTTTGCGAGATCACATATACCGAAATAAAGCTTTCTCATTTTTAAGTTTCGAAAGAAAATCGAAATGTCTTTAGTTATACTCTTCTTCAGCTTAGGCCATAATATGACCGGTTTTTGGGGGGCTGATTATGAAGCTGCCTGTTGTCGTCTGTGATCACGTGAACTGTCGGAATTCCACAAAGGGCAACAGGTCACTCTCTTCACCGATTGACCAGCAAATTCAGCTTTTTTGTATGCCCTTTTAATTACTGTTTTTTATGTCATAGCTTTAGTGTCATCGCTGTCTTGAGAGGAATAATCTTAAGCAGCCTTTAGGTCGTGTATAAATTTTTAATAGTTTTTCGTCGCTGATATGTGTTTGAAAACACTCACCGTTGTCAGTGCATCTAGCGCGCGTTCTCTTGTACTTGCTTCGTTGTCGGTGAGCTGTTACTCGCTGTTAATACTGGGACGAAATGATTTCGCCGGAGGTGTTGCGCTGGCCTAGAGTGTTGAGCCCCGTTCTATTAGTTTCGGATCGTCACCACATGCGCGCTGCGCAGCTCACGTGCTTTCCGAGCCAGAGAGAGAGTCGTGTCTTCTGCTTTACATTCGAATGTAAACAAGAGAGGAGAATTTGCCCAGTCAATATGGCCGACTACGGGCTTCATTGTAGCTTCACAATGAGGGACGTCAGGGCCTCTCCTACCTTTCCTTCCTCCATGTGATAGGCCTACCAGCGTCGTCTCTATAGGATTGATTGATTGATTCATTGAAAACTTTATTTGACTATTTACAATGTGCTCTCGCTTGTTAGCTTCAGCTCCATGAAAAAAAAAAAAAAAACTCGGGTGACCTCATACTGGTCAGCTTGTTACTGCAGGGCCGGGAATGGCGATCGTGCGCAAGGCAGCACACTGCAGGTTCAGCGTGGCTCCGATGAGAAATCCAATGAACTCGTATCCGGACTGATCATTCTTGAAGTTGGGCGGCATTGTGCAGGATGTGCCTGGTGTACGCTGGTAGCTTTCTTCTAGTTTGGAGTGTTTGAAGCACTTGCTGCGAATCCGTGAAGATGTGAATAACTTTTGGCGATGATGCTGTTTGATTGTAATGGGCGAGAGCTTCCGAAATAGCGTACCCTTCAGCTGCTTCGGGCAGTAAGCAGGGCTGAGTTATAAAGAATGAGGATGCTTCCCCTGTTCTCAGGTTGAAAAATGCCCCTGTGTTGGAGCCTTGTAGAGTGCATGAGGCGTCTGTGTAGATTATATCTTCTTCGTTAGGTATACTTTCAAGGTGTTCAGTATGCCGCAGAGCGTAGTATGCCCTTCGATGACTGTCCGAGGCTTGGCTCATACGTTTTGGAAGCGGCCGATTATCTGTCTCAATAATATCATCCCATGGCGGAATGGTGGGTATAACTTGAGGCAGGTCTTGGTTTCTTAGACCTAGCTCGTTCCTGATGGCTCTTCCAGGTTGGGTTAACCTGAAGCGCTCATTTTGAGCTTGCAGTGCAGGTTTCTACGTAGTCACGTAATGGAAGAAGTAGACCTGTCCCGTACAAGTCTTCGACATTGGTGTATTTCGGTAACCCTGTGGCGATGTAAATGCATGTTTTGTTGATGCATTCAAGTTTTTCAACATGGGTCGGCGTCATTGGCCGGAAGGGTGGTCCATATAGGAGCCTTGAGTGGACGAGCGTTTGTGTGAGTCTTTTAATTTGACTTTCGGATAGGCCACAGGCGCAATTGGTCAACTTTTGCAGCACTCTTATTGTCTGTTTCGTAGTGCACCGCGCTTTTTCTACCCATTGAGTGGACTTGGCGTTTTGTTGATATATGATGCCCAGTACCTTAATGCGCTCTTTGCACTGTATGCTTGTGTTGCGTACAGTAAGTTGGATTTTATCTCAAATAAATTGCTGCTTGCTGTGGTTTGTAGGTCTCAGAACAACTATAAATTCTGTATTTTCTGGTGAAATCTGGAGACATTGCCTGTCAAGAAAAGTGGTGATAACATCAATTGCCTTCTGGAGTTGCTGCTGTTGCGTAGAGATGTCTCGCCCGTTACACCAAATTATAACGTTGTCGGCATAGATTCCCGCCGAGATGGACTGGACTTCACTTAGAAGAAAGGCAAGTGGGCGCATTGTTATGTGAAACAGTGCTGGAGAGATAACGGCTCCCTGTGGAACTCCGATTTTGTTGGAGTATGATTGACTGGTGAAAGAGCCTATTTTTATAGAAAAGGTCCTGTCCTGGAGAAAACTCCGGACGTAATTATAGAGCCTTCTACCAACAGACAGTTCTGACAGCTCTCGTAGTATAGTATCATGGGGCACCGAATCCAAAGCCTTCTTCACGTCAATACCTACAATAGTGCTCGGTCAATAAAGTGAGGGGTTCTTTAGTACGTCCTCATATAGGTGCCGGAGTGTGTCTTGAGTAGAAAGGTGAGGTATAAAGCCAGTTTGGGACCAGTGATAGTGCTCCCCATTTTCTAGCATCCATGTGAGGCGCTTGTTTACCATTCCCTCCATCACCTTTCCTATTACGGAAGCTAACAAAATAGGCCGAAGGTTACTTGCAGTCGTCGGAGCTTTGTTTGATTTAGGCAGTGGTATAACATTTGAATGCTTCCACTCTTTAGGGAGATTGCCATCTTTCCATACTTGATTGATGATGGAAAGAAGAGGGGTTAGTTGGTTCTCTGTCAGTTGCTGTAATTGTTTGTGGGTAATCATATCAGGGCCCGAAGCTGTTTTACAATTTGACTCCTTTAGTGCTATTATAAGTTCTTGAATTGTGAAGGGAGCATCCATTATGTCGTTGCTTTGTTTTTCCTCTGGCCACTTTGGATACTCCGGATGCCTTGCCGGTTGGGGAAAAAATGTGTTGGCGCACGTATCAGCGGTGGCTGGTGCTGATGTATGGGAAGCCAAACAGAGTTTTTCAGTGGCTGTTCGAGTTTTGCCCCGGCCTTCCAATGATTTGACAATGTTCCATAGCCTTTGATTATTTATCCGACCGTGTAGCTGGTTGCAGCAATCCTGCCACTGTTGCCTACGTAGCCTGCATGCGTACTTTGATGCTTGTCTTGTAAGAAGCTTAAGCACCAGGCGATTGCGAGCAGATTTTTCCGTCCTGTATGCGTGTAAAGCAGCTATGCGTGTTTTCGACAAGTTTAAGAGGTGCCTACCGGGCGCAGGCTTTTGAGGAATCTTTTTGTAGGTTTTGCTTGCCTTCCTTGTCGCTTCTCGTATATGTTTTGTAAATTCGTAAAGGGTGACTGTTTTAGGGCATCCATCTATATAAGACCGATACTTGTCCCAGTCAATGAAGGAACACTCCTTCGACATAGTAAAAATTTCGCCCCAGGCAATCACAATTGGTGAGTGGTCGCTGCCAATATTGTTGGGCCATACGTCCCAGTGCGTACCTTTTGGTAGGTGCCTAACCCACGTGAGGTCTGGCAATGTATTATTCTTATTCGCGCCACCAATCCTTGTATATTGGCATGGCGTGTTGAGGAGGGTAAAGCCGGCATCTTCCAAAGCTTTTTTGAGTTGCTTCCCTTTGGGAGAATCTTGTAAGTATCCCCAGCAGATGCATGGTGCGTTAAAGTCTCCCAGATTGAAGGTTGGACCCTTAGGGTCTATTTTACTGAGGGATAGCTCCACATTACTTGATTTGGGAGGGCTGTAGCAGTTTAATATTTCGTATGTCTTGCCCTTTATTTCGGTACGAGTCTGAATGCACGAGAAGGAAACTGAAGAAAGGAGGTCGCGGACTGCCGGAAGGTTCTTCTTTGTATATGTAACACATCGACCAGATGAAATGCCAGCATAGCCTGGAATGGGGCAATATTTACCCGGTTCCTGCATGCAAATAATATCTGGAGTTTTTTTTTCGAGAGGGTTTATGATGTAAGAAATGTCATCAACTTTATTGGGAAGGCTTCTCGCGTTCCACTGAACTATCAGAGGCATGATTTTGAATCTATGGATTCTTGATCTGCACTTGCAATAGGCCTGACGCGTTTGTTACCTTTAGCCGAGGTTTTTGGTTTGAGTGTCTCAATAATGTGTTGCATGTGCTGTAGCTGTGCAGCGAATTGCTCGAAGCGACGCTCGTATTGCTCATGCTCGGGGGGGAGTTGCCCTTGACTCAAGGTTAGAGCGTCTCTGGTAGCATTTTGTTCTTTCAATTGGATAATCACAGTTTTAAGTTCATCAATAGTTTTCTGTTGGTCACTGATAATTTGCGGATACTTCTTCTGGGTGTTTCGTAGTTCCACTAGTTCTTGCAGAATGCTTGGATGCATCTGTGTGGGGTGAGGCATTAGGTGGAGACTGCGTGTTATGCACCTTAGCTGCATATATGGTAGGGGACACTAGCTCCGTTGGAGGTTGTGTTGCCGCCTGCGGGCGCGTCTGCAGTGTGAGGGTTAGTTGATCGGTTGCAAGAGACGAAAAGTTTTGTTCCTCTGACTGTTGCGCCTTCTGGGTCTTTTTGCTTGACGCACAGTGGTTTGGTGAGGAATAGGGTGCCGCTGGCTTGTGTGGTTTGTTCACTCGCTTACGAAGAGCAGCAGTAGCTGCTGCTACTTTTGGACAGTCAGGCAAGCGCGAGTCATGAGGTCCATTGCAGTGTATGCATTTAGGAGTACAGATAAAATCCGCATGTTTCGTATGGCACTTTGTGCAAACTCCTGGGTCCCTTTTAGGAGCTGTGCAAACGTCAGCTCTGTGTCTTATGCCTAAGCAGTTCAAGCATGATGTTATCTTGGGTCTGTATTTGTGCACAGGGAAACATACTGATTCGAAAGCCACGTATTCTGGCAGGTTTGAACCATTGAACGTAATTAGTGCTGTGTTAGACGACCCGAGAGGCCCTGCTGACACAATTTCGTGAGTTGAACTTGTCAGGCGTTGCATTAACTGCTCTTCAGTTAATCCCTTGATTCTGTGAATGACGCCTCTTATGCGCCCTTCACGGAGCGCAACATATGTATTAAACTGCACGATTTGATCGTCGATCATCAGGTGCTCCAGGTTCAGCAATAGATGTGCAGCTTGCTCTGTGTAGCAATCAACTACTGCTAGGTTAGACTTGGTGAGAAGCCTGCAGTGAATGTCCTACCCCTTTATTTGAGGAAGACTTTGACGGAGTCTATATGCAAACTGGTACGGCAGAATCTGGGTGATGTTAAATGCTTTAGGCCTCAACATTATGGTCTCAGATAGGGTCTGTGGCTGTGGGGAGGCTGGTGGCTTGGGTCGCGGGAGTTTTCGGTTCTGTACTACAGTCCAGCTTTCCTGGTCGTCCATAGCTGTATGCTTGGATGCCGCATGATGTTCAGCGAAAAGATGCGGCTTACTTAGTTTCCTGTGGTGGTGGGGTCGTTTGGTGGTGTGTCGCTTGGAAGCCCTGACCGGGACGATCCTTGGGTGGCGGGGTCTGCTGGCTGGCTGTTAGAAGCATCTTCCAGTTGGCTGAGGGGTTGGAATCTTGACGGTGCGATCATCTCCTCTCTTAGGTGGGCTCCCCTACTAGGGGAGCCGCCTCAGTGATGAGCGGAACAAGAGAACCATTGACAAGAGAACCAAGCATTCGTTGCAGCAGTGCGCCGCGACAACCTTCCAGCTCGTTGGTCGAAAAGCGTCTCCCTCGTCTCTATAGGAGGCGTTGGGATAACTTAGTTCACAACGCCACCGCTACCCTTATTTTCATTATCTTGTCAAAGGTACAGTTTCCCATCTCTAAATGGTAGTGTATAGATGGTCTGTGGCTCAACTAGCTCACAGAATCCGCTCCTGTGACTGCCGACTGCTTTCGCTGGCGCACGGCCGGCGTGCCCTCTCCTTTGGTGACGGTGAACGCGACACGCTAAGCAACGATATAAACTAGCAGGTGTTCTGTGACGATATGCTGTACTCTGCGGCTACCTCAAAGCTGCTGTCTCGCTGCTGTGGTTTTCGACGATTGGGCAATATGCTATTGTGCTCGTGAACAGTTTGCTCACGCCTCTGCGAAGTTACTACGTCATTTGGCTATTAACTTTGTTTCCTTAATCTTTGATTCTTTTGTTTCTTTTCTTTGCCGCATGCAATTAACGAGGCACAAGGCGCAATAAAGTAGCGTGATAATAACGGCACTTGAAAGGTCAGCAATTTTAAAAAATTCAATTTCGCGCCATGTCGGGCAAATGCGCGACGTCGCTACCACTTCTGAATTTGACGTCATTATTATTATTTTTGTTAGTTGTCCCCTCCTCACGTAGATGGCGACGGTGGCAACGAGCCGCCAAATGGATCGGCGCCTCCTGCCGCGTGAGCGCCGCGCGCACGGAGGAAGGAAAAAGGTAAGGAGAGGGCATGCCCAGCCGGCGCAGGGCGTAAAAAATGTGGCAGAAATGACATCATGGCGGCCATATTCACTAGGCACAATGGCGGCGTTGCTATGGTTACGTGTTGCGCAGTGGAGCTGGTCTAGCAGTGAGCGGCCGCGGCTGGCGGCGGAATGTGTGCCTCCCCAGGTCTCGTGCTAAGCCGTGGCGGACAATATCTGTGCTCTGCGCCGCATTATTGGTTACGCAGTGTTCTCCTGGATGTTACATTACTCTTAGCAACGTTTACAAATCCCTTTGTTTATCACGGGATTTCAACAGTGCGTAGAACAAGTGCATATCCATGTGTCGTGCGGCGGATGACGCGGATGAAGCAGTTAGTGTTCAGCAAAATTGCGTTGGGCACCATGACGAAGCTGAATGACGACGAACGCCTTGCGGGTCAGTGACGGTTGAGCAGTGCTCCTGCTTGTGACAACGGACGACGCTGTTGAGCCCAGCAAGACGCCGTGAGGACCATGTGCACATACGTAGTTTCGTGTTGTGTGTGTACAGTAACAACTTCCATGTGCGTATTAAAACACCTTTTCTGTTCCGCTTCGTATACTCTCCACCAGCATTGCATGTAATCTCAACGTAACAGCAATCGCGTTCAAGTGTCACTTGCACCGTGCTCTAAGTCACCATGGTCGCAGAATGCTGACGCCGGTGAGTTTCACGCGGAACACGGGACACAATGGCAGGACGCTGCGTCGGCCGCGTGGCGGAATCCAACCGTAGAAGGTGCACGACCGATCGTGTTGTCTGTACAGTTGCTGAATTAATGACGTGGCAGCACTCGCCATTGTCAGTACATCTAGCGCGCGTTCTCTCGTAGTTGCTTCTTTGTCGGCGAGCTGTTACTCCCTGTTATTACTCGGACGAAGCGATTTCGCTGAAGGTGTTCAGCTGGCTCAGAGCGATGAGCCCAGTTCCATTAGTTTCGGATCGTCACGACACACGCGCTGCGCAGCCCACGTGCTTTCCGAGCCGGAGAGAGAGTCGCGCCTTCTGCTTCGCATTCATATGTAAACAAGAGAGGAGAATTCGCCTAGTCAATATGGCCGACTTCCGGCTTCATTGCGGCTTCACAACAAGTGACGTCAGGGCCGCTCCGGCCGCGCGCCTTCTCCCTCTCTCAATTTTGCGCCTCGACGCCGCTTAACGGCTCTGCGCTATTACCCTCTAGCAGATAACGCTCGTGCGCCGGTTTTCTGCGCTTTTTTTTCTGTCGTCTGCTTAGAGTAATCGCGAACATTGCTCGGAGTTGTTGCCATCGCAATAAAAGAAGTAGTATTCACGCGTAATAAAGGTGAAATAAGCTGCCAATATGCCTCATACCAAAGTGATAATTTGCGTCCCAGCCACCTTGCAGACGACAAGTTTAACCGGTCGTTTGGTCGCAGTGACAGTTGTAGGTCCGTCTGTTTGCTTCAGCGGTTATGTCATCCTGCTTATTTATCGATCACCATGCACTGCTGTTGCGTTCCGTTCGGCACTTCTAGCCAGCGAAATAAATAAGCAGGTGTGTCCTTTCACAAAATTCCAGCGAACAGTGAGCTACGTGAACGATGGCTACGAGTTATCGCGCGGAAGAACTGGGTGCCGATTTCCACTGCGAATCACTCGGCCGTGTGCAGCCTACATTTTTGGAAACTGACTTTAGGGAAAATACCAAAATACGCATGCTAAAGCCTGATGCGGTGCCGAGTGTCTTTCCGCATTACCGTTCCTACATAAGGAAGGAGCCACCAAAGGTGAGAAGTTGCAGCAGCACTCAAAAAAGAAAGCGTGATTCTAAAGTCTGCCAATTCAGGAAGTCGATTCGCGCCCTGCACCAGAGTCAGAAGCTCGCACAAACACGCTGAAGCCACTGAGCCGTAGCCGGCAACAAGCAGAAAGTTTTGCTCCAAGCGACATCCAAGACTTGTCTTTTGTAGCAGCAGCTAGTCACTACTGACATTCCGCAAACTTTCTCGAGCCCTGATGCGAAGCCAGCGGAAGAGGTTGCAGGTGCGCGTGCCTTGAGGACCTTTGGTGTTCAAGCCGACAGCAGAAGCTCCACAACAGCCATTCTTGGAGCGGAGAAAATGGCGCGACAAAGAAACGGCGTAGAAGCAACGAATTGAAAGGCTGCAGGCACCAGTAGATGCCTACAAGAAAGAGCTGCATATATTAAAGGAAGAGTGCAACGTAAGCATATTTCTTGAAGTAGCCAAAGACTGCGATCAGGGCTGCACTAAAGCCAGAGTGATAATGGACCAAGTCCTAAACTACAAGGTGAAAAAACCAAAATGGTGTGAAACCACCATACGACAGTGCGTGATTCTGAGAAGCCTCTCAACAAAGTCGTATATACGAGTATATCAGGACCGAGCTCCTCGCACTCCTGTGCAGAACTACGCAACTAAGATACATAGGAACAACTGCCGGAGAAGTAGGCTTCAGTGAGCTAGTGAATCAGAGGCTTGATACTGAAATGAAGTGCCTCGGGACGGAGCAAGCCAAAATTTGCAGCCTCATCATAGACGAAATGAGAATAAAGCAAACTTGAATACCACAAACAACGAGACGTCTTCTGGGGAGACTTGGGCACTCTCAACCAAGTGTTGTCAGACTCGGAAAGAAGCGAACTCGCTTTTGTGCTTTTTGATCTGTGGCCTTCAGCTATATGTTTCGGATATTCACCTGAACTACTTTTATTTTATTTCTTGCTTTTGTGCATGTAAAATTTTGATGTCTTGTTTCATTACTTCAACCTGTGATTTCCACTTATATTTCAATCGGGATCGATATTCGGCAGAGCACTCCTTCGAGCGCTTGCAAAAAAAAAAAAAAAGACACCTTACGACGCGTTTTTTTTTTCGTAATACGTTGCCAAAACAAACGCACGAATGCGAAATTAACGAATATGAAGGAAAATAATCGCATAAAATTAGAAAGAACCAGTGGCTGCGCCGCATCCACCCTAGCAAGCAAAGAAAGGCCACGCGAGAGGATAATAACCTGACGCCACCACACAGTCACTCGGAGAAATAGAGCCCCAATCGTAGAGCAATGGGAATGGGCGCAACGCAACAGGCACACAAAAAAAAAAAACAAAAAAAAAACAGAGGAGGCGTTGACTGGATCCGAGGGTTTTTATAGACATAGCCTCCTAGATATCCCTTGCCTGCCGAATTATTGGTAGTCACTTGAAAAGCGGCCGTCGTCAAAACTATGGTAGTAGCGCCACCTAAGTAGGGGTGTCTTTAAATAAATTTTTAGGTTTTTGAAGCTTATATGCAACAAAAATAACGTAAAAAAACTAAAAACTTAAATGTAACTTCATTTAATTCTACGTAAGTGACTCCGTCATTCAGCAGGCAGCTTTTCCAATACAAGGCATCCTCTAAAATTAGTAACAAACGCCAAAATTGCTAATCTCAAAGGCCAAGTACAAAAACCCTTATTCCTACGTAGGCAGCGCCGCCATAAATGACCAGCGTTTCGCGCTTATTCGGCAGGCAAAGAAAATCTAGGAGGCTATGCTATAGAAGTTACGCTACCAATGTCGCACTTTTATCCCGTTGGCTGAAAGCAGGCGAATCGAAATCCTACTTTGATATGGCGGTTATTTCTCCAAGTTTCATTGGGTGGCTCCTATTTGGATAGCCCAACCATATTCTTCTTCAGCACACAGGAACCCCTGTAGAGACTATGGCCCGACTTTGCACCTTAGGTAACAAAATTTATTTGCTTGTAAATAAAAGCACGTGCGCTTTTGAGCTACTTTTCTTGTATGAAAGTAGGAGTTTTACCTTGCATATGTTGTAAAAGTTTAAAACGGCTGCCTATCGCTTTCAATTTATCAAGCTATCCTCCCTAGCCTCTCGACGAGGTGTTCGTAGGCTTACGGAATCAATGCCGCGTTTTTGAATTTCTTCCTCGGCGGTTGGAGCGTGTGAGTTTGTAGGATTATATACTTCCTGAGAGAGAGAGAAAAAAAGTATCTAATAATTTATGGGTTGGTCTAAAATGCAACTTCAAATCACGTGAATTCGTCCACTTTGTTCACAATGTATGAGTTGCTGTCAATGCATGGGCTGTCATTCTGAACGCGGCATTTCGCCTTTCAGGTATCGAGTGCAGCATGAAGGTGAAGCTGAGAAGTCTTTAATTGCAGCGGCGTGGGCATAGTTTGGAAACAATGGATTTTGGAGCATCGTCAACTGACATCCTTAGCTGCGATATTTCGGCATCTAGTCAAACGTCACAAATTGCTCAGTGCCTCGAAAATTTGGAATCTTCCGCAGCCGGCGTTTCAGGAGGCACTCCTGCAGCGTGCAGCCAAAATGGCACCCTTCCTATTTCATCTATACCGACTTGGCTTTCCAATGGCATGTTGGGCACAACAAGCACGTCCGATACCCAGTCAACAGGTGCGCTGCCTCCGGTATCCGAGCTCCGGCCGGGGCCTCGTGCCGGAGGCGGTTTGCAGCTGTGGGCACTTCTGGCGCAGATGACGAACAATCAGACTAGTCCAGAGTCATCTCGAGCTGCAACACCCTCGGAGAAACATGTTGATGATGATATGCAAGCCTGCACAACTCAAAATGTTGATACATACCATATTGACAACACTAAAATGCAGGACATCAATGAACAAGTTGATCACCATAGTTACCAAATGGAAGCTGCATATTCTTATTGCGACATCCAGAGGTCAAGCCTCTCCCCTAATGAATCACTGCCACCCCTTGGACTTGATGTTCAGCAGATGACACATACAGAATCAGTGCTTGATGTAGATAATATGACATCAGCTTATCAGCAGTACTCATGCATTCCACTCTTAAACATTCCAAATAATAGTGTTTCATCAGGAACAGCCATCTTCATTAAATGGGTTATTGGATGACACTCTTTATTGCACTGCAAAATCAAATTGTAGCATTCCATGCCCACAGCAAGTGCAGACAATTCAGGAAGAAAGGCAAATTGACAGCCAATTAAAAGCACCCAGTTTTACCAACTCTAGTGAAATGAGTAGTATACAGCATATAGTACTTAAGCCATGTGTGTCTGATACACAGAGGTTACTTACGTCTGAGGCAGTCACAAGCCTTATAGGTGACTCGCTGAATAAAAGTGCAGGATTAGCTCCTCCTCCAGCCTCTACATCTCCTCAGCCTGATGCTTCTCATAACATAGACAGTAGCAGAAGAAAAGATGTTAATGAAACTTCCAATCCAAAGAATACACAAAATGAACAAGTTGCACGAAAAGCTGCCAAGAAAAATTTTTCTGCTGCAAACCTTATTGAACAGGTTGTCTGCTATCGTTGCAAGGTTTGCATGTTTCTTCATGAATCAAAAACTGAAGCCCTTAAACATGCAGAGTTCCATCATCAAGGTAACAAGTCATCTGCCCCTCCTATGCAGAGGAGGTCTACCCAACAAGGCTTTCAACAACCTATTAATCGTGCAGAGAAGCGGTTTCTTTGTGGCAAGTGCCGCCGTGGATTTTTCACGCTTGATGATTGTTGTCGTCATTTAAGCCAAGCCCACCAGGCGAAGTCTAAAAAGATACGCTTAGAATGGATTTACACCAACCAGCCAGACCAAATGCGAGCTTCCACTCCAGCTGAAGAAGTGACATTTGAGCCTGTACCCCCCCAAAATAGTGCCCCAAAACAGCCTGCACCTGTATTGCCGGAGTTCAGAGCTGGGCCGCCATGTCAGGTTGCCATTGGTTCACTGAAGCAGGCTATCAAGCCTGTGTGCACAACACCTAAGAAGAAAGAGCAGTGCCGTAAGACTTCACCAAGTGAGACAAATGACTCTGCAATATCTTCTCAGATTGTTTGGAGGCCAGAGATCAATAAGGAGCAGGGAACTTTCATGTAAGTTGCACCTCCTGCTTCTGTGAACATGCTTTTATAAGTACACTCAAACCCCTGTATGTCATGTTACTCCAAGTGTCAGTTGGCCTGTTATTAATTTAAGAGAATACAAAATTACGGTGGACATGACTATATAACACTCTAGAATGGAAAATGCATGGTACCCCTACTAAGCCATACTTTGAGTAGAGGTTTAGTCAGCTGCAAGTTGGTGGAACTGCACATACAAAAACAGTTAACATGAAAGCTTTATTTCATGTTTGCTGATGTGTCTCCTATCCTTGCTCGTGTGTTGTTCAACTTTCTCTGTTCAGTGCATCCTCTGATTCAGTTTCACCACTTCTTTTGGTCTCTTCACGTTACATACCTATTCATGTGCCTAATTGTGTATAGCCATTGGCACATATCCACTGGTCTAAGTTGTCCATTCAAAAGCAGTTGTATGAACTAGTTCATGAGAGGGGAGGCAAACATACCTCCCTCCATCCGCATGCATTTTACGCATTGTGGGGATCAAGCTGCCTCCTCTTGTGCCTCCTTGCCTGGCTCGCGCATTGTGCTAGACCTGAGCCAGCTTGAGGAATGGCTGACAAGTGCAGGCCGTGACTGATTGGGTGCAGTCGAAAGACGAAATTGCGTCCTGGTTTTGTAAAATGTTAAACGGTCTAATGATGATGGGTGATGCACACTAAAAAGTTTGTTTTGCAAATATTTTCGTGTTGGCATTGGTGATGACATCGTTCTGTGAGTAACAAATTATCATCTTTTCCATGACTGAAAAATTGAGGAAGAGGCAAATAAATAATAAATGTATTCAGGTCGAAGTGAGAATCGAACCTAGGCTGACTGCTTGCAAGCAGGTGTTCTAGCACAGCAACATGCTACATCTTCAATTTGCTTTAAAAAAAAAAGCCTACATGAATTTCCTGTAAAAAAAAATCTCCGTAATGCATGTGATATTGCATAGTAGGAGCGTAAAATCATTCTAGGTGTCAAAACATGTGAATTGCACAACTATTGGATGTTTTAAAGGCTCGCTCATTATAAAGTGCTTAGGTATATTTGATCATGAGCAACAGCAAAAGCATCAACAAAGTGAACGTTTGTGTAAGTTTGCGTGTTGTATTATGGACCAGCAGTGGGCTCTTCGCTGATTCGCAAAATAAATAATTATGTTGTAGTGGGCACTTAACAACATCACTAGCTATAGGTATTTCAACAACAATAGCTGTAGGCATTTCAAACCAATTCTATATTTTCAGATGCACAAGCCTACAGCTGTGTTAGGGGATAATATTATTCTCGAAGTTGGAGATCACTGGGCAGAAGACTGATTAGAGGGAGGGACAGTAGGATTGGGCGTGTTGGTATAACATGATAAAGAGTGCTCACCAGCAAAAACGACAGGGCAGGAGGGGACAGGAGAAGAGACGAGTCAGAACGCCGATCAGTGCTCTGTCTCGTCTCTTCTCCTGTCCCCTCCTGCCCTGTCGTTTGCGCTGGTAAGCGCTCTTAGAGAGAGGGGTTTGTGTGTTTTAGTAGTTGTAATGCTGACAAGGTGCCTTGGTGTTCATTTATTTAATTTTTTATTGTGTTGAATTTGTAGATAAAGTAAGATTTCTGTTGTTCCCATTCTCTGATTGTTTGAAAATTGTTTTATAATAGTGTAACCCTGATGTCATCAAAGCTGTGATCATTCAATGCGCTATGTTTTGAAAATGGAAGGCCTGGCAGGGAACGTACATGCACCCGATAGTTGTTTAGCCTAATTCTAAATGACGTGTCTATCTGATCCACGTATTGCATGTTACATCAAACCCATTCCAGAAGCTATATGACATCAGAGTCACAGTATAGTGCACCACTTATCCTGTGCTTAAAATCCGAGTGGGTGCTTTCGGTCACTGTTGTTGTCTACATGTGTTTGCATACTTTGCATCTGCTTTTTCTGCTAGGGTGACACTCTGTTTGAGGTTTTATGCCCATCTTTGAATTTATAAATGATCCTTTATACTTTCTGTATACCAGACAAGGAGGAGATGTGAAAATTTCGGATAGTCACATGCTCAGTTCCAGTAATTTTAGGAAAGAGGAAATAAAGTGTTTTCTTAAGACCTTGTTTAAAGGAGCACTGACATCAAATTTACTCATGCCAAGACTTTTGCGTCAGCGAGTAGCTATAGACCCCGTAGCAGCGATTCGTGACCTAAAACGCAACAGAGGGATAAATAGCTATCACTTTTATTGATTTATATCACTGGTATCTAGCACTATTCAAAATAGCCGGCAATCCCACCATTTCTTACGCTGGGAGCACTAGCAGTGGCGCTACCTCGCGGTCACCTCCAGATGATGCCACAGCTGACCACTTCTCCACAGAAAAGAGTGATGTCAAGCTCAGCTGTGTCCGCCTAGCAGACAAAATGCTTGCTCCGCAAACATTTTGTGTGCTAGCCGGACACATTCAGTCATGCCTTGTCACCTGCATTGCTGTCATCGCCGTACAAAGTGTCGACTCGGGTTCAATACAGTAGTCTGGAACTTGTAATCCCCGCGATTCGCGATGTCGCGAATTATTTTTGCTTCGATCGACCTTTTGCAGAACAGTGATCCTGGAATGGAAGCCGTTCCAAGCAGCACTGCAGAGGTGCCCAAAGATTCACGCTTCAGCCATGTTCGCTCGTGTGTTTCAGTCAGCTATATTGGTGTGTTTTGGCGTGCAAAGCATTCAGATATACGCAGAGGGGTTAATGCAATATAACTATTGCGAATGAGCATCATCGGAGAAATAGAATACGTTTCCTGCTTGCCAAGCTCTTCTTTGCACCTCCAGATGGCCCCACCTATCCAGCCTCTCGCAGGCAACACAGTATTACCACTTTTACATGGACACAAAGTCTACAGATGAACTAAAATTCAACGATACCTGCGTGTTACTTGTTAGTGATGATATCTGACTATACGCTGTTCCACTTTTGATAGCTTGTGGTCGTGTTGATTTGTAACACATACATGATATGAAAAGACACCCTCATTGCACTTTTTCCGTGCTTCGAACTAGACGACTGCAACTCACCTGCAACTCACGATTCTTCGACATGCTGACTGACAAGCACGCGTTTAATCATGCTCTTTTCTTTCGTCGTTCTTTTAAAGGTGATTTTTGGCTTGATAATTTCATGAGATTATTCAAACTGGTGCGACGAAGATTAGACGCGACAAGTGAGTGCGTTTCTGCGCTTTGGCGCCAGTCGGCACCACGATAAGAACACTCATATCGTACACGTCATCGCAACTAGGGCATTGTCACTCAGGATGTTATTTGTAGAATGTATCACACCGAACACGTAGCTCTAGTGTTGATGTCGCAGGGCAGTCTACTTTTAGTTTTTTTCTCCTTAGCTTTTGTACGCTGTTTGACATCAAATTAAGAGAACTTCCACGCTACAGATGCCGTTCAAATTTGGCCAAGAAGACCTATGCATACCAAGCAGATCGAATGATGAGCACATCTCGATCTTGAAATTTGATGTCAGTGCTCCTTTAAGTTCAGTGGGTTGCTCAGGAAAATTAATATCAAATTTTTGCTATGGTGCTGGTCAACACCTTTTTGCTAGTTTAGAAGAGTGTGGCAGTTTAGATTTTCCGCTTTTTTTGATCACGTCGTCAATGATAGTTGGCAAGTATTCTCGGTAAAGGAGTACTTCGTGCATACGTTTGCTGTTTTTGTGAAATTCCTCAGTGCGGGATCAGATTCGTCTGAATTTATGTGCTTGGGAATAGGGAATCCTGGTCTTGTAGTGTCGCTGGTGGCAGCTTTTGAAGTGCAGGTATTTGTGCCTGCCTGTAGGTTTTCTGTATACACTAGTTAATAAGGACACCATCTTCCATTCGAATGAGTACATCAAGGAAGCCTATTTCAGTGTTATAGTAGAAGTGTGTAAAATAAATGCTGGGATGAGCTTGGTTAAATGCCTGTATAAATTTGGCGAGCTCGTTTTCCGAACGTGTCCAAATCATGAATATGTCGTCTAAGTACTGTTTATAGATTGAAAGTTTGATTTCTGAAGATGAAAGAAAATTCACTCTATATGGTGCATGTATATGTTAGCATAGTTTGGGGCCATTCTTATACCCATTGCTGTGCCGCTATTTGAAGGTAGTACTGATTGGTAAATTCGAATCTGTTTAATTCGAGTACAAGTATCGTTAAGTTTTCAATTACTCTTTTGCTTAATCATGCATCAGGGTTGTAGGGGACATATGATTCATCAAGTGCCCTTACACCATCATCATGCTGGATATTTGTGTAGAGTGAACTAACATCCAATATTACCAGAAGTGCACTGTCTGAAATTTTTACTTCCGATATTTCCGAAGGAAATGGTTTATGTCAAGCAAGAAGGACTCATGCGTGGGTGGTATGTCTTTCATTATTAAAGAGTCAATATAACTAGATATAGGTTCAATTAACATTCTCTTGCTTGATATAATGGGTCTGCCAGGGTTTCTCTTTTTATAAATCTTCGGCAGCATGTAAGAATGATCTGCCACTGAATTTACCACAAGTGCCTTTCAAAGCTTTAAATCAATAGCGCCTTCACGTGTGAGTTCCTTTAGGGTTGTTACAATTATCTCTTTGGGCTGATTGGTAGGGTCCGAGTCGAAGTGTTTGTAGAATTGCTTGTCATTTAGTTGTCGCGTGCCTTCCTCAATGTTGTCCGGCCTATTTAGAATAACAATCGTGCCTCCTTTGTCTGGTGGTTTAATGACAAGATCTTCGCGGTTGCTTGACGCGAGCAGTGATTCTCTTTCTTTCTTTGATATACTAATCATGCTTGGTTTGTGCACCACCACGCATGTATGATATCTTTCTGAACCGCGTCTATAAAGAGATCCAAATGTATATCTCTGCCTGTGTCTGGGGTCTATTGCCATCCGATTACCCCACGAAAAAGGAGGTTATCTTTTTGGGGTCTATCGAAGAAATATTCCTCCAATTGAAAACTTTGTGCGAAGTCGTCTAGGTCTCTCAGAAGCTTAATTTATCGTACTTTCTTTTGCTAGGGCAGAATGTAAGTCCAAATGATAGTACACTCAATTCTTCTTTGCTAAGTTCTTTATCTGAAAGGTTGATAATGTTTGGCTCTTTGGGGTGAGGTTGCTTGGTATTTTTACATGTAAGCAACAATGCATATAGCTTGTGGTGCAACATTATCTCGCGCAAATCTCTTTTTTAAGCTTTTCAATTTGTTCCGTATTTTGTGCTCAAATAAGTCGAGCTCTTTGGCCTCCCACTCCAAAAAAGGTAAGTTATTTCTTGCATATCGCTCTTTGTCTGTCAGTGTCCTTAGAGTCTTTTTACAGTGTTCAGTGGTGACCTTAGTTAGCTCCTGTGTAGTGTCATCGAGAATTTTGTTTCTCTGTTTCATTTACCCTTTGGTAAAATTATGCATCGATGGTGTTAGTGACAAGCACAGCTCCTTAGAAGCTGTACCTGCTAGTACATATTCTTCGAGGCTGTGCATGCCGTATTCGTTTGTCAACAAGTTTTCTAAGTTTAGGAAAATTTAGACCTGTTCTATGGCCTAATTCATCTGAAGCGGACAGTGTTTGCCCATTCGCACAGTCAGTATGTCACTTTGCACAGATGCGGTGTGTAGAACCGCAGGGTACCCGGAGGGCGTACCTGGTTTGAGGTGGAGTTCCGCTCTGCCATGCCTCCCACGACGAACTGACCTGTGGACGATTGCTGTTGGCTGCTGCTGGTTGCTGTTGGCTGATGCTATGTGCGAAGTACTCCTTCATTAAGAATACCCGCCAGCTATCATTGACGACGTGATAAAAAAAAAAGCGAAAAGTCTAGACTGCCAGACTCTTCTAAACCAGTGAGACGTCCCCCGCTACGCCACCGATCGCCAAAGAGAGGGAAGAGCACTCAATCCTTTTTCTATCTGGTTCCCTCTTGGCTACGTGTCTCAATCACTTTCCACATACAGGGATTCGTGCTGGGGCCGGGAAGTAAGAGACGCTATGACCTGTTCCTATTTACTGATTCATTTAATTTATTATTAACTTAAAACATCGTATA
Organism: Rhipicephalus annulatus; assembly: GCA_013436015.1. Classification (NCBI taxonomy): domain Eukaryota; kingdom Metazoa; phylum Arthropoda; class Arachnida; order Ixodida; family Ixodidae; genus Rhipicephalus; species Rhipicephalus annulatus. Next base: position 242,641 of record WOVY01009609.1, on the reverse strand, counting down.
CCGCGTACATCAATCACTACACAAAATTATAACACATGATTTGGACATTTGCGACATTCGACACAGGGCAGGCACATAAAGAAAGTAACTGTAACAATACAAGGGTATGCATATAAAAAAAAACACACGACAACACAAATGATGAAGTTATCAATTATTAAAACCGCGCAATGTCTCAATATGCCGCATCTTTTCCTGCAAAGCTCGTTTAAGTAAGGGAGGTGAAGTTCGTCTCACAGAATGTCCATGTAGTCGGGGCCTCGGAGTTGGCTGCTCGAATTGGGGCCGAAGGTTGGTTCTTGGCGTCGAGGTCTGATCTGTCCAATTCGTCAGCGTCTTCATCGTCATCGTTGCCTACGTCGTGCCTCTCAGTGATTTCCATCTTAGCTTCTCTACCATCTCGAGCTCATCGTATCGTCTCTCTGACCCCTTTTTGTAGGACCGAACTCCGCCCTACCGGGGCACCGAACCAATCGCTACTATCGACGTGGCATATTTTCTTGTCAGTCGGAGTCTATCGTCTTCGACGGCTGCCCCCGGGGCCCACACCAGTAGAAAACCCTCTCCCAAACAAGGCCGAGCAAGTAACAATGTACAAACTCAAGCCTCAGAAAGAGAGATGGGCGAGCTGTCCCAAGACACTTTAATTACGGGCGAACAATGGTCTCGATGCTTCCGACAAAGTGCGTCGCCTTTAATGGCCAATGTCCGGAGTTTGCAGTGTTGTGCCGAAAAGTTTTCGGTCGAACTGTTTTCCCCGGTTTCTGGTACTTGATGAGCCGATGTCCAGAATGAGTCTCGACGTCTCCATGCAGCTCGGTGTCTCCCGCAAAATTCTCCGTAGCCGCCGCTTCTTCGTCATTCACCGCCGCGGGCGGCCGTAATGAGCCCTGGAGCAACGCAGTAATGAGCCCTGGAGCAACACAGTAATGAGCCCTGGAGCCACGGAGGCTGACGGAAAGTCATACTGGACCCGGCACACGCGCTGCGGCAGCGTCGCATTCCCCGAACCAACAAAAGGTGCTCTGCTGCTCCCCCATGCCACAAATCTGAAGGGTGCGCACGGATTATATCCACCGTACACTGTCACACTGTCTGTAGACGACAAGACGCCGCCCAGTCCTCGTGTTTGCGCGGGGAAGCCCGCGAGAATAGTAGAAATAATCCTTCCATGTACTCCACTCCGAAATGCCCATTCGTTACACCGAAGGTTTTATTTTCCTTTTTTTTCTGTGGGTTTGAGAAACAAGCGAAAACATCCTGAAAGGACCGGGGTTCAGTCCGTGTTTGCGGAGACGTCACGATCCCTTCATCTTGCAGAAGAATTTTCCCAGCGGGGAAATTCAAACACGAGAAATGCGGGCGCATAGCGCCTTCGGGTTGCGCACCGAAATTGAGACATTGCGGCAGTCTTAGGAATATGATATGCGAACACAGCACACTTGTGATTCAGCGTTGGCGGTAGCGCGTCGCTAAGGGGAACCAATCTGTGATTGTCGCTGAATCATCACCCACCACGAAGCAGTTTGATTCTGTATTTCTACAGCGCACAACACACTTGAAACCTTCAAAATCACTGCAGAAACTCGTGGATGACGCGTGGACAAAACGCACACTGGTCACAGCTGCTCGTTGGATGGCTTGGCACGCAGCGTTCAGTCATGAATGCGGAAGGTTCACTACCATGCGAGCACATCACACACTTCGCCTGCACTGTCCACTCTCGGCACAATCGAACAGAGGATACACACATTTCAATACACTTTCATTTCACACATGCACAAAATTTTAAGACCTCGAACATTTCAAACCAGACGAAAAGCGGGAAGGCGGGAGAACACAGGTCACACAGGCAGTATGACCTATGTTCTGAATCTGAATATGCACTGAATCTGAATTCTGAATATGCACTGAATTACCTTCGCATACCATCTCCTGCCCGGCCTCTGCTGCACGCACCTGTCGGTGAGGAAAAGGGACCTTCAACGTGAATTGCGTGTTCAGATGGGCATAGAAAGTAGCGTATATGCTGTCCTATACAACTGTGACATTTGGCATTGTACATCAATACCGATCACAACACTCCCTGCTTCCTAACGAGGTGCGGCACTTCCGTGCGGGGAGACGCCATGAACCCATTTCAATTTGAACTTTCTAAACTTTCTCTTTTCTTAAAACGGTCCCTTTTTCACCTTCCTTTCCGACAAGTGGCGAGATCTCTGCAACCTCACATTCACTGACCCTATGTTCTTCCCCAATCATTAGGTGTTCATCGATCCCAGGTGGTACCACTCACTCAGTGGTCAACATCAGATACCGCGAGCAACATAAAACCACAATAACCTAGTGAGGCTACCTGCCTCATTTCAAAACACAATCAACAAAATATAACAAGTGTACAAGCCAAAGCGAAACAAAACAAAAAAATTTAAACTTCCACACAAGGTCTCCACTAAAGCAACATGCACAATGACCGAGCAGAAATCATAGAACATAAAATGACATACAACATTGTGGACTCTTATGACCCTAGCCGATCCCCGAGTGATCAGCGTCTACCCGTATGCAGACTTCTTCCCCGACTCTGAGTCCCGGACCCTCGTTGGATGGTTCGAGCTTCCACCTACTCAACTCAGTCGCGGACTGGGGCATGTGCGAAGCTATCTGATGAGACCACCGCTGTGCATGCCCGGGCTTGGTGCGCTGTACATCGAGTGTGCTGCAGTTCCTCTTTGGCCCCACAAAAACCACCCCGTTGTGATCTAGGCATTCCTCAATCTCATCTACTCTCTCTAACGTTCGGTCTACCACCGTGTCGACCAAGACTCCGACAACTGCACCCTCAGAGAACCCGTTCTCGTCCAACTCCATATCTGCTACTCTTACTGGTAATGTCTCATCGTCTCGTGGGACCTTGGAGGTATAAACCGCAGCTAAACCCTCTGTATTCGCTCTAGCAACCTCGACATCGACAGCATTTGTTTCACCCAGTGGCACCGGCGTGCCAGCGTTCCCCCCAAACACACACTCGCTCACTGGCGGAACATCCTTCTCGATCACGGAAATTACATTAACCACTTTCGCACATGGTGAACCGCGATTCATTTTTACGGAGCTTGTTTCCTCGCGAATATTTACGACTGCGATTGACCTCTGCGCATCAACGTCATGAGGAGGAGTAGCGTCTAGGTTTCCAGATTCGAATTTTCCTGCCCTCTCCTTGCCTTTGTGAATGCAACTGCCACCCATCGAATTCCACTTCCATCGTCGGTACCGGTGGCATTCTCGCCAAAAGTGAACAATTCTGCCACAGTTATAGCACCCGCCGGGATAAGTGAGCTGCTTAGGGAATTCCTGCCAATTTTGTTTCACCTTATTGCGTACTGCCAAGCTCTCCACAAGTTTTTCGAGGCGGTCAAAGCAGCTATGCATCTCATGAGCATCCGTGTTCTCTTCTACGTATCGAACGGGTAACAAATGGCTCCTCGACACTTTCTCATTCTGTTCCTCCTTGAATGCTATGGCAATGGCCTCGTCAAACGTTTTCGGGTCTCGAGAGAGAACAAATCTGCGGACGGGATCCCTCAGGCCTAATAAAAATTGAGAGAGCAATTGTTTGGCTAAAATTTCGCGGCGCAGTGAAGCTTTCACCGGATCCTGACTATCGGAGCTCGCCAGGGTGGCGGTCCCGAGCATGCGCAAGCGACTCGCAAATGACCGCACCTCCTCATCTGCCCTCTGCTTCGCGTTTAAAAACCGTTCCGTTTTAAAGATAAGTGGCTCCATATCGAACCTCTTGAGGGCCAAACATTTGAACTCAGAAAAGGTTGCAGCCGCAGCGACGCCATCATCCCACCACGCAAAATCGTGTGCCGCGCCTACCATCTTGCATCGTGCTATGCAGACCAGCTCACTATCCCGCCATCCACCCAAGTGACCAACCTGCTCCAAAATTTTCAAGAAAACCCCAATATCCGGACCCGTATCACCTCCCGTAAACGATGGAACCATGCTCACTAACATTAACGCGCTCATTTCTAGTGGGTCGTCTCTGTCGGTCATCTTGGTAGTCTGCTCGTTCATTTTGCCGCCTCTCCTTCCCTAGTACGAGGGTGAAATCTCGCACCGTTGCCCCAGCAGTAATCCCACCGCTGCCACCCCTTGAGACGTCCCCCGCTACGCCACCGATCGCCAAAGAGAGGGGAGAACACTCAATCCTTTTTCTATCCGGTTCTCTCTTGGCTACGTGTCTCAATAACTTTCCACATACAAGGATTCGTGCTGGGGCCGGGAAGTAAGAGACGCTACGACCTGTTCCTGTTTACTGATTCATTTCATTTATTATCAACTTAAAACATCGTATACCGCGTACATCAACCACTACACAAAATTATAACACATGATTTGGACATTTCCAACATTCGACACAGGGCAGGCACATAAAGAAAGTAACTGTAACAATACAAGGGTATGCATATAAAAAAAAAACACACGACGACACAAATGATGAAGTTATCAATTATTAACACAGCGCAATGTCTCAATATGCCGCATCTTTTCCCGCAAAGCTCGTTTAAGTAAGGGAGGTGAAGTTCGTCTCACAGAATGTCCATGTAGTCGGGGCCTCGGAGTTGGCTGCTCGAATCGGGGCCGAAGGTTGGTTCTTGGCGTCGAGGTCTGATCTGTCCAATTCGTCAGCGTCTTTATCGTCTTCGTCATTGTCGCCTACGTCGTGCCTCTCAGTGATTTCCATCTTAGCTTCTCTACCCTTCCAGGTACTCTGCTCCGGAACGCCCATTCGTTACACCGAAGGTTTTCTTTTCCTTTTTTTTTGGGGGGGTTTGAGAAACGAGCGAAAACATCCTGAAAGGACCGGGGTTCAGTCCGTGTTTGCGGGGACGTCACACCAGCAAAAAGGTGTTGACCAGCACCGTAGCAAAAATTTGCTATTAACTTTCACAAGCAACCCACTGAACTTAAACAAGGTCTCAAGAAAACACTTTATTTCCTCTTTCGTAAAATTAATGGAACTGATCGTGCAACTATCCAAAATTTTCACATTTCTCCTTGTCTGATATACTGGTGACCCAAAAGTATAAAGGATCATTTAATAAATTCAAATATGAGCATAAAATCTTAAACAGAGTGTCGCCCTTGCAGAACAAGCAGATGCAAAGTATGCAAACACATGTAGACAACAACAGTGGCAGAAAGCAACCACTCGGATTTTAAGCTCAGGATAAGTGGTGCACTAGACTGTGACTCTGACGTCATATACCTTCTGGAATGGGTTCTATGTAACATGCAATACGCAGATCAGAAAGACACGTCGTTAAACACGTTAAATTACGTTAAACAATCATTGGGTGCATGTACATTCTCTGCCAGGTCTTTCTATTTCAATACATAGCGCATTGAAAGATCACAGCTTTGATGACATCAGGGTTACACTATTAGAAAACAGTTTTCGAACAATCAGAGAATGGGAAAACAGGAATCTTACTTTATCTTAAAATTCAACACGATAAAAAACGGGATAAATGAACACCAATGCACCCTATCTGCGTTATCATCTCTAAAGGATGCAAGCGCCTCTTTCTAATCAGTCCTCTGCCCCTGGCCTCTAAATTGTGACAATAATATTATCCCCTGACAAAGCTTTAAGCATATGCATCTGACAATTCAAAATTGGTTTGCAGCTTCAAACACAGCCGGCACGCACAGATAAGTGGTCCCGGATGCCGTACAGTCATCTTTTTTCTTCATGCACTTTTTTTGGTTCCGTGAAAGGAGCCAATGTATACGATGAATATTGATGGCAGTGCCACATTACTGGCTTTTTCGTGTCCTCCGGCACCGATGACATGCACTCAGGGCCTTTCACCCCCCCCCCCCCCAAAAAAAAATCACCTAAACTTCAGTGATGAACAAGCTTCCTGTGAATGGCACAGGAAGGTGCAATGATAAACGTGGGTCGTCACACTGTCCACTTGGGGGAAGGGTGGGTGCGTGGGGTGTTATGTTGTCAATGATGGCATGGCTCCTTTAATACTACAATGTTCTTGTTCACCTTATTCTCTTGAGATGCCTGCCCCGACGCGGTGGTCTAGTGGCTAAGGTACTCGGCTGCTGACCCGCAGGTCGCGGGATTGAATCCCGGCTGCGGCGGCTGCATTTCTGATGGAGGCGGAAATGTTGTAGGCCCGTGTGCTCAGATTTGGGTGCACGTTAAGGAACCCCGGTTGGTTGAAATTTCCGGAGCCCTCCACTACAGCGTCTCTCATAATCATACGGTGGTTTTGGGACGTTAAACCCCACATATCTATCTATCTCTTGAGATGCCGTTCCTTCTTGACCTCCGTCGTGTCTTTTTTTTTTCTTCTTTTTCTCTTTTCTTTCTTTTTCCTCTTTTTTGCTCCCCCCTCTTTTCTTTGTTCATGTTTCCCTTCTGTCGCCTTCCCTCCTGTCTCAACATGCTATAAGTCATTAAAAGTTTGTAAATATTGTTATGCCTTCAAAAAGATGGGGCTCCCGTCGAAACATCGGCTAAGTAAATAATTATGTGAAAGTGCATCTATTTACATACCTATATATATATATGTGTGTACATCTTCTATATTTTTGTTCACATGGTTTGAGAGGGGAGACGTGAGTCTGGCACCCATATTTGTGTCTTTCAGTCAGTAGCATCGGCAAGGCTTTGGGAAAACAAAGGCAGGTTATATGTTCCCATAAGTTGGTGCTAACAATACAAGAAAAGGCTTCTACACACTGTCTCTTAGAACAAAAACAGATATTGCCCATTTCTCAGATGCCGCTATTCTAATTGCTTGTGGACTCCATGGCCCATTTTGTGGGCCAGCTGGCATGAACTCTTGAAATATTTCAAGCAAATCATGCAAATAGATGCTGTTGTGAACCATATAAGCTCCTGGTATCAGCATTGCTTTGCACCTAGTTATCAGCAAAAGTTCAAGACAAAACAACCTCACACTGTATTTTTTCACTCTCACTGTCTCCTTTGCAAGAATTGGTATGTTCCTATAATATGCATATCATAGTGGAGACACATGACTGGAACCGAGGTCTGTACACACCATATGTTGCTGCACATGCCTGAAAGGTTGGAGGGAGCTGTGGTAAGCTGTATGTACATTTCGAAAATCCTTCCTCAAAGACCGATGGGTAAAGGTGGCAGTCCTACAAACTTCTAAAATCTTACTCTATCTGTGATGACCTGTTGGCATCATGGGGTTTTCTACTCGCTTGTAGTTATACATTCTGTGCTTGTGTTAGTTCGACAAATAGTCTTTACTGCAAAAAATGTCAAAAAGTCTTTCTTCCTTTCTCAGTCCATGCTTTCCCATATTTTGTTCTAATTTTATGGCACCTCCACCCCCATAGTGGGTCTTTAATCAGATGTCAAGTCGCACCAGTGCACAAAGTACATGTAGTAGTTTGTTGCTTTTCCCATAATAAGTCAGGACTTACCCAATTACCGTCTGGACATCTAGCTTTAGGGAAGCAGGACAGCTCAGCCCAACAAGGTTTCGGAGAATGAGATTGAGCTTCATCCACCTGTTTGCTATGCCACTTTTGAAAATAGAGCATATACATTCTAAGACCCTCTCTGGTTTAATCATCTGCTGTGCTGTGGTTTATTGTGCAGCCCATTGTAGCAGATAACTAAGCAAGGTAGAAGCATGTGCAAGAACATCAAGATGTGTTCTGCCGCTACACTTCCTGAGAAAGAGAATCAATACTAGCTTGTGGTAAAGGTGTTGTAGGAAAATAATTTGTGCACTCTGACTCTTGCCACTATGTGTATTATGGTTTCAAAATACAAGGCCTTCATTTACAACAGAAGCTACAAAGTAAATAAATGTCATGGCAGTTCTTTTTTGAAGGGCTAGTAAACAACCTCGCAGTCCAAAATTTGTGATGGAGAGATAACTATGCACTTGTAAGATGTGAACAAGTTGCCTGAAGAATTTGGCACTATAATAAGGGAGTTATAGGCTATAGAACGACCCACTTCACCTAGTTTCGTTCTCTCTGTGCATCGAGTGCGCAGCCATTGCTGGCAACGGCTGTCTCTCTCACAGCTGCGGCTCTGTGACCCCAGGTTTTGCTTATCAGCTGTTAGCTGCTCACCTTCCATTCTCCAGTATGCCTAGAATTTGCAAACTCTAAGAAGCATGCCGGCAAATGAAATCTATCTCAGAACAATCACAAGTAAGTGTAAAGGCGGGAATCGTGGTGGTATCTTTGGGGTAAAATTGTAGTGACAAAGGAAAGAGGGGCTGCCCTACTCTGCTATTTTAGTTGTTGTGGCCCCACTCCCTGTGTCATTGTATGTATGGCAAATAGTGTATATGAGCACCATTTTTTACTTATTTTCAAGGGACAATAGCACAGAATTGTTATTTCTTCTTTTAGGCTCACGGATCCTTCTCTTGTCATTAGATACTGATGCCTTCATAACCAGTATAAACAAACATATGGCATTTGTTTAAAACATTCCTATGAAAGCTTGCCGTTGGGCTTTTCCTTCATTTTGGCATTCTTTCTGAGAATGCTTTTTAGAATTTAGAACTTGTTATAGTTTTTTTGTTTTGCATAAATTCCTCGCTCTTTTTTTTCTTTTCATGTAGCTGTGAACGTAAGGGCTGCAATATTCGCTTTCGTGAGCTGGAAAACTTGGAATATCACCTCAAATGTCATCGAGCTGATGCACCTGACTTTGCCTGTCCTGAGTGCTCAGTGGTCTGTCTTCGATGGCGAACCATGACTGGGCACCTTTGGAGGCACCATTTGTGTGACATGGAGCTTCATCAGTGTGACCAGTGTGACTTCCGGTAATACCTGTGCTTTCTTTATTGAGCATTTTTGCAAATTTTGTAATGTGCTTAGGGTCACACAAGACCCAGCAAAAGAAGTTCAGACAAGGCGCGGCATACATAGAAAATGGGTGCTATAGCGAAATCATTTGCTTGCATGGTCAGTTGGTGGTGTATTGGCTTCATTTTATTGTTTTCCCATGTATATTGTAGCCATTTCAGAAAGCCACGGGATTTGCTGCAAAGAAAAAAAAGAAGAAGAAGAAGAAAAGAAAAGTTTTGCCCCTAGGGCGAAGCAATGAATTGGATAGCAATAAATTAGAATATCACATGAAGAACGACAAGCAGCTTTATACATTTAGCACGCCGTTGCAGCACAAAGAAGGACTTGAAAAGAACGCATAGGTATACACAGAACAAGTGCAAACTAACAACTGCCATAGTTGTTACGTGTTTGTATTTGTGGAACGTGCTGAAAAAGTCCAAAATGCAGAAGCCGACACTGTGTGATTTTCCTTTTATTTTAAACTGCGCCACGCGGAAATACCCTTCAGTGTCTCCTGCCACGCGATGGGGTCTGATGCCTGGTGTGCCCCTGGGTCTTTCTTTTTTCTTTCTCTCTTCTACATCACGAGTGCTACTAAAGGAGCCCCCCCTTTTTCATGCGCGTCTCAAGGGCAATTTTCAACTTGAAAGAAAATGTAAAAGCGTTGGTGATAGAAAATACTCTCAAGCTGTCCCGAGATCTGCTTACTGCGAGTGGTAAATTGTGCATATGAGCATCTCATGCTTATATCATCGGCACAACCATGGCACACAGCTATGTTGGCTAGCGCAGTGGGCTGTGGAGTGAGGGGTCACTGGTTCGTATATGTTACTTAGGGCTTTTTTTTCTACTGATTTATTTTCCTTTGTCTTTTTTACATATGTAAGCACATTACATATCCGGGACGCGGCGGTTGCGGCAAAAATCAGCTGAGAGTGTCCATATCATTGCTTTCGTGATGATATAAGCGTGGAAGTTGAGGGAATATAAGCGTGGATATTGTCACTTTGGTGGGGATGAAAATGTAAATGTGCTTCTCTGGGTAACTCATGATTATTTGCTACACAAATAGCTAATCACGATAAATAATGCACCTTTCCAGTTTATCTAAGAAAGCATTAGACTATCATTCAAGATGTTGAACCTTATTGTGTTCAACATGCTGTATTGAATGTAGTGTTCTCTGAATTCAAAACCAGCAGCATTAAAAATTTGCCTTGGAAAGTCCATCTAGGGCATTATGACAATCATAGCCGTTTCTAAACACTGGATTTTTTATGAGACATTTATACATAATTTTTTAAAATTCTTGTTGAATTTAGTAATAAAAGTACAAGAACCTGTGCAGGATGTCTGCAGAGGATATGCTGTTTACTAATAGCTGTCACACTGTTTTTTGTGACTTGGAATACATCAGTAATTCCTTGAACTTAGCCTAAGCTAGGTGGACATTTTCAATTGTACAGTATTGCAGACCTCATTTCCACCTCATTTCCAGTTCCAGTCAGTGAACATTTGCAAGCATGTTTTTATCGAAATTTATTATCCTCAGGATTGAGAAAACAACATATGGACTGTTCCAACATCAGCCTCTTACAATGAAATTATATCTGGTGGCTTTACACAAATGACTTCTGTTTGGTCACTGTGTTGATTAATTGACATTTGTCAGGCTGCTGTTACTCTTTATGTTTGCCCCGCCGTAGTGGTCTAGTGGCTAAGGTATTCGGCTGCTGACCGGCAGGTTGCGGGATCGAATCCCTTCTGCGACGGCTGCATTTTCGGTGTAGGTGAAAATGCTGTAGGCCCGGGTGCACGTTAAAGAACCTCAGGTGGTCAGAATTTCTGGAGCCCTCCACTACGGTGTCTCTCATATTTGTATAGTAGTTTTAGGACGTTGAAACCCACATATCAATCAAATCAAGTTTTACACACGCACAAAAGTCAATGCATGACAAGACAAGCTTGCCAGCAAAAAAAATTCCTCCCGAGTAGCCTGATTTATTCCGCACTGTGCATTTTTGATGGAGGCGAAAATGCTGTAGGCCTGTGTACTCAGATTTGGGGGCTTGTTAAAAAACTCCAGGTGGTCGAAATTTCCGGAGCCCTCCACTACGGCGTCTCTCATAATCATATGGTGGTTTTGGGACGTTAGACCCTACATATCAATTAATACTCCTGTTTGTGTTTAAAAATTCTACATTTATTTTTTAAAATTTTAGTTGGCCTAATTGATATTGTATAAATGTAAAAGTTGTGAAGGATAAATAATGAAGACACCATTTTAAGATTCTTATGTAATTGCTTTTTCTTACACAAAAACAAAGTCTGCAAAATTAAAAAAAAATTTTTATAGCAGAACATCTGCTCACGACCTACTTCGCAAGATTAGGAAAAGTTTCAAATGTAAGCCTTGTTATTTAGTATACTGTCTATATTGTGCACAAATTAAACTGCTTTTAATAAAGATTGAATATAAATGTAAACGTATTTGACAGAAACCTGTCTGGCTGGGTAAATATTGTATGAATAGAAGAATCTGTCTAGCCATGTTTATAGTTTCTAGTTTTTGAAATTAAAATTAAAAAGTGGCCCTGCATTTTGAGACTCATTCAGTTTCTTCTTCAGAGGGTGACTGTCCGGCCGGCTCCCAAGCTAGGGACTTTTCTTAGTGTTTGTTCCTTCTCCACAATCATTGTTCCTGCCGTCCTTATTGCTGTGTTGTTTTTTCCAGTGGTTGCAGAGATATACACACTAGGCAGGGTTTCCCACTTGAGCAGTTAATAATTGTAGGTGTCATTTGGATATACCAAGACATGTAAGAATTGCCTTTCATGCGGCTGCCTTCCAGTTCGATGACCCAGGTGGTGTCGAAGTTAATCAGATAGTCTATCTTTTTGCCGTTTTCTACAAAAGCGTTTTGCGCAGCATTGAAGCTACATGCATCGTTTCGGTGTTGCTGTATCGTTTCTGGAAAGTTTTTTGTCTCACTGATGGAAGTGGGGTAGCAATCAGTGCATGGAACCTTGTAGCCTAGCCCAAGGAATCTTTCTCTTGCCAGCCGGTGTTTTGGCCATGGCTAGAGTTGCGCAGTAGTTGATGCGGGTTTGTGCGCCACCCGTATACCTTCCTTCCCAACACCCCCACCAGTTGATTCCTGGAATGTATGGGACCGTGATACGGCAGGTTTCTTTGGGGGAGGCTTTATTAACATGACGTTATTATTGGTCGTTTCTCGCCAACTTTTGAGTTAGGGTCTGAACAGGCCCTGCAATATTTTTCATCTTCATTTCGTAGCACTGAAGTGCATGTAGTGCTGAATACTGAGATGAACACAAAAAAATTTATTGAAACCAGTGCACGGTATAGCCTTCAAACTTCAAAGCCCCAGGAGACGAGAAAACATGTTCCCTTTTGCAATTCACTCTCCTACTTGTGTCTAAGGCCATCACTGCATGCCTCTTTTAAAGACATACTGGACTCCTAGTGGCCGTTGAGCGTTTCATCAAGTTTTGTTCATCAAGCAGGCTTCATCAAGTTTTGTTTATTAAGAAAATAAATACCTTAGTGTTCGTTTAAAGCTGGCAGACGTTGTTCTTATGAGCGGCGGCGACGCAGTGCTTGCGTTTGTTTGCTGTTTGCAGGCAGGCAAGCAAACACAGTACCGGCAGCGTCACCAGACGTATCTTTTAAAGCTTGAGAAAAAAAAAGCAAAAATTACTCTCTAGTGCAATCTAAAGCTACCTCAATTGCATAAAATACAATTTTAAGTGATATATCTTTGTTTTTGAGCAAAATGAGCCTACCTACGGGAATTTCTTGTCCTTCCAGTAGATTGAACCACATTGCTGTTGGGTCACGCTAGTGGTAATTCTATGTCAACTGTCAACATCAAATCAAAGGGACACTGAAGAGGTTTTCATTTCACAAATTTATTGCGAATTTGGTATCCGCGACCTCTTACAACATCTCTATGGAGGTTTTTTTCGCGAGGTCCGATTAAACAACGGCGCTATAAGCGAGCGAATTTTGACCGAGGGAACGCTACCCACCCCACCCCCTGGCACGCGCGTGCGAAGGGGTGGAGCATGGGAGAGATACACGTGGGGAGGTGACGTCACTGTCAGGGTCGAGCCGCCGCCTGGCAGGCAACTTTGCGGCGCCCGCCTGCATCCCTCAGTTAGCTCGGCTTGTTTACTTTGCGGTTGTGCCTTATTTCTGCTGCGCTCTGCTGCCTGGCGAAGCATCAGTTCTGTCAGTTCGTAGAAATTTTTCGACATTGCACCGTATAATTCTTCTGATTAGAGATTTTCGTCGTCCAACGTTCACTAGTTGTGTTTGTGCAAGGTTCAAGTGGACTCGCAATGCCGAGTTACTGCGCAGCATATGGTTGCCACAGCACTTACGGTCGTGATGAAGTCGCTTTTCACAAGTTTCCTCATGATCAGAAGATGGCTGCAAAATGGGCCGCAGCAGTTAAAAGAAATACTTCGAACCTACGAGATGAAGCGCGCTGTGGCGGTCACAAATCTGCCGAATTTCGAGGCTGCAGCAGCACTCCTCCTCTTTCCCCATTTGCATGCAGTGCATGCATGAGCACCTATAGCAAAAACACGTGCACAAAGATATCAGTACGCATATTCGAAATTGGCTATTCTACACAACAGTTGCGTGGTTCTAGCGCAGCTAATACACCGTTTGCATTTTAACACATCATCAATGTAGTACTGGGCAGAATTGAGAAAAAAATCACTGCATTTCAAGCTGCTTGAAGATAATTATGGGGCGAAGCTTTCGGAGGTGATTATTGTAATTAAAGTTGAGATAGTTCTGAGACTGATTGTGGTTGTGATACTTATACATTTTTTTTATTCAAAAAGATAGTGCTGAGACCGATTGTGATATAGCGGTGATTCTTCTTTATAGCTGATATGAGGTTCCGAGTTCCGGGTTACGTTTTGACTTCATAATCACAGCTTCATTGGATATCGTCTCTGGTGTAGAATTTTCTTGTCGGTATTGCCACCTTGCATCCATTTCAAGTTGTCTCAACTGCACGTCAGCTTGGCGTTTTTCCCGCTTAGCCTTTGCTTCCTTAGCCCTAGTCCATAGTGTAGAACTTTGTTGTTGTCGTCGCAGCTTTGCATCTGCTTCCTTCTCTTTTGTCTCCGCGGTAGCTTCCTGTCAACAGCGACGCTGATACTCAGCACGTCGCACTTTCCTGCGTTGATCTTCGTCCATATGAGAGAAGAGAATGTGTGGTATGGAACGTGGTTGTATATATATATAGCGTTGACAGCAGCGTCATCACATCTACAATTTACCACAGCGCCCTCTGTTGCTTATAAGTTGAAGGTTACATGCAAAACGGTTACCACCAACGCCCTGTGTTGCTTAAAGTTGAAGGTTACATGATGTTGCGGACAGACGGGAGACGGCGGACATAGTGGGTCTTAAGGAGCTTGGCCCCTAAAAAGCGACGGTATTATAAAAGACAGAACTGCAATATATGAGCCAAACTATTCTTGCGCAATATTTAGCGCAGTCCAGAGCACATATCACGACTGCGGCAAGAGTGGCACTCGTCTGGTTCCTTTTTTTTTTCTTGCAGTAGCATACTGCCTCATTGCGTGCACCTTGCCCGCTGCGAAGTACAATACTGACTGCATTAACAGCGCTGCACTCTGAGCTGTGAAATCAATGAACAGTTGATGTTTCTGCTCGCTGCCCGCGCCTAGCGCAGACCGTGGCAATACGCGGCTAAAAGCGAATGCTGATGTCGCTGTTGCATATCGACTTTGATATTCACTGATAAGCCTACAATTCAACAGTTTACTACAGTGAAATTAAGCACTGGTATGCATGTAATAGGTACCAGTCTATGTTTATGACCCAGGTGAAGGTGGCTGGTTGGGACTCGCTTTTCTCTGCCGCTTCAGTCGTCGCCCCTAAAGTGGCGAGCGCCTCAAACATGTACGGATGTACAGCGAACTCTGTCCGATTTTTGCAGTTCACCGTACTTACAGCAACAACCCGATTTCAACAGGTGAACACAGCATTGACTGCCAGCGAGCACAGTCAGCTGTCCTCACGTTCCTGACAGTGACGTCATGGAGTTTCGACCACTCGCTGTGGTGGCGAGACTCGCGATGGCAGCTGCGGCGCACGTTGCTTGTTTTCGACGAAATAAAGTTATTTTCGTGGGTTTATGCAAATTTTCGACTTGATTTTCAGATTTGCTGCATGAAGTTACGTATCATGACACCATAATCTTGTCTTTTTTAAGTGTTTCCGTGTCCCTTTAAAATCATAATTCCTTTTGTCTCGGACAAAACCGTGTTCATTGCCGCTAATATGATAAACGATCTTCTCATTTTTCTCACAACCAGAAAATTTTTTCCGAACAATAGACAGTCACTTTATATTTCAGAAGAGACTGAAAATGCATATTTCTTTTTCATTCTTATTTTTTTTGGTCTTCCACAGCATAGTCTCTTATAAATGATAATTTATTTTGTATGCTGCGCACCTTTTTTTCTATGAACCAGTTAGTTGCAGTATAAACCTGTTTTCAGTGTTCAAGATATTAGTACTGAGCATTTTCACCATACAATGCGTGACTTAAGGAACTGTTGCCTCTGATGCAGCACATACAGTTTGAGCAAGCTGGAGAACCTTCACAAGCGAACTCATGGGGAGGAGCGGCCTTTTCTTTGCGATGTTTGCGGCAAAGGTTTTAAAACGGGGAAGCAGCTTCGAAACCACAAGGTAATATTTTCTTGAAATGTGCAGTCACCTCTTTTCTTCTTACATGGTGTCATATTTAGAATATATAAAAGACTACATTAATGTGGCCATTTCTAGACTGTATTTTTCTATGCCCACTGCTGGTTAAAGCACATTGATGTCAAAGTATTCTTGCTATGGTTGTTTTCTTTTCCATGATATGAAAAATTTGTTAAGACATTTTGAGCCCCTTGGTTTCACTTCTTGTTAATTTTTTTTCTACTTACAGCTTTACCATGTGTATAGCTCTGACATGGAATGTGATTTGCCTTATCTGTCATGGCATAGTCTTCTAGCTATTACGACTGAAGTGGCGTACACCACTACAGCTGGTGTGGTATACACTATCAAACACCTATGATACGTTTAGTAAGAGCATAGCTGTTTGGATATGGTTTGGGAATGGTTATGGCACATGGTCATGTGACACTTCAGTCAATTGTGTTCACCAGTCGCTTCAGAATCTATACTGGTTGAAGAAAAAAGCTTTTTCATTCGAGGAAAGCTGGCATGCTTTAAAATATCTTCAAAAGGCTTGCAGCAGTGAATCTGTTAAAGCAAGTATAAATTTTATGTTCCTTCACAATGCAGATGATATGCTGAAGAGTCTGTATTTCTAGAGTGCTGCCATATTGCTATTTATAAATTTCAGGTTGTATGGGACATGAAGAATGATCAGTAAGCATTTAAGGCCTGTGCTGTTCAAGTGTCCTCATTCAGTATGGCTCTTCGGTCGTCCACAGAAATCGGCAGGCTGAAACAGGCCTGTACAATGGTGATGAAATCATCAACCATCAGCAATTCTGTAGTGCTGGCATGCCAATGTGAACTTATTTTTAGACATCCTGTGTTGTTAATCTCTATGGCATACAGCTTCCAGTGCGGGGCTGCTCATGTTACGCATTTTGCATTGTGGGCTCTGCATTTCATCAGGCCAAGGTGGAGGGGGGTATATGTTGTAAACACACAGGGTGAATTGGAAATTATTGGGATGAGTGATGTCCAGCAGTGATAATAATATGGGCTGAAAATGATGGTGGTGATGCTCTTTGTTATTGCAGGCCATTCACAGGCAGGCTTCAGGCCAGTGGTCGGCTGTGGCAGCAGGTCAGGGAAACGGTAGCACCAGCTCGTTGCCAGCGGAGGCATGCTCTGAGTGTGGGAGATGCTTTCGTGTGCGACGCCTTCTTCAGCTGCATCGTGACTCTGTTCATCGAAAACTGCGCCCTTTCCTCTGTTCTTATTGTGGCCACCGGGCATCATCACAGAGCTCACTCAAGATGCACCTCCGCCAGCACACAGGAGAGAAGCCCTTTGCTTGCAACCTGTGTGAATACCGCACAGGTGACCACAACTCGCTCCGCAGGCATAAGATGCGACACTCTGGTACCAAGCCCTACAAGTGCCCGCACTGCCCTTACGCCTGTATCCAGGTGGGTTGCTGAACTTGACCGTTTGTTTATTTAATTTTTTTACTGTTTTTTTTCATTGTGGAAAAAATGATATTAAATAGGCCTTGAAACTTTTTTTCAGTAAGCATAAAATAGCCTTACTAGTTGACTATGTTGTTTCACCAACCTCCTGCCACAGTATTTGTCAAATTTTACTTATAAGTAGAGTTACGGGCTGTTATCAAACCTTTAGTGACTTCTTTTTTTAATCTCTGTTAGCATACAAGAAGCTATACAGGTAATGGCCAAAAGGCATGGCCCTGTCCAGAAGTTCCATTGCTGCTTGTCATTAAATTTTTTTCTATTTTCTTTATTTTATTCAAGTATTTAGACAGGTACATCTTATTCAGGAATGTGAGCTGTTCTCTAGAAATCGTCCCACCACTCAGGCTGGTTCATTTCACAAAATACTAGAAGGTGTGTTAATCACAGATTAATTGGAGCATGTAGTTGTGCCGATCACTTTACTTTTCATAAACAGTGAAATTTCAATACAAAATACTCTCTATATAAAAATGTAAAAGACTGACTTTACCAGCCTAGTTATGTTGAGTCTTAACTGTGCATGTATTTTTCAATGAGGAAACTTGCCAGCACTTGTTGGTGATTGTTTGTGTCATATTGTCTTTGAGATCAGTTTTGTGGGTTCATGTTACATACACTGTGTGAAAGACACTGATGGTTCATCTATGCTGTGTGTTTCTCTGCTGTTTTGCATGAAATAGTTTCAAAATTGTAACTGTAGGTCATGACTGTAGAATGAATGGTTGCTTATTACAGTCTATCTTTATCCAGCATACCTGCTATGCTAGTCAAATTCAGTTACTATAACATGTGGCTGCTGAGCATAATGTAAGGTCAATCATGCTTGCCACAGCTGCATTTCAGTGGACAGAATGCAAGCACCCTTTTGTGCAATCTCTTTAGTGCACTTTGGAGGATCTTGTCAAAATTAATTGGTGTACCCTCACTACAACATAATCGCATTGTAATTTAGGCATTCTGTTATTATACTACCATTAATTTTTTCAATACATCATGACAAGGCAGGGCAGAACGTTGTGATTTACAGCGTTGTCTCAGTGTATATTTGTCACTTATGTGTTGAGCAAATGGATGGACATTTTCTTTTTTCTCTTTACTTCCAGTCCAGTACATTCAAGAGCCACCTGCATCGCAAGCATCCAGGTCAAAGTGACAGCTTGCTCTTTGCATGCCCTCTGTGTTCATTCCGGACTGTGCGTGAAGACAATTACAAGGCCCACTTATCTGATCATAGTTCTTCAGAGGCACAGTCACTAAATAACGCCTCAGCACTATGTTCTGGTGAACAAACAGCCAACCTTTCTTCAGCCCTCACTTTAGGAGACATTGTTGGCTTTGCACAGTCTACTTCATGAACCACTGCTGCAAACTTTCTTAAATTAAGCTGTTTCACTTGTTTAACTTCTGCTCTGAAGACTGTTTAGTGAAAGAGCAGTAGTTAAGATCCCTGTCCTTCCTCCTCCTTTAAGATCATCTGCAATGGTAATTTAGCAGGTAAGGTGTTATGCTACTAAGCTCAAAAACACAGGTGTGATACCTAGCCTTGGCAGCCATATTTTACTGCAGGCGAAATGCAAGAACACCAACGTGGTTAGATTGAGGTGTACACCAAAATAACCCAGGTGGTCGAAGTCAATTCAGAGTCCTCCATGGTGGCGTGGCTCATAATCATATCAGGGTTTTGTCACACAAAATCCCAGCATTTTTTAATTATTATTAACGTTGAACATTGCAGAATGTTCATCAAATGACTGAACACATCCAACCTGGATACATTCCACCATTTATACTAAACTCCAGAACAAAACAGGCAGCTGGTATATATGAGATGTATCTTATCTCTAACACCTTGTTTGTGTACTGGGCGTCACGATGCTAAAGTAACATGCCTCAATGCATAGAAGTTGGGTTGTGTAGGATGTTGAACTAGGAACAATGTATTACAGCTCTTTAATATATAAAGGCTGGTTGCTATGGTTGTCAAACTTTGAAAACTTCTTAATTTGAGTGTGTGGATCACTTTCTATATGTTTCTCTTTTTTTCTCTCACCTTTGCTCTATGTTGGGATGCCGGCATCATGTGCGAAGAATTCTGTGCTCTGCTTTAACGCATATTGTGATGAATATTAATCCTCCTGAAAGCTGAATATATATATACATAAATATATATATATATATATATAGTATATATATATATATATATATATATATATATATATATATATATATATATATATATATATATATATATATATATATATATATATATATATATATAGCCCCGCCGCGGTGGTCTAGTGGCTAAGGTACTCGGCTGCTGACCCGCAGGTCGCGGGTTCAAATCCCGGCTGCGGCGGCTGCATTTCCGATGGAGGCGGAAATGTTGTAGGCCCGTGTACTCAGATTTGGGTGCACGTTAAAGAACCCAGGTGGTCTAAATTTCCGGAGCCCTCCACTACGGCGTCTCTCATAATCATATGGTGGTTTTGGGACGTTAAACCCCACAAATCTAATATATATATATATATATATATATATATATATATATATATATATATATATATATATATATATATATATATATATATATATATAAACTTTAGGGAAATGACAATCTCTTAAATCGACCTGTGCTGCTTAAATAGAACAAGTGCTTCTGACAAGATTAAAGTATAACCTGGTTACAACGGATCTGCTTACAACAGACATTTGGCATTTGGATACCACATACCAATTTGTGGCATTATGTTGATCTCCCCATCTGTACCATTGATCGAGATTCGTTTACAACGTATCCGGATACAGCGGACATTCGTATATAATTGACCGAAATAAGAGGCCAGAAAAGTAGTCAGCACTCCTTTACAGCAGACTTTTCGCATCGCTTGGCATACTTCCAAGACGGGAGCAATGTGCCTGTGGTGTTAACACAGGTGGCGGCCATTTTGAGACGGCCGGGCTTGGCTTGGATCGATCTGGCTATCGAGGCTTACTATGACTAATGGCTAATGCATTGTACGAAAATCAATCTATAATTTTTAATGATAACAGTGTTATCAAAGCAAAAAAGCATCTGCTTATCGACTCAAAAATAAACAAACATTAAAGCGATACTTTCTTAGCAATTGCATACTTTTGCCAAAGTAAAAAAAAAATGATAGAAAGCGCTCGCTTGGTAGCTACCCCTCTCGGAATAGAAGTTACGGTCGGCATGACGCTGACAGTGGGTGCTTTGTTTGGCTGGGGCTGTTTCGACGTTTTTTTAGTCCTCTCCTCGTGTATCGTGTGCATTGGTTCATTGCGGATGTGATCACGGTGTGATGGAGCCTATGGAGCCGAGCACATCAGCCAATGTCGCGCGTCGTAAGCCACTGAAAGCTATGGAGCGTGAGCAGATGTCCCTGAAAAACAAGCTTGATATCATTGAGCAAGTTGAGGAGGGAAAAAAGCAGGTGGATGTCGCCGTGGCATACAGCTTGTCGAAGCAGATGGTCAACACCATTGTCAACGCCAAAGCGACGATCTTGTCGAAGAAAGTATCAGGTCACTTACAACCCAAGAGGTTTCGGCTCCGTGAAGCTTCATATCCTGACGTCGAAGAGGCCCTGCTGATGTGGCTTCGTGACGCCCGTTCGCGAAATATCCCGGTGAACGGACTGCTGCTACGAAAACGCGCGGAGCAGCTTGCTTTTGTTTTTAATCAAGAACAGTTTCCATGCAGTGAAGGTTGGCTCAATCGTTTTAAATCGAGGCACGGAATCGCTTTTAAGTGTCTATCCGGAGAGTCGACCAGCGTCGACGACACTGTTGTTGCCGACTGGAAAACTGATGTTCTTCCCGCTCGCCTTGAAGGCTATGCACAGCGGGATGTGTTCACTGCCGATGAGAGCATATTTTTTATAAGTTGAAGCTAGGAAAGACTTTTTGTTTTGCCAAAGACGCGTGCCATCGTGGCAAGAAGCCCAAGGAGCGCGTTAGCATTCTCTTTTGCTGCAATATGGATGGGAGCGAAAAGACCAACCTCTTGGTTATAGGCAAGTCGAAAAGATTGCGGTGCATGCGCAACATGCATGTTCCCGTGAACTGGGATTCGAACAAAAGTGCCTGGATGACCAAGGACATTTTCAACAAATGGTTGCTCGACCTTGACAGCAAGATGCACCAACAACACAGGAATGTGTTACTTTTTTTCGACATTTGCTCGAGCCACATGCACCTTCCTCAGCTACATGCAACTAAGGTTGAATACTTCCCACCTAACACAATGTCAAAGGCGCAGCCTATTGATCAAGGCATTGTGCACTCAGTAAAGCCAAGGTATCGCCAGAGTCCTTCAATGCTTTCTGGTCACGAAACTCTGCCCAAAGGTTGATATAGGGATGAAATCTCCCGCTAGTGGTGCCACCAGTCGAAAGGGAGCCACAAGCCGCCGCCAGTGCTGGTATTATATGCGCACTACTGCCGACGTTTCGATGTGATTATGTGCATGCTGTTCTTCCTGTAACTTTTTATTAAACACTACTGAACGCAGCTATGCAATTCGATCGGTATAAACGTGATACAGTGTCGAGGATGAATGAAAGCTGTTTACTTAAGAATGCATGCGTAGTTTGCTTGGGAGTGCGGACCAACCTTATAAATAGCAGCGCGTTTAAAGTTTGTTATCACCGTGCGATAACGCATTGTGTTAATAATTACCTCATAGCCCAATTATATGCGTACTTACGATGCCTCGAAGCGGTACGTCGTTGCTCGCCAGTGTTTAAAGACGATGCTCATGCTTCATGCTCCCGATGCGAGCAGCTACTGCTGGATCTGCTGGACAACGTGTTCGTGCCTGGCCAAAGGGCGATTCTGTTTATGCTGTAGTAAAGCTTTTTATTCTGGCAGTGCCGCAAATACGGGGAGGAAGGTGAACGGAATGAAACACGACTAGGTAAGACAGGGGCAATCGCATTGGTTTATATCCAGCTCGTCTCTCTTGCGCTGCTACCCAAGGAATCGAATGAAGGGAATGGTAGAGCTGGATGTTTTATTCTAGACCTTTCAATTGAGTCTGCACCAAAATGCGCAGTTGTTCGGGACACGTTTGTGTGTGCCGATCGCTTTCTTGACGCAGGTACTTTCAATGTCGCGGTTATAGCAGCGCAGCGCTTTTGCGACCGCTCGCTTCGGTATTATTCTTGAATAGGCACGAGTTTAACTTGCCTAACATCTGATTGATCCCTTTTTTACACTCAATTTAGTCGAGACACCCTCCTCTTGACGTTTCCTTATGTTTACTGCTTAGAGCAGCATTAGTTACCGGTACACAACTTACGATTTCTTGGGGAAGGGAAGTACAGCAGCCTAATCTGGAAGTTCCTTTCGATGCCAGTGCTAGCTGCTTGGCGAGCTTTGCCACACTACCTAGGTACCATACCATACTTTTTTTAGGCTTGGGGGAGGGAGTTACGATTTAAAGCATGCAATGAACCTGAAATTTAGTACGCCGCTTAGTATTTAGGTCTGTACCTATGAATGAAAGCTTCTCATCAGGTGCATTTAGTGAGGAGCAAGTTCTCAATGAGAAGCAATTTCTCCCGAAGTTTGGCGCTACTGGGGAAACAGAAAAGCGACGCCTTTTCCTTGTTGCTCCTGTATACGGAGCTGCAGCCCATCACACAGCACATCTTAAGCATTGCTCCTTCGAATTTTCATGCCGTTGACCTTGAATGCGGAGCACTGGCCCTTGAAGTTCTCGTGACGCTGATGCAGAAACTGTTTGAAAGAATACCGTGAGCTGCTTTTACACAGCTGCCTTCGAGCCGCCGCCGCTGCCAATGCGTTCCGCCTGGAAATGGCCAGGTGCAACGGAGCGATGGCCCCCCTATCTCAGCTTGCGCCGCGTTGCGGCCGCTCTTGGCAGCATATCAAGCTCTCCCATAGAGTGACGGAAAAGTTTTGTGACCAGAACAGTATTAAAGGACTCTGGTATCGCTCACACCTCGCTGAGTGTCAACTTTTTGACATGCAGCAAAAACGAGACTCTGTCATAGACCTCAGATTTGCTGTGCAGGTACTTTGAATAGTGTGGGCACAGATTCAGCCAGCGATAATACAAAATTGCTTTAGAAAAGCTGGTTTTTTCATTGGTGACAGTGACTGCACAGACCCCTTGCCACTGGAAGGCCAACCGGATCCCAGTGTCTGGTCGGCTGTCAAGGATGCCTTTGGGAGCCAGCAGTTCTCCGATTATGTAACTGTGGATGATGACCTTGTCAGCTCAGAGCAGTTGACAGATGAAGAAATTGTTGTCCAAATTTGCAGTGTGCCAAATGCAGATCAGCAGGATGAAGACGAAAGTGAAGACTGTACCTTAGAGACTGTAACCGAGAAAGTGTCAACTTCTCAGGCACTGGACTATATTCAAGGGCTTAAAAACTATTTCGCGCAACAGACCCCAGGTGCAGATGGTGTGAACACACTTGTGACAGTGGAGGCGCGTATAGTGTCTAAAGCGGTCCGGCACACAGTGGAATCAAAGCTGACAAGCTTTTTTCAAAAGATCTAAAATAAATCTGTTTGTCAACCGTGTTGTGTTTTATGACTTGCAATTCCTTCTTGTTATAACATACTTTTTATGCATTTACATAAAAGTCTGTTGTAACAGTACATGAATTTAACATACTTTCTTTTCAACAGACTAAAATCCTCTCCACTATGAAGGTCTGTTGTAACGAGGTTATACTGTAGTTTCGTACTTGTATTCTGCACCCTTGTTCATGTCTGAGTAAATGGAGCTCTTATTATACCTCTGTCACACGCCCACCATTAAACTCAATGAATGTAAAAATCCATGAGGGAGCTCGATGGAGACGGAGTTGTGCCCATGCTGCTCCACAAATTTACGAGCTTTGTACAGAAGCCGTAAGGGGTCTGTTAAATGCTACTGCACCAAATGGTTGCACCTACGTCTGCATGCAGAATTCTGTGTCGAATACCGCTGAAAACACTTAATCGCAAGTGTGACTCTAATCACTTCGAAACAAGAAAAAAGGTTTTGGCTTTTATCACAGAACCATGTACCTGCAAGCATGTTCGAAGCCGAGTTGACAGGAGTGCTGGCGACAGTGTATGTTTGTTCTGGTATGCATTTTCTCTACTTGCACTGATTCTCAAACACACTGCAAGTTGTTGCTGAGCTTTTTGACGTTGTGCTATCATCCAGATCATGATGTCTTTTTCAATACTGGATGAGCACAGATCTCACATTTAGTTTGCGAAGCTCTTGCCACAAATAGGTCTCACAATAGTTCGCATATACTACTAGCTTGACTGCCGGTGTCAACGAAGAAAGAAGAATGCCCGCGGCAGTCACTGCTATGACTTTTTGTATGTTGAAGTAAAATAAGAGCACTACAATGAGAAGGGAACAAGATGCACAGACGTAAACACAATAGTGCACATGGACGTAGATACATTTCTTCCAAATAAAAAAAAGAGGTGGCAAGTTATCTCTTTTCATCCACTTTTATTTCTTCACATTAATATTACAATTACGCTACTTCCAATAACGTCTCCTATACGTTCCCTGGCATGATTGTCTGTCAGTTCTCATTAATATTGTGTCTAACAATGAAAACGAGCCTTTAACTTTACAGTTTCCTTTATTAAGGGTGAGGGTTTCATTCTGGCAGACTTGATGTTTTCAGGTAGTATGCGAGAGATTATTGGTCAGCTGCCAGCCCATAATAACATCACATGCTACGTGTTGCCAACAGGAGGAAAAAGAGTGTTCCACGCTCGCTGTCATAGCTGCTGGCAGCACTAACACTCCCAGGTTTCGATAGACATATGTATATACCTCATAAAGTGGACGGGGCTGTAGCTCATTTAGTATATCATGGGACATGTTATTGGAAGGTCACAGGTTTGGTTTCTGCCAGTGGCTAGTCATCTTTTCATCATTTTTTTTCTTTGCATTTGCATTACAATTACTACTAACATCCCCTGTACTTTTTTGACATCATTATCTGTTATTTCTTACTAATGTTGTTCCAACTGGCAGCACAACTGTTTTCTACGAAGCATGGTGTGGAGAGTATGTCCACTTATATGACTACTTTTTTTTTTATCTCATTAAGCACACATTACGACTAGATTATACAATGAAAGAACTTTCAATAGGACAAAATTTATTGTGTTGACTGTGCCTGTTCTGTGTTTGCAACTTTTTCTGTAACTACGGATCACTGGCGATGAGACTACACCATTCCACCGCAAATGGAGATTTTTGAACTCTCTTTGCAAAACGTTCTATTTAACTTCCTTGGGGTAAGGAAAACTGCGTGACATGGAATGCACCTCTGTTGACATAAGGAGGGCGTTGCATGGACTTCACGGGTGCTTGTGTGACGGGTATTAAATTGAACATATTTTCCTGGTCTCTTTAGGTTCGGTTTAATGAGTGCCTACTGTGTGTGGACATGCGTGTATGTACATGCGCACACATCCACGGACATCACAGCTTCATAGTACTCATAAGTGAACACATACTTTTTCTGCTGTCCTCTTTCAGCAAAATAAGCTGTACTGATGTGCACAAGGCTGGTCTTCTTTATTTGGCATTACAGAGCAACTGAATAATCCACCTTTGTGAGAAAGGCTGCGAATAATGAATGGAAGGCATCTCTTTGATAGTGGCATGCTGTGGAATTGTCCATGTCCACAACAAATTGGTGTGGCTTGATGTTCATGGTGTTGTTGCTGTGTTCTCAATTATCCTCTTTCTAATTATTGCATGCGTCTTGCTTTGATGAATAATTCACTTTCAGTAAGCCAGCTCTTGCTGGGTACCAACTGTCTTCTCAAACTAAGCTTGGATAGAAGATACAATGTGCATCTGCATCACATTTGCAATTATAGTGCTGGTTCCTAGAAACCAGCTATCACAACTACTACATGTTGACAGTTGCAGCATAAGATAACTACTACAAAGAGACGAGGGTTTACTTATAGCAGTGCACTTCCTGTACTCCATAAATGCCATGCTAGTACATAGAGTGCCATTGAATGCTTTGGATGTCGAAAGTTTCTTGACTATAAAAGGGGAGGGGAAGGGGAAGGTAGAAATGATTCCCTTAATCGAAATCTGCCTTCGATTCCTGTGGAAATGGAAAAAAAAAATCTTCCATAATTTCAGAGTACAGCGTTGGACGGTGCATCGAAATTTGATAATCTTGCGAATCGATTTACTGTTGGGCAGACTCAATTGTAGGGACTTCTTGGCACTGTTACATTCTCTGATTAATTATTGTAAAATGGTCACTGAAATTTTGCATTCAATAAGGTATTTCTCAGTTTTCAGATACGGTGCACAATGTAGATATGGGGAGCCAGGAACAAAGTTTCTGCCAAATAAGGTGTCACCCATTTGTAGTTTTTTAGCAATGTAGTTTAATACCTATTAGAATGCCGTATGATTATACTACTTCTAGATTTTTGCTTTAGAAATTAAGCTTAAGAATGGAAAAGGCAAGATTGCATAGAATCCTTGGAAGGCATGTTATGACACACTTGACAGTAAATGCTTTTCTCTATAGTGTCCATGTGCACGGCATGTGAGTGGAGCAGGCACTAATTGTAGGGGAAAATTTAGTAAATCAAGCATTAAAGTTTTTTTTTTACCTTTAAAGCCTATGTTTTAAACTGCCATGTTATGCAGACATTCTTGCAGCGTATCAAGTCTGAAATTTCAGTCGTCAATTTTGTGTGTGTGTGTGTGTGTGTGTGTGCGTGCACGCGCACTCATGCAAGTCATGCGAATAGCTTGTCACGGTTTTGTCAGCAAATCAGACATGCCGACGCCGTAATTTTTGTGCTTCCCTGCTGCGTTTTGTGTCAGTGGCTTGTTGCTTGAGATTAATGCCACATACATCCTGAAATAATAAACAGTCATGAACTAAAGAGTTGGGCAGAGAGAGAATAAAACATTTATTTGCGACTGAGGAAGGAGTGTCGGTGAGTGGGTTCCTTAGTCCGGGATCCCATTGGCACGGGCCGCTGTCCTTACTCGTCTCACGAGGGCCTCTTGGGTTTTTGGATCCGAGCTGGACAGAGCTACCTCCCATTCTACAGTGTTGTGCTGTGCTCTGGGTCGTAGAGGTGGATTGTGTGGGCATTCCCATACCATGTGGTGTAAATGCATGGCTGCACCCTGCTGCCATCTACAGATATTTAAATTCATCAATATAAGGCCCTAGCAACAGTTAGTCATGCAAGGAGTGGACTACTACTAATCATTGCCTTCTGTAAAATTCCAAGCAAGTGCGCCCCTCCCACCACCACCATCTTGGTAACTCACAATTATTGTCTGGAAGGGGGAGGGGGCTTTTTTTGATTGGCATCAAACTTCAAGATGGTGGTGGCAATGTATTCCCACTAGGACATAATAATAATAATAATAATAATAATAATAATAATAATAATGGAGTACCTGTGTTAACCTCCCTGCCTTTCCTGTCTCTTTATCTCTCTCTCTTATTATGGAGTACCTGTAAACTTCCTCAGAGATCTTCTGGCTCTTGTTAATAGTGTGGCACATTGCATTGACGATTCACAAACACAAGAAACACAAAGGCAATGCGATCAGACCACTGAAAAAAATGACATGGACACACATCTTTTGATGAGCCCGTGCCATAGCAGCAGCTCTGGGTTACAGATGCAAATTTCAAACTTTTTTATAGGCACCCTCTTTGAATTGCAAATGCAGACTTCTGAGACCATGCTTTTGCATGCAGGCACCAGAAAACTATCGTGGCTGTTGTGCACCTAGCTCTGGGTGCGATCATTATTAAGGAGAAATTAATAGATGGATGGGAAAACTTTATTGCTAGTCCCGAGAAATGTGGTTAGTGTAGTGAGCTTCTCCCCCGTCAGGACAGACAGATTAAGCCTAACTGCTGCATCATGGGCTCTCTGGACGGCCCAAAGCCGATCCCTCTTGTTGGGGCTTTTGATGACGGAGCTCCACTTGGCCAGGTTGACTTGATCGCTGCCCAGTAACGAGGAGCATTGCCAGAGCATATGCTCTAAGTTGGGTACTTGCCACAACGGGGGCACAAGCTGGTGGTGTAAGTAGCATGGTAAAGCTTATGGAAGAAGGCCAGATTTGGATATACAAATGTTTGTAAGAGTCTAAGCGTTATGCCTGGGCTAAAATGTTATTGTGCTTTGTGGTGACACATTTTGGTGCAGGTGCTTAGAGGTTGGTTGTGCTAATCAGGATTCGATCTAACTGAAGCAAGTCAGTGTTGCCTGTTCGTGGTGCATGATAAGCTAGAGCACGAAGAGAAGGGAGAAAGGGGTTCACTTTCCTGGAACAGTGTAGCAGTTTGAATTTAGTTGTGAAAATGTAGGAGTTCTTGCTTGAAATTTTAGAGCTGTCATGGGACACAGCACATTTTGTCCCTTAGTTAGACACTTGAGGCCATGCTGTATAATATTGCAAATGAATTTTATGCAATGCCTCAAGGTGGTGGAATAATTATGAAAGGAATAATTGTCAACCACCCATTTGTAGCAGAAAGCCACGAGAAAAGACATATAGATTTTTCTGAAAGGAAAGCTTATTTGAAAAATTTCACCTGGTCAGGATATTGAACGAGAGACCATCGCATTTTGGGCATGGTCACACTACTGTTTGAGCTAACCAGAATTCTAGCCATTTTCAGTGGGAGGACAAATTAGTAAAAATTTGTAGCCATGGACACCGATTATTGCAAATGAGTTCTGCTTAATCTGACAAGGTGGTGAATGGATTAGGAAAGGAATAATTGATAACCACCTGCTTGTTGCACGAATTGCTTTGTTATAATGAGTACCATATATTATATTCAGAACTTTATTTAGACAGTCATGGTCTGGGATGAAGGGGCTAAAGGCAGATGCAACTGCCTGACAAAGGCCCCCCTACCCATACATTGCTCAGGGGTGGAAAGCCGCGGTACATGCGCAAATACAGGTAAAAAGAAAAGGCAAAAAAAAAAAAGAACAGGCGCACAGGTGATCAAAACACAATAGGTAGAATAGTTACCTTCGGTACACACTAATGATGCGTGACATGAAAATGTTTATACAAGCCCTGATGATACAAAACAGTATAGAACAAAATAAGAAAAAAAACAGCAAATGCACAATATAAAGAGAAGATTAGGAGCTAAACAAGAGGTAATCTTTAACTTTTTTACGTAGGCTGTATGTCGAACAGTTGTCCTGGATCATATTGGCGATTTCTCGATTATTATTCAGAACATGTGGCATTAAATAGGCTAGTGTCTGAGTACCATATTTAGTTCGGAACATAGGTGTTCTGAGTCTATTTTGCCTTAGGTGATATTGTGAATGTACAGATAACGATGATGAGGGCAGGACTTGGGGCTCATGCAAAATTTGCCTATGTGTATGCATAGCAAGTCTTTGTTGGAATAGCTGATCTATTCTGAGTATATTAAGCTTTGAAAAGAATGGCGCTGTGTGGTCATTTCGCTTAAGATTTTCAATGCAACGGACAGCTCTTTTTTGTAAAACTAATAATCTATCAAAATTTGTTTGAGTAGTGGTACCCCAGATTAGGAGACAGTATTGCAAATGAGAGTGAACGAGGGCATAATATAACTGCAGTTTCAACCATTTAGGCACCAAGGAGCTAACTTTATACAGTATTGAAATTGACCTGCACATATTTGCATGAATCTTGTTTACGTGAGGTGTCCAGCTCATATTCTCTTCAAAAACAACACCAAGAAATTTATAACTAGGAATCTGTTCAATAGAGCAGTTTTGAAATATTATACAGGCATTATGATCGTCAGGCTTATTACGGCTCTTGAAAATAATATATTGAGTTTTTTTTACATTAAGTTGAAGTTGGTTTAGATGCAACCAGTGTGAAAGTTTAGTTAGCCATCTATTAGCTACATTTTGAAGTTCAAGTAGATGTTTACCTGAAGAAAAAGTACTCGTGTCATCTTCATAGAAAATTATGTCAGGAGTTCGCGGTATGTTCACAATATCATTTATGTAAAGGAGAAAGAATAAAGGTCCCAGAATGGAACCTTGCGGAACGCCATATTTTATTGGCTGAGATTGAGAAGAGTAGCCATTTAGACTAGTGAATTGTACCCTGTCAGATAAGTAACTGCGGATCAAATTTAATACGATACCTCTAATACCGTAGTAAGGGAGTTTGTGAAACAAAATGAAATGCTTTATGGAATCAAACGCCTTTTTGAAGTCTAAAAATATTGCAAGAGTATATTGCTTTTGATCCATGTTAATAAGTAATTTTTCTTTAATATCCAAGAGTGCTATTTCATTTGATTTCTTTTCATGGAACCCAAACTGTTGCCTTGCAAGCATTTGATGGTCACCAAGAAACTTCATTAGTCGTAATTTTAATGTATATTCTAAAACTTTGGAAAATAAAGGTAGCACAGAAATAGGCCGATAGTTATTCAAGTCGTCGTGAGAGCCACCTTTGTGGATGACTACCACCTTAGCTATCTTCATGCCATCAGGAAAAATACCAGTGGCAAAAGCTTGATTGCAGATATGCTGCAGTGGGCCACACAGTAATTCGGCGACATTTTTAATTGGTTCTACCTTAATGTCATCGTAACCAGCGGCAGTATTTTTATTTAAAGACTTCAGGTACGTAAGTATATCTAATTGACTACAAGGAGTCAAGAAAATAGAGTTCGCAGAGAAAGAAGAAGTGTATTTTTGGCAGTCGTTTGCTGCGTCCCTTGTCTGAGCTGCTGCACCTGAGGTTAAGAAATGATTATTAAATTTATCCGCCGGACGAGCTTCTCTACACCGTCAATTGTTAATGCTGAGGGAAGAGAACCTTTTTGTTGTTCCTATGAGTGTACGTACCGAGTTCCATGCTTTCCTTGGATTGAAAGAGACCTCTGCAAATCGAGCCTGATAATACCGAATACGGGCACTCTTCAAATCAGAGTTTAATTTGTTGCGAACTTTTTTATATTCATGTTATATAGATATGTCTCTTATCCTAATGAAGTTATGGTATAGTTTATCTCATTCTCTGATTCTGTTGTAAAGGCCTCTGTTAATCCATGGTTTCCTAGACTTTCCGTGCTTTTTATAGTATTGTAGTGGGAAGGCAGCATCATAACAGCGCTTTACATGTTGCAGGAACAGATCATACGATATATTAGGGTTTTGCTCACTGTAGACAATCTCCCAGTCGATACTCTCAATACTAGCATGAAATGCTGACAAGGCATTGGTATTGAAAGAGCGATATGGAACAGGAGCATCGTTAACACTATTTTTTTCTTTCTTAGCTGCAGGAAAAAAAACAGAATATGGACAAGTGGTCGCTCAGATCAGTTGTTAGCACACCAGCACTGACGCCATTTCTATCATAATTAGTTATACATAGGTCTAGCATAGTTTCACTTTCTGCTGTTATTCTAGTAGGCAAACTTATAAAGTTCCTACACGAAAATGATTCGATTACATCTAAAAATTGTCTACTTTGTGGAGTAAGAAGTAACAAATCAATATTAATATCACCGACAAGCACAATATGCAAATTTCTCAAGGACGCATATTCTAGCATCGAAGTTATAAAACACAGAAATTCTTGAATATCCCCTGATGGGGGCCGATAAACTGTGACAATCAGGGACATTACACATTGAACGGCAATGAATTCATAATGTGCGCTGACACAACAAAATTCGGGAAGCACGGCATATGAAACATCTTTTTGTATATATAGCGACACACCACCACCCCTACGATTCGGTCTATGCACGCTTTCATGCTTGTATCCTTCGATGAACACTACATCGGACGTGCAAGTGTACCAAGTTTCAGTGAAGGCCAAAAAATCGAACGTAAGATCTAAAGAATCAAACAGCACATCAGTTTGCTTGTTTCTCATACTACGTATGTTTAAATGAAAGATCGACATTCTGTCCCGCTCCTTAAAAGAAGGGCCCTGCACAATTGATTTAAAAGTCTGAGCGTCATAATATATGGCTTCATGGAAGATAGCCATTGAGGGGGATAACTGAAAATTGAAGTAACGTAAGTAAGAGAAGACACAGTTCAACGAATCTTATCTAGGTCGCTTTCGCTGTCTATGCGCAATGCTCGATCACCAGGCACCTTGCGCACAAACAATTTGCCGGATTTTTGCCACGCGAACTGATAATGATATTCCTCTGCTTTCGCCTTCATTAGCCAGAGAAGTTTCTTGTTCTGTGGCGTCAGATTGTCAAGGAAATACACGTTAGAGCTAGCAGTTTTTAATTCGACCTTCTTAGCCATCCACTGGTCACGTGTTGCTCGTGACACGAAACGAACAAGCACAACAGGAACTTTGCCGGTTTTTGGTGGAAGTCTATGTATGCCTTCGACTTCAGAGCTCGTCAGTTCAGGAAGGGTAAGCTTAACTGCTAAGTTATTGAGCTTACCGAGCAAATTTTCATTCTGGGTGACAGGCATGCCGTGAATTTCAATATTTTGGCGTCTACTGTATTGCTCTAAAGCATTAACCTGCTTTTGCAGCTCATGGATGTTCTTAGTGGTGTCGGACAACTGGGCAGAATGCACCTGTTTTTTGAGGACTGCTATTTCAGCTGATTGCTTTTGCATTTCAACGAGCACCGCATCATATTGATCAGACAAATGCTGAACTGACAGCTCCAATTTGTCGACTGTATCTTTTACTTTCCTCAGTGCATCCACCTTTCTTTGTATGTCTGGTATTTGGGCCAGCTTCCTAATAATTTCGATCAGTACTTTCTCGAACGACGAATTATGCTCGCCGGTGTGGCTCTTATCGCCACGTGCACTTCGGGCCGCCGAAACCAGGCATGTCTGGCACTTCCATGTTTTCTTTGCAGCATCGTCTTTTTTTGAAGGTCGTTTTGCTCATTCCCGAGCACGCTCCCAGGTGATAGCCATATTTGCATTCAGAGCAGGTTGGATATGAGCTGCTCTCTAAGAGAGGCTCATTACAGACTAAGCAGGCATCAGACTCGGACATCTCGAACTGAGCAAAATCACAGATTCAACAGTATCAGTGGTCACAAAAAGGAAGCTACAATGATCAGGAAATTCTTGCAACAGTTCATATGATAGAGGCATACCAGTACAATAGCTCAATGACGTAGTTGCAGCCTGAGAAACAAATAAAAATGCACAATATTTACATTCCCCTCCCCCACCCCCATCCATCCCATAAATCTACTGAATCGGTCCCCTATCTAGCCGGTTTCTAAATTTGAATGTTTCATTACGAAAGAAGTTGGTCCTGAATCATACTAATTAGAGGTTTTAATCATTCAAGCTTTTCATAGTTCAAACAATATTGTGGAGTCATCTCAAGTTTGTGTTATTGAGAGCCTGCTGCAAATGCGCATAAAATTTTATCAAAATTTTCCATACCCTCCCCAACTCTTGGAAAGCATTTACTTTTGACTCTAGTGAATACATTTGTATGTTACCCAGTGAAAGGGTTATCTTATTGCCAGGGGCCGAAATTTCAGGAGTCCCTGGCATCTTGTAAGCAGGTTAAATGCTTCAAGCAACATTTTTCACAGAACTGATCAGCTAGTCAAAATGAGAAAAGGCTTGGTGATATGTTCGAAGAAGCTTAAGCATTCCATTTTGAAATTAATGCTATCTAAATGTGTTAAATCTATGTGCTGTTGAAGTATATTGTAACAATTCTTCCATTATTGTGTGAACTCCTAGCTTTAGAATGAAAGTCCGCTATTAGTATTTGAGCTGTTTTGTTATCAAAGGAAATGGCATTTGTTCAAGAGCTGCAAAGCAAAAATTTGCGTGTTTTTGGTGCACCGGCTTTGCAGCAACTTTTAAACAGTTATGTGTTGTATAAAGACATTCACTTCTTGCTATTTGTTGTGAGGGTCACTCCATAAAAGCATGGCAGTAGTAATTTTGGTTTTTATAGCTTTCGCTAGTCTTTGGGGCTGTGAGGAACGCACTGGTCTTACCTTGTGGCCCAGGCACTGAGACACTAGATGTACCCAACTTCACCTATTATTTTAGTGTGGCTGGTCTTGGTTGACTATTGGGCACTCATCGTCAGCCATCATCTAATGCCAGCAGTGAATTTGCTGCTTTCTGTGTGATATATAGGAAATCACGTGTGAAATCATGCATTTGCTGCTAGACTAATCTGCGTTCCAATCCCTATCTGCTTGGTGTAGAATGGCTGTGTTTGTTACAAGATTTCTATTTCTCGAAAAGCAGTGCAACAATTTAAAACCACTTGGCATCATCAGGCTGCTTTAAAAAAAAAGAGCAATTCACTCAACACTACACTACGCAGAGAGTAATGGCAGCTCTCTGGGGTTGATGACAAGATGCCTGGGTGAATTTTTGGGATGCTGGCTGACATCAGCAGTGAAGTCGAAGCTTCATGCTGGAGAGGCAGACACCAGCTGATCACAGATCACAGCACAGACAAAATTCAGCACTTCAAGCTTGGCAGTTGGCAATTGTTTTGACAGCTGTGTTGGCTGAAAATCTTGTGCATTGAGTTGAAGAAGGAGATATGAACCTGCTGGATCAGCACTAAAACCTAGGGCTTAAATTCAAGGGGCACGAGCAAGGTGACTACATTTTGACTAAAATCAAGACTTGTGCCGATGTGAAGCAGCGGTGCAGCAGAGGCCAGGCGGTGAAACCTGAACAAAGAGCTCCAGTCAGTTAGCATAGCGACAGCTCATTCTACACTAAGAACAGTCAGCTGTTGTGTGTTTCATGCCAAGTAGAAAAAAAAAACTATACTCCATCTCTGAAGTTCCCGCCAGCCCTATGGAGGCTACAAGGCCCTTTAGCCTACAGGAAGGACGATTAGTCCTTGCACATGTATTCATCTGCGCTGTGTTGTCTGCTAAGCGTCCCCCTGGCGTCTGCGCACACACGTTCAGCTAGTAGACAGCAGCCCCAAAAGAAAAAAGTAGAACATGGCTGCATGCATCGACTCTGGTCCCCTTGAGTTTATCATGTCGTTGTGCACTCTATGGCCCGTGAGCTCCAAAATGATGGTTGTATTTGCTTTAGATTTCCATCTTTCAGCTTTGTAGCAATGTAATAGTAAGTACATTGTTCTATTTCAATGAACTGCTATCAAATTCTTGGCACAGTAGACTTAGTAGACGTGATTAAAAAAACAGTTTATCTCACTAATAACAACAGGGAATAACTGATGGTTTGTCCTGATTGTGATACGGCACAAAGTAATAGCTCATTACATCATTCATCTGTTGCTTAGAGTGCTTTAGGCGAGCGTCAAAGGCAGGTACCCATCATAGTGGGCGGTCGTGTCTGCATGGGCACAGCCATGTGATTTTTAACCCCATTTACCGGTGATAACTGATAAAATTGAAGAAATACCACAGAAATGCAATGAACAAACACATTACCTATCGATGGGCTGCAGCATATGTTAATTAATGGCAAATTTCTCAACCTTGCTAATTGATTTATAGATGTGTGCGGGTTAACGTCCTAAAACCATCATATTATGAGAGACGCTGTAGTGGAGGGCTCCGGAAATTTTAACCACCTGGGGTTCTTTAAGATGCACCCGAATCTCAGCACACGGGCCAACAATATTTTCACCTTTATCGAAAATGCAGTCGCCGCAGCTGGGATTCGATCCTGCGACTTGTTGAACCTTGCCAGTTGTGAGGCAATTATATCTGGAACTATGTTTTCCTGCGCAAGCATGTAGCTTGCTTACACCCTGTAGCTTAGGCAGTTCTGAACAGTAGTGGTTATATGGCAATATAGAAAGGTGTGATTGCTTTTTTCCTCTCTTTTGTTTCTATTACTGTTGTGAGCGAGGTAGTGCTTGCCATTTTACAGCTCTGAGCTTCTACTGGTATGAATATTGTGATAAAGGACAACAACAAATTTTAGATAAAAAGCTAATTTTTATTTCAGTGCAGTTATCCTATATGGTAGAGCCAATAAATTCAATGAAACAGTTTCCAATTTTAAGCACTGTGTGTAAGTGGCACTCACAAGCAAACGAAACTATTGTAATGGTAACACTGCAGTGGTACATGAAAGGTAAAGAGGCCAGACCTTTAATGGCACTTGTCTGTGTGATGTTGAAAATGCTTTGCTATGCCCATTTTAAATGGCATGGTTACTTTAGGATGGGGCAGAAGAAAAGTGTAATTGGGTTAAAACGGACGAGTGATGATCTGTGGT
Source organism: Rhipicephalus annulatus (assembly GCA_013436015.1). Lineage (NCBI taxonomy): Eukaryota > Metazoa > Arthropoda > Arachnida > Ixodida > Ixodidae > Rhipicephalus > Rhipicephalus annulatus. The sequence continues at coordinate 206,198 of WOVY01009609.1, read as the reverse complement.
TTTTTGCTGCATTTTTTTTAGTGTCTGTGTGTGACAATAGCGACGCTAAATCAAACTTGTGTGTTGTGTTAGACTAGAATTTTTATACTAGTAATTTGGTTGGCTTGCATTGTAGTCATTTCTAGTCAATCATTGCACCTTCATATTCTCTTTTTATAATATAGTCTTTTTTTTTTCCTTCTTGCACTGATTATCTGTTCTCTATTCAAATGCCACAAGAGTCTATCTCTCTTTTCTTTTACTGTTCTTGTGACATGTTAAACTACTGAGTCAGTAAAACTCTGCTTGTTTATGCCTACTCAAGGTTGGGCTACCGTATATCTAGATGTTATTAACAACCCTGGCATGTGCACTGCAGCAAGCAAATGCTGTTGTCCCTTTCCTGAAGTATGAACATGAAACATGAGAGTTCACTTTTGTTTTGTAATGCTACTTTTCTGTTGAGTCATGGGTGTACTGCTTCTGAAGAAAATTTGGTAGTACTAAAGACATTACATTATCCTGCGCACAAAAGTTCTTGTTGTGTTACATGATCACAGATCAATTTCTGATTTAATAGACAACACTGTGCAAAATATTGTATATGAGTGGACTTATTTCAATGTTTTGCTTGGACATCATGGATATCTTTTACATTGCTGCATCAAAGTTGCAGTCTTGGCTGCATTAAAGGGTCCCTGAAATAGTTATGATTTTGTACAAATGCATCGAGCTGGTAGAACCTGTCCTTCAGATCATTAGCACATCAAACTAAGTTCCTTTCGTAAAAGGTGTGTTTTTGGTAATATTTAAATAATGTGAATTGCTACAGGGTGCATTGTCATAACTATTGGAGTTTTCAGCCCCAGCAGCTCTTGCTGCATGGATGAGCAGCCTTGTACAGGCATTCAATCTCATGGTCAGTCCCACTGATGTCACAGGTAATATTTCTGACCTAGTTGTGAAGAGCTGTTGCTGGTAATAGTTAGAACACTTTATCATTTGCTGTGTTACAAAAAAGCATAACAAAAAGAGAATACAAAATCACAGTTTAATCCTACGCATGAGAGCTTCACGTGGACAGAAAACACAATCTGCTGCTGCTGCTGTTGGAACATGCCCCATGTAAAGGTTTCTTACAAGTGTAGAAGCTTGGGCTAGTTAATCTTGGTTCATGATGGCAAATTTTACAGTGCAAGAATGGTAGGGAAAAATGGGACAAAATATTTGGCCAGGCTGTAGAACAACCATTAACTAAACGTGTTGTGATTTGACTGTCATTCTATTGCCTTGCCGTGGTGGTCTAGTGGCTAAGGTACTCAGCTGCTGGCTCGCAGGTCGCGGGTTCGAATCTCGGCTGTGGCGGCTGCATTTCCGATGGAGGCGGAAATGTTTGTAAGCCAGTTTGCTCAGATTTGGGTGCACGGTAAAGAACCCCAGGTGGTCGAAATTTCCGGAGCCCTCCACTACAGCGTCTTTCATATTCATATGATGGTTTTGGAATGTTAAACTCCACATATCAATTTTAATCAACTGTCAATGTATTGATTTGGCATGTCATTATTCTTATCTGTATGTATATATTTCGCCAGCCTGCAAAGTAAACATCAGTTGGAAGTCTCCGCTCCTTTCTACTCTGTACCATATTTTGTATGTTCACTAGCTGTAAAATTTGCCATCAAGAGAGGTTTCTTGTCATGAGCATTATGAATTGTCCTTGCTGTGCTACAAATCTAGCAATTGGCAGCATATGAAGCTGTGACACTGTGTGTCTATATAAGGAAGCCAATGAGTGGCGTGGCTACAGAGCATCGCTACACTGAGCATAAGGCTCTTGGCATTCAATCAGCACTAGTAACCGCACATTGGCAGTATGCACCCTATGATGACCACCACATTTTTTTGCAATTACACTCACCATTGATCATTTTTAGAACTGTTTGGTCTGTACACAGACTTGTTAGCATTTGTAGATTGTTGCTTTCCAGAGTAGAAAATGTTAGTAGTGGCCTGTGGTTGGGAGTGTTGTGGCACCTTGTGGTATGCGACATGCGAACTAATGGCCATCGGAGGCACAGCTTAGCCTTGAGCCCTAATTTCCTGAGAGCCCGACCACATGGAACATAATCTGTGGAGTATAAGCAGTGTTAAAAGAAAGGGTAACATTTAATCACACATCAATTTCTTAATACAAGATGCTTATTATTGTATTATAATGTCAATAATTTGTTAATTATGTACTGTAAATGTTTGCACAAATTAAAAAACACTATTCAGGGGCCCTTTTGAATAAGCACCTTACACAAAATAAAATTTCTTGCTGTTATACTGAAGTACAACAAAAAAACTTTTGTTATTTTAAAATTGATCCTCTCTCCTTTGCCATTTTTCTCTTAGCTTTATCTCAGCACCATGATTAATCTATTTTAAATGATATAGACACTACTGTTGCATGCCTTCACTGCCATCGGGAGTCTAATGCTTTGGTTGACTACTTAATCGCTGGTAGTTGTCTTGATAGTTGTTAATGTTCAGTGTACTGAAATGAGAGATTTATATGTGCAATGTAATCTGTGTATTTTTGTCGACAAGAAAGAAAAAATCGTGTTGAAATGTTGGCTTGTGAGACAGATGTGAAAACGCTTGACTGAAGTTGCTTTGCTTGTGGACCTAATCCTTTGTTTTTTTTAACATGCATCATCATGTATTTGGCTCACTTGTTTTACCCTATCACGTAAATCTGCCTTGTACCAATTGTCATGACGTTTATGGACAAGTTGCTGAACACTCCGAAGTCTTAAAAGCTTCCGTGCTCTTGTATACCTTTGTTCTAGATATGCGTATGTGTGTGGCTCTTGATAAGCCAACTGCTTGCTTTGTTAGCTGGGTGGGGATCGCAGTGACCTGTACAGTTGAGTTATTTGTTGTTTGTTTTATACATTGCATTTTAGCCTTACTTCTGGTGACAGTCTGACTTCCGTGCTCTTGTGGGAGATTTAGCCATCTGTATTGTGTATTTTTGCTACTAAGCCTTTCACAGAGTGTGTTTGCCTACCGGGCTGATTTTAGCCAAATATATTGAGCCCTTCTATTTTGCATTGTTTTATCAGCATATTTTGTCAACCGCAGTTGAATATTTTTTAGAATTGCAAAACTAGTGATTTAGAAAATGAAATCAGCTGGCTTAATTCAAGGCGAAATGGCTGTCTTGCAGCAAAAAAAAAAAAGAAGTACTAACTAATGTACTACCACAACCAGATGAGTGTAAACTTCAAACTGGCAGGGACATTGCACACACTGATATCATGAGGCCAAATAAAGGTAGCTGCCTGCCTTGCATAGGTTCTTTTTTTTCCTATGTAGAATTTTTTCCTTATTCTATCCAAGGTAATTTTTAAATGCAAGTGTGGGGCCTTGAAGTTGAGGTAGTCTGTCTGGCTGCACAAACATGATAGGTAAGCCACGTAAGAAATATACAGCCAGCTCAAATATCAACCAAAAAGACAAAGCTTGCTTATATTTATTTCATGTCATAGTGTGTGGACAGCTTTTGGTTACAAGTTAAAGTTGTATATATCAAACTCATTAAAAGATGGGAATTAGTTGGATACACTGTATGCTTTGGTATGAACCGTTTAAAGAATTTACTGTATTCTCGATGCATAAGTTGCTTTATGGAACAGCTTGGCGATGCGATAGTGCAAGAAAGGCAGCTTACAGTATTTTTTTTAGTTTTTACTTCTTGGTGGTTTGTAGGTGAGAATGCAGGTTTAAATCTGGTTGTCAGAAAAAGTACGGTATCGATGTAAAGAGCTACATGAAATATTAATAAGCAGCTGTGCGTGGCTGTCGGGCGCCAGAAGCCTCTACGTGGTCTTGATGTTAGCGTCATATTTAAGGACAGGGGAAGTACGAAAAGCCCTGGAAGGAATGCAAAGAGGCAAAGCCGCTGGTGAGCATAAGGTAAGAATGGACCTCCTGAATGATGGTAGAGAAACTGTGTTGGAAAAATTAGCCACCTTTTATACGAAGTGTCTCTTGTTGGGAAGAGTACCAGATTCTTGGAATAAGGCCAACATCGTCTTAATTCACAAGAAAGGAGATGTCAAGGACTTGAACAATTACTGGCCAATCAGCTTACTGTCCGTTCTCTACAAACTATTTACAAAAGTAATAGATTATTATGCATCTCAATAACTTATCCAAAGTGATGGTCACCTAAAGGCTAGTGTATTTGCCTCAGGTGATTCTTTAATATTCTGAAGATTCTAATTGGCGCAATGTCCTGTATGCTTCCTCAGTGCATGCAGAGCTGTTACTGGAATAGTGCGCAATAGTTTAAAAGCATCACTGAAATTTTGCACTTGGTGGGCCTGCATTCGTTTGCCACTCGGTACAGGACCACTCTTAGCCAATTTTGTGTAATCAGCATTGGTGGCTGTGAAATGGCATAGAAGGCCTAACTGAGCCCTGACAGAGACAGTTTCGTTGGCAAGTTTTTTTTTATTGTAGTTTGTAGCTTTTCGTTAGGTGATGCCTAAATGGAATCGCAAATGCTCTAACGCATCGTACAATTAGTGCTATAGTGTCATTCATTCAGAACAATATTGAGTGAGTTCGAAAGGCCCGCCTAAATACGAAACTAGCCCCCCACGTCGGGGCAGCGTTGAGACTACATGCGCTCAGGCATGGCCTCCGAGATAGCGGGCGCGCGGCGTGTTTTCTCCGGCCGTCCGAATCCCCGCGCTTCCCAGCAAAACCAACGTGCCTCGCGCATCCGGCTGTTTTGCGAGTGGGCGTATTCCCTGTGGATTCCGGCGGCAACGGAGACCACGGCAGTAAGCAGAGCGCATGGGATTCCAGCGTGCGCATCAATTTTTTTTTTTTTCGCTCATCGTCAAGAATCACCGCCAGACTCTTCTGGCTGCACTGAATGCAAGTATTGTTTCTATTATTGCATTTATTTTGGTCCAATTTACAAAGGAAAGCATGCCAACTGCTCAATTTTTTTGATATAGATAACAGTAGGTATCAATTCGCCTGGGCAGTATTACTTTTTTTTTTGCATTACGGTTTGTTTCGTCACGGTGATGAATACATCGATTTGAGAAATATAGAGGCATTCTAGTATTCCTCCTTTATGGAAACGGGTGTGGGGAAAACTGGGCTAATTATCGTCGTCGAATTATATTTCGCGCTTAGGGTGACGCATCGTTTTACTATTTCATCGCGTATATATATGAGGGGGCCAACCGAAGCACAGTTGCGCTATGGATAACTGAGTGCCCTGGTTATATGCCACTGAAGTAAGGTGATAAGAAAGTTTGCCGGAATATTGTTGGAGGTTTAGATTGTACGACGCACATTTATTCCCCAAGTCTTTCACGATAAAAGTGCCTGGCCTGTCATCGTCTCCTTTTTCGTCATCTGTATTTTGATTATGTTTGGTAGAACAATGACATTATCAGTATCGTGTTCATTTACTGCACCCTCGACTGCATCCAAATCAAACGGTCGCACATGCAGCAGAATGACGTCTTTCTGAACAAAAGTAAGCTTTCGTTGAGTTAGACTACTAAAGAAAGAAAAAAAAGTGCGAATTGTCACCGCTATGTCACACGTGTTTGATAGCTTATGACTTCGCTTGCGGATCGGGCTGTCATATTTTAGTTTCCAGTACATGCGGATCTCTTGCAGATGCATCGCAATTATAAGTGCTCAAATATGAGCGGTGAAAATCTACAGCAATAAAAAAGAAAGAACAAACAAAAAACAGCCCTCTTGAGGATGTATGCGCCCCAGCATTGACTTTGCCTCTCGTACACCTTTACCCGAGATTTCCAAATGAGTGCGAGGTTATACAAAAGCGCAAAACCATGCAAGGTGCGCACACAGCACGGATGCCTTTTCGATCCTCTGGGAGCGCCGCGGTGCGAAAAGTGAACCATGCCCACCTCCCACCTCGGGGAACACGCTCATTGGGACGGCTGGAGAGATGGATGGATGGATGGATATGGCTGTACCCTTTAGATCGGGCGGTGGCTAGCGCCACCAAGCCGTAATACTTAATGAACCAAAAACTAGATTTATTTTTTTTTTCTTTAAGAAGTGAGTTTGAGGATTCGTACTTTGCAGTGAAGAGTTTAAATTTCACTCGTGCCTTGACTTTAGCCACCAATCAGATAACCTCCTTCTAGTTAAGTCTACCCGCTTAAAGTCTATTTTGCCTTCCCGGTCCCTAAACTCCAGTGCTTTGAAAAACTCTGCGCCATCATCCTGAACTATAGGGTGAAGCCCTTTACAGAACATTATCAAGTGTTCGCCAGTTTCTTCTTCCTCTCCACACGCACTGCATACAGTGTCTACCCCTTCGTATTTGGCCCGATATGTCTTGGTTCGCAGTACTCCCGTCCTGGCCTCAAACAGTAAAGAACTACCCCGAGTATTATCATAGATCCTTTCCCTGGCAAGAAACACGCCGCGCGCCCGCCATCTCGGGGGCCTTGGCTCAAGTAACGAGGGCACCGAACGAGCTGTTTTCGAATGTAGGGACCCGCAGGTGCTGAAGAAGGAAATGATGTGGGTGCTTCGAGCATGTCTGCCTCGGGGAAAAAAAAAGATAAGCATTCCTGGCGTAGGCAGCCGAAACCACCTCGAGAGCAGCTGTAAACAGAGCAAGAGGGGGACGCCGGTTGCTAGTCGCGCCCCGCAAATTTTCTCTGACGCTGACAACACTTGCTTGACCCCTGCAACGTCACGAGGGGGCTTCTATCTACGTCAAACCACAGAAAAAGGTGATTGGACCTGAATACTCGGATGAGCATGCACCGTTACTTTAAAAGCAAATTAGAATATCTTATAGGCGATCATCACTAATAATCGGTCAGAAGTGCCCATGCATGCAAGACCATCAAACAACACAAGCATCTCGAGTTTCCACATTTGGTGTCTGGCGGTCTTTTAGAGAGAGTTAGGGTCCTTCAAGTGTTCTTGCACATTTACCGGGTGTTTCGCGCAACTAGAACGAAATATTTCACAGTGAAAGCTGTTATGAGGTCACAACACAGGTCACGCGCGCGCCGTAGTTGTTTGCCGCCGCCGCTGGTGTCCGTAACCACTATGGCGCGAAATAAAAAAAATCAGTAAATAAACACACCATGTACGCAATGGGACTTGATCCCGGGTCCCTTTGTGCCAGCGTAGCATTCTACCACTGAGCCACGCCGGTGCTTGGAACTCCCTTGAAAATTGGCCCTAGGCAGGCTTGGTGTCGGGTAAGAAATCGCGTTAATATGAGTAATAAAGCGTTATAGCACATCAAAGGAACAACCAGGTGTCAGATAAGCCAAACTGTGGAACGAGTGGGTCATCGAATGCTGCAACCAATTACAAAAGCTTGATCTTGCTTACCTATTAACTGTGGCACATACCCACTGTAGGGGATTGTGGGGATTAACAAAAGCTTCTTGCATAATTCTTCATCGTCGTCAGCCACAGCACACAAAAATTGCACAAAGTTCCTCGAAAGTGAGCAGCGTGTATCACGCTTCTCCGAAGTATGACGAAGGATGGCATAGTGAATGCCTGACTACTACACAATGATTAATGGCGTAGTAGGTACCCTGCAAATCTGCTTGCAGCAGCTACCCAAAGAGTCTTAAAAAAGCTAGTAAAGGCCGCTCTTCTAGCTTTCGTGGTGACAGTGCTGCGGGTTCGTTTTTTTTTTCAAGTGGTCAACCACAACTGAATGAAACCAATGTCGTATGGTTTGCCGTCATGGATCGCTCCCTAGGGTACCTTATATTACGCTTAATTTGTTAAGGTAAATTATGCAAAACTTTACTTACTTTAGGGCCATATAGGGGGGGGGGGCTAAAAATTCCTAGACCACGCTTCCACAGAAAAACATGGAAGATGGCCTAAGAACTTTTTACCAGCCCTGTGCGTTTCGTTACGTTGCAGAGGGCATTCCAAAGCAGCCAGTCCAATTTTTGAGGCAATGTAATTGCCACTGGGTGATTTTTTTTTGGGGGGGGGGGTTAAAGAAAACTTGTTATATATCAAATAAGGCCACCTGATTTCGCTCATGCACTACCTTACTGCAGCGATTTCAATCATGCTTCGAGCGAATGAACCGTACGATAGGACCGCGACAAAATGTGCGGCCGCGACTGTAGACTCGAGGTATTGGCTTTGCAGTGTGCCATCATTTCATTGCAACAGCGATTATATGGACACTCTCCAAGGGTTGTTGCCGTCGCCGTTATGTACCGTGTAGTGTCAAACCAGATAACATCCCCCACGCGCATCGTAAGTTATTCACAGCGGGTTAAAGCGCGCGAGCGAGGGCGACGAATGTTGCTGAAACAGATCAAGCGAGCCGGCCCATCTCCGCGGCTGGGATGACGCACGCGATAAAATCACCTCACTGGAGACGCCTTCCGTCGAAGCAGTGAGATAAGTCCTTCTTGAACGAGCATGAAGAGATGCGAGGAGTGTGGTGTCGCTCTAGCGGCTACTGTGAACTGTGCGACATTCAAAGGACGCCGTCGCGATCACTGGCGCGCGCGGTATATGGACAGGTATTGGGAGGCGAATGGTAAAACCTTTTTTCGTGCTTCGTTATTCGCGCAAGGAGACTGTGCAAAAACAGCATTTCTCTCTGGAGCGGCCGTATTCTCGAACACCATGGTTTTGTAGAGTTACGTGAGATTGGATAAGAAACAGTCAGCTGCCAGCCTCACTTCGTATTACATTACACTTTGTTGCTATTGCATTAATTGTTCTCCCTTGCGGTGAAACTCACTTTAGGGGCGAAGCTCCTTACGCCGCGAGTCTACGTCTCGTGTCGTCGTAGCAGTAGCCAGTTTACAAGGTCATAAATTGCATTGCATGTCAATAAAAACGGTGTCACAACAGATTGTAGCAATGCTGAGGCAGACAGGCTAATAAAATAAGCGTATTTATTAGGGCGAACTTGTGCCCACGAGTCTATAGTCGTCGAAGTCCGAGTAGTCAAATTCCACAGATTCGACTGTCTTCCTCTTCTTCGTAGCCAGAGCGCACGAGCGCGTGGCGCATGCCAGCTGGGTCTCGCCTGGTGCTCGTGCCACGATGGTCACAACGGGCTACTTGAACGTGGCCAACCTGTCACGGCATTATCCCCCTCCTCAGGCGCATCGTCCCGATGCTTGAGACAGTGAAAAGATACATGCGAACTCTCACTCGTTTTCCGACGATCTGTCATGATAGGGCTTCATGCGGACAGCGTGTACCACTTCCGTGGGATTGCGGCGTCTTGAGCTCTCGTGTCCAGCGGATCTGACTTCATAAGTGACGTCGCTGATACGGTGGAGTACTTCATAAGGGCCGAAGTATCGTCAAAGAAGCTTTTCAGAGAGTCCGCGGCGCCGCTGGGATCCATATCCACACTTTGTCACCGGGATGATAAAGAGCGTCACCGTATCGCTTGTTGTTCCGACTAGAATCGCGCTGTTGGCGGCGTATTTGGTATCTTGCCGTGCTTCTTCGGCTCTTTGCAAGAAGTCATCTAAGTCAGGTTGATAGCTGCTTTCGTCCGGCAGTGGTAACATGGCATCCAGTGGGGTGGTCACTCTTCGGCCGAATACAAGTTCGAAAGGGGCAACGCGGGTTGTTTCTTGAACGGCTGTATTATATGCGAATGTTATGTAGGGTAATGTTTCATCCAACTGTTTATGTTCAACATCGACATACATTGATAGCGCGTCGGTCAGAGTTCTGTTGAGGCGTTCGGTTAAGCCATTTGACTGAGGGTGATACGCCGTTGTTCTTTTGTGATCAGTAATTGCCATGCGCATCGGACATTGCATTAGGTCTGCAGTAAATGCGGTGCCCCGATCCGTAATAACCATGTCTGAGGACTATGTTGTTCACAAAGAACTTGGCGACTTCAGCAGCTGTCGCGCTGTACAGAGAGTCAGTCTCAGCATAACGAGTCAGATAGTTTGTGGTTACGACTATCCGCTTCTTGCCTGCCCACGATGTCGGGAAAGGTTTTAGGAAGTCCATGCCGACTTGTTGGAATGTAGCATCCAGAGAGTCTATTGGCTCGAGAAGACCGGCTGCTTTTACGGGTGGAGTTTTGCGCCGTTGACATTGACGACAAGTTTTCCCGTAGCGCTGCACTGATGCAAGCAACTTAGGCCAGTAGTACTTCAGGCGAATTCTGGCGAATGTTTGGCTCACACCCATGTGTCCTGATGTTGGCTCGTCGTGGCATGCGTGCAGAATTTCCTCTCATATGGCTGTGGGCACGACTAGTAAAAAAGTTTCACCATTAGGTTCGAAGTTCCTCCTGTAAAGGACACTTCCTCGAAGACGGAACGTGGAGAGCCCTCTGAATAATATGCGAGGGACTTGAATGTCGAGACCCTGCAGGTGTTGTATAAGCGCCAGCAAATCCGGGTCATCTCGTTGTAGTTGAGCTATTTCGGATGCGTCGACAACGCCTAGAAACGGGAAGTCTTCCTCTTCAGGTACACTTGGATCGACGGGAGAGCGTGACAGGCAGTCGGCATCGCTGTGTTTCCTTCCAGATTTGTACACGACCGTAATGTCATACTCCTGCAGCCTGAGGCTCCATTTTGCTAGTCTACCTGACGGGTCCTTGAGATTTGCCAGCCAGCATAGAGCATGGTGGTCACTGACAGCTCTGAACGGTCTACCATAAAGGTAGGGTCGAAACTTGTTTATTGCCCAGATGACTGCGAGACACTCTTTTTCAGTTGCAGATTAGTTTGCCTCAGCTTTTGAGAGTTTGCGGCTGGCATAGGCTAACACTTTCTCTTGACCATTTTAACACTGCACCAGGATGGCGCCGAGGCCGACATTGCTGGCATCGGTATGGACTTCAGTGTCGGCTGTCTCATCAAAATGGGCAAGTATTGGTGAACACTGTAGTTGTTTTCTTAATTCGTCAAAAGCTTTCTGTTGTTCGCTTTCCCATGTGAAGGGCACGTCGTCTTTCGTTAGTTTTGTAAGAGGATCCGCACTCGTCGAGAAATTTTCAACAAATCGCCTATAGTAGGCACATAAACCCAAAAATCGACGCACTGAATTTTTGTCTCTGGGTATAGGGAACCTCTGAACAGCGGCTGTCTTTTCGGGATCAGGACGAACACCATCGGAACTAATGACATGTCCAAGGAATCGCAGCTTTTCGAAGCCGAAGTGGCATTTTTCGGGTTTGATTGTCAATTTTGCTGACCGGATGGCTTCCAATACTGTGCGTAGTCGCTCTAGATGTTTGTAAAACGTTGCAGAGAATACCACCACGTCATCCAAATACACTAGGCATGACTGCCATTTCAATCTCGTGAGGACACTGCAGTGCCCATTATTCGCTGGAACGTCGCTGGCGTGGAACAGAGGCCGTATGGAAGCGCTTTGAATTCGTAGAGGCCAACTGGTGTTACGTATGCCGTTTTTTCATGGTTTTTCGACCTCTATTTGCCAATATCCGCTTTTCAGATCCAAGGAGGAGAAAAACTTTGCCGATCGCAGCCAATCCAGTGTATCGTCGATACGTGGCAGCGGGTAGACTTCTTCTTTAGTTACACTGTTCAGTTTTCTGTAGTCGACACAGAATCGAAATGTATTGTCTTTCTTTTTAACGAGCACTATGGAGGACGCCCGGATGACTTCATCCGAAAGCATCTCCTCCACTTGCTTCATGATAATTTCCCGTTCTTTTTGTGACACTCGGTATGGATGCTGGCATATAGGCCTCGTGGTTTCTTGCGTTATAATAATAATAATAATAATAATAATAATAATAATAATAATAATAATAATAATAATAATAATAATAATAATAATAATAATAATAATAATAATAATAATAATAATAATAATAATAATAATATTATTACATACTGCAGCCTCTATGAGGCTATTGCAGGAGTGAAAAGAAAAACAACAGGAATGAATCAACATTCATGAGCAGGCTTCCAAAAATTCTTGAAGTGATAGCGAACGAACACTTCCGGGCAGCATATTGTAGGCTTTTACAGATGAAGGAAAAAAAGCTCTATTTGAACATTGATATGTGGGGTTCAACGTCCCAAAACCACTATATGAATATGAGAGACGCCGTAGTGAAGGGCTCCGGAAATTTCGACCACCTGGGGTTCTTTAACGTGCACCCAAATCTGAGCACGCGGGCCTACAACATTTCCGCATCCATCGGAAATGCAGCCGCCGCAGCCGGGATTTGATCCCGCGACCTGCGGGTCAGCAGCCGAGTACCTTAGCCACTAGACCACCGCAGTGGGGCGGTGTATTTGAACATGTCAGTGTGGGTGAAAAAAGTTCCAATGTTAAGGGCATGGTCACTCCTCATAGACAAAGATCTAGAAAATTTAAGATATGATTCTAGAGTGCTTAAGCGAGAAGAATTGATTAAGTTGTGCAAAAATTTTAGGCATTCAATATGGCGATGTTTCGCAAGTGTAGTAATACCTAGCTGTGAAAGGAAATTTGTTGGAGAAAAATGCCTGTATCTCTTGCATATAAAACGCACAGCTCTTTTTTGAACAGATTCAAGTTTGTTGATGTCACATTTCTTATGGGGGTTCCAAACCACACTACCACATTCAAGAATGGGGTGAATAAGAGTTTTGTAGGTGAGCAGGTTGGTTTCCTGAGGAGCAAGACGAGCGTACGATGTAAATAACCTAAACTCTTAAGGGCTTTGTTCCATGTGAAATCAATATGTTTGGACCATGATAAATTATGTATCAGAGGAATACCAAGATACTTATCTTCGGACACTCTACACAGCCTAACATCGTTAAAACCATAGTCAAAAGTGAAGTGGCATGGACATCTGGTAAATGTCAAGATGAGTGTCTTGGAGAAGTTAATATTCATTTGCCAAGATTTGCACCAGCTACAAAAATCGGAAAATTAATTGCTGAGAATGGCATGATCCAGTGGTGAATTAACAGCATGATAGATTGTCGTGCGCTGAACTGTCGAGCGCTCGACCTTCGAGGCAGTTAAGAAGCAATCAGAGAATCCTTTACCACAGCATGAATCTGTTTTTGACTCCGGAAGGCTCTGGTTGGCGGTCCCGGATGTGTCGATGATGAAGGCCACTGGTCGAGTGGTTGACGTCGTTTAAGCTGCACAGTTCGGTCGCCTTACTGAAGTCGTGTAAATAGGCAATAGCCGTGCCTTGGGCGATGTGTTGAAGTTCATTGGAGAAATTTGTAAGAAGGATATCTGCATGGCCATTCGTCAAGTGAACAAGACCCTGAGCCGCGCAGACACCTTTGTTCAAAAACAGCCCTACATTTGTATCCGCTATGCCTTCGCGGTTGTACAATGCGTCATTGTTTACGAGAACCGTTACACTGCAGCGTGGCGGCACAGATACGTCATCATGAACAACGCGTAGAGCAGTTAGGCGTCGTTCCTCAGGTTCCTCCACAGGCCCAGCTCGTTCAGTCGGAAACGACACGCTAAACCTACGCAGGTTAATTACGGTGCCATTAGCTTGCAAAAAAATTATTCCTATAATGAGTTCCCTTGAACATTCTAGTATCACAATGTAATCGGCAACGTAAATAAAGCCCCGTAGTTCAAGTCTTACAGTGCATCTACCAAGGGGTGTAATAATGTGACCGTGTGATCCAGTACACTGTGTCACAACTTTTTTTAGCTTATTTACTGTGACTTATCACTGAATAATCAGCGCCGGTGTTGACTAAGGCATTCAGCTCCCATCCTTCCATTCTCAACCGCAAATATGAAGTAATGCTTTCGTTGCCGAACCTATTTACCGGAAATACACAGTCGTCGCCCTCAAACCGTATTGGAGGATCTTCGTAACTGAGGTTATCAGCGGCCTCACCTCCACAGGTCGCTTGCTTCAGTTTTCCGGGAGTGGACTTGCAGAACGATGACCAGGCTGCCTTGAAGGTGCACGTGGGCTCGGTGACCGGTAGCGCATAGGCGATGGTGACCGTGACCGATGTTGGCATTGAGGTGGAGAGTTCTGGCTCGTGGACAAGTACTCCTAAATCTCTGCTGGTAATGATGATATGTGGGGTTTAACGTCCCAAAGCCACCATATGATTATGAGAGACGCCGTTGTGGAGGGCTCCGGAAATTTCGACCACCTGGGGTTCTTTAATGTGCACCCAAATCTGAGCACACGTGCCTACACCATTTCCGCACACATCGGAAATGACTAGAGTATAAAGTTGGGCATGTTGGTAAGACATAATTAATCGATGTAGCGCGTTAGAATCATAGGACAAGGAAAGGGACAGAAGGGGGCGCTTACTTCCAACAGAATTTCATTTCGAGGAGCGTACATATATATGCTCACGAAATTCGAATACAACAGACAAACAGATCCCATCGGAAATGCAGCCGCCGCAGCCGGGATTCGATCCCGCGACGTGCGGGTCAGCAGCCGAGTACCTTAGCCACCAGACCACCACGGTGGGGCTAAATCTTTGCTGCTCGTTCGCCGTTTCGGGGGCACGGTGCATGCATACGACGGGAGGCCTCTTAATCCAGCCTGTCGGTAAGGGCAGAATCTGTACAGGTGACCCGCTTCGCCACAATGAAAACACAGATGCCTGCGTTCGTGATCACGCCAGACGTCACTTTTCCTGGGCCTATGCTCCATATAGCGAGGTAAGCTACGTGCTACTGGGGGCAGATGGGGTTCCCGTGGACGAGGTGCGCTGCGGTCAGCAGGTGGGAGAGGAGTCGCCGGCATCGCAACTGCTGCATAGCTGTGTACTGTGGGTTGTCTGAGAATTTTAGAGTATGTTTGGATAGGTCGAATCAGCTGCAGCTCACGCTCTGGCTTTCGTATGACCTGCCTCAGTTAGTCTGCATCAGAATGCCACTGTCTGCATCAGGGTGCGACACCTCAACAGTAGCTCACAGGGGATGGTGGTGAGGAGGGATTAAAAGGATAGAAGTAAAGGCATAGAGAAAGAGAGCTGCGCTAAGCCTGCAAGCGAGGACATGTCGAGGGGATAGGAGAGATAGGAAAGATGGAAACATGGTCACGGGAGTCCGAGGACGGGGCACCACTTGCGAGAGCTCTTGTCGGCGTCATGAGATGGCGTAGGGCCAGTCCAGTCGGCCAGGGCTACGCTGACGTCGGGGATCGCGAGGGCACAACCGGTCGGCACGGAATCCAGCGAGCGAGTCGTGGTGTTTGCTTACCGACACTGCCGTTGCGTTTGGGCATGTCGAGTCGGCGTTTGATCCGTTCCGGCCGACGCTGCCGTGAGGTGTGTGGAGCAGAAACAGCACTCACTCCACCCCACCTCCTCGTGCCGCACACGCGAGCAGAAGGCCCTCAACGACATCGCGCTCCCGCGAGAGAGTTCGCGCATGCGCTGCACGCACACCGTATTGAAGTCCGCCTAAGCTGCTGCGCATCTAATAAAATACCCTAACAAGTGCTACATGACGGCCAACCGTGCGTCGTTGGTTTCATTCAGCCGTGGTTAACTACTTTTTAAAAGTCTTGGTTACAGTTCGGTGAAACACCCGATATACATCAGAGTTATAGTACAATTGTGTCATTTTCTGCATGCAGTGCCTCACCATTCTTATCCAAGCAAGAGTCTGTATTTGTAAGCGTTACGTCAAACTAATAATAACTTGGCGCTTAAGAACTGAGAAACGGGTCAAGGGAAGGGATGTATTACCAACACGCTGTTGGGACTCCGGGTCCTGCCGGTCTCGTTTTCGGTAGCTGGCCCCGTAGCAGGATCCATCGTCCGACAATTCAGCGAGAAGAAGCGCCCGAACGAACGACAGAGATTTATTTACATGTGGAGAAGTGATCAACTGATCCAAAGAGAGAAGAGAGAGAGATACAAAACGTCTTCGGCATTTTATAGCGCCGCGTTGCCGACACTGGGCGCACTGTCCGCATCGTCAGCCAATACGGTGGGGTGGCTCCGGCACCTCGGCCACGAGAGAGGGGGAAACACACCTCACAACACATGGAGTGGCACAACCTAACACGATGTCCATATATGGTCACGGCGCCCTAAAATATGCCCAAACATGGTCACGAACGCACAGCAGATTCCGGAATTCTTCCGGCGAGAGGGAGGAGCCTGAATGGGGAGGTGGGGGTCGACGGCACAGTCCAACGTTACTAGGCTATCTAGTAACGTTGGGCACAGTCGGTCAAGAACCGGTTCCCCCGCAACTTCTCTTGCTTGGTTCCCTAGGGCCGGTCGTAACAGTCTCTCGCGCGGGGGGGGGGGGGGGGGGGTAAAGATCTCGATGGGCTGAGGTTTGCAGCCACTGTCCGGAGAGATCAGCGCCGGCAGTCGGTTTGGTGACGACCGTCTTTGATGAAGTAGAGGGCACCACCTGCTTCATTGTGGGCTCAACAGACATCACATACGCACATGAAAACACAACTACTCAGCCGGTGAGCGCCGGACAATTCCGCCAAACTCCACCAGGCAATTTTCCGCTTTAACTGATATTAAAGGAAATACACAATTTATTCAAAATGTTACTCACACGTTAAGGTGACACAAAACAACAACACTGGAAGCACACCGAACCCGAAACCCTGGATAGCCGTGTCTTCAACGTTTTCAAACAAGTACACCTAAAAGAGTAAAAAAAAAATAAAAATCACTAGCCCTTGTCTAGGTCAGGAAAAAAAATGCCAGAGTTCTCGAGACATCCTCTCGCGTCAGGGGCATCGACTTAAGCCATCAGCGTTGCCATGGAGTACACCCTTTTTGTAGCGTATTTCAAACGTATATTGTTGCAAAACGAGGCTCCAACGCAGCAGGCGGCCGTTCTTAGAGGACATGGTCTGTAGCCAGGTGAGAGGACAGTGGTCCACTTCCACAATGAACTTGCTTCCGGCAATATAACAAGCCAGTTTCTGGACTGCCCAAACCAAGCACGCACATTCCTTTTCGCTAGCGCTGTAAACCTGCTCGCGAAGGGTGAGTTTCCGGCTAACATAGAGGACGGGATGCTCTTGATCCCCCTCATCCCTTTGACTAAGAACTGCCCCCATGGCTCTATCACTAGCGTCGCATTGGACTATGAAAGGCCTCGAGTAGTCCGGTGAACTAAGCAAAGGTTGGCTCGACAAGGCCGCTTTCAAAACGCGGAAAGCCTTTTCTTTCTCCTCATCCCAGTCGACCATTTGGGGCTCGGTCTTGCGCAACGCGTCAGTAAGAGTGCTGGCAATGTCGGAATATCCAGGGATGTACTTACGATAGTAACCAGCTATTCCAAGAAAAGCCCGAATATCGGTTTTCGTTCGGGGCTGGGGAAAGTCTCGGATAGCTGCCACTTTCATTTCAGAGGGACGGCGATGCCCTCGACCGATAACATGCCCGAGATAGAGTACCTCTGCTTGTGCTAGCTGACACTTGGGCGCCTTTACCGTTAAACCTGCATCGCGTAGGCGTGTCAGTACTGCTCTCAAATGCGCCAAGTGTTCTGGCCAGGACGAGGAAAACACGGCGACGTCGTCCAAGTAAGGCAGTGCGAAATCCTCTTGACCCCGCAAAACCTTATCCATTAAGTTTGAAAAACAGTAAGGCGCGTTCTTTAGGCCGAAACTCAACACTTTAGGGCGGAATGTCCCCAATGGTGAAATAAATGCAGCATACCGGCTCGCCCTCTCGGTGAGCGGCACCTGCCAGTAACCTCTCACTAGGTGTAGCGTTGAGATAAATTGCGCGCTGCTTACCCTCTCGATGCGTTCCTCAATGTGGGGAATTGGGTATGTCTGATCCTTGGTGATGAGGTTTAACTTACGATAGTCTACGCAAGGACGCGGATCTTTGCCGGGTACCTCCACAAGAATTAACGGGGAAGTGTAATCACTTTCACACGGCTCAATCACGCCCAATTCCAGCATCCTGTTAACCTCTGCTTTTATTAGCTCAAGCCGGTGAGGTGACACCCGATACGTCTTAGATCTTACCGGTTCCGACGAGGTAAGCTCTATGTCATGAGTGAGGGCGGATGTCCGGCCTGGCTCGCTTACAAATCTGTCCTGAAACTCGGTCAAAAGACCACGCAATTCCTGCTTCTGCTTCATTGTCAGCTGTGACTTTGATACTAAATCCTCAACTCTTTTCTCGATCGGGACTTCGTCCGATTCGGGAGCTAATTCAGGAATTTCTGCCGGAACCTCTTCCAGAACATTTAAAGTCATGTTCACGATGGCTTCTCTCTCTTTATAGGGTTTGAGTAAGTTGCTATGATACACCTGGTGTACCTTACGACTTCCTGGTAATTTTACCACATAGTTGGTGTCAGACAATTTTCGAGTAATTTCGGCCGGGCCGACCCATTGCACTTCAAGCTTATTCTTTTGGGAGGGCCTCAACAACATGACCCTGTCTCCTACAGCAAAGTGTCGCGCTTTAGCTGTCTGATCGTAGTAAACTTAGTCTTCTGCTGTGCTTTGGTCATCGCACTCTCGGTCAGTTCTTGGGCTTTTGTTAGACGATCCAATAAGGTGAGGACATATTCCACTACTACAGGATCATCACCCTGACCTTCTCACGACTCTCTCAGCATACGAAGAGGAGACCGCAGTCTGCGGCCGTAAACAAGTTCTGCTGGCGTAAACCCCATTGTCTCATGTGGTGCAGTTCTTAGTGCAAACATCGTTGCAGGTAAGCACATTTCCCAGTCAGTTTTTCGTTCAAAACACAAGGCTCTTAACACTCGCTTCATCACGGAGTGAAGCTTCTCTATCGAGTTCGACTGCGGATGGTAGACTGAACTATGCAATAATTTCACGCCACACCGCTCTAGAAAGGTTGTCGTTAAGGCACTCGTGAAAATGGTGCCCTGGTCTGATTGTATCTCGGCAGGAAAGCCTACCCGGGCAAACACGGACAGAAGTGCGTTCACTACTTCCACGGAACTTAGCTCTTTTAGCGGGACCGCCTCTGGAAATTTAGTAGCTGGGCAGATTAAGGTCAAGATGTGACGGTAGCCTGAAGTTGTCTTGGGCAAAGGACCTACTGTGTCAATTACCAACCGACGAAAGGGCTCCGTGATTACGGGTACCAGCTTCATTGAAAATTTCGCCTTATCTCCCGGCTTACCCACTCGCTGACACACATCGCAAGATTTTACAAACCTCTCTACATCTTTAAAGCATCGAGGCCAGTAGTATTCCTGTAAAAGACGATTTTTCGTCTTCTTTACGCCTAAGTGGCCTGACCGTGATCCTCCATGCACCAAACTAAGCAAATCCTGACGATACGCCTGAGGTACGACTACCTGGTCAAACTCTACTCCTCGCCTATCTAGATGTTTTCGATATAGTATGCCACTCCTCTCTTGGAATCTCACATTCCGTTTGGCGATTCCCTCTTTCGAACTGTTTTGGAATTGCTTAAGCGTCGGGTCCCCCTTTTGTTCGGTTATTAATGAAGCGGGGCTCACCTGCAGCAGCCGACTGAAATTATCCGAAGTTGGCATGACACACAACTCTTTTGTATTTCCTAGTACCTGGAATGTGTCACCCTCTGTGCTATCCTCTGTACTACCAGGAATCGGCTTGGGAGCAACGGCATTTTCTATTTGCTCGGTCAACGAGGCGTAATTGATCCCTTCCAATTCGGGAGGAGTTTCATCGTCACCTTTAGGAATGGTTGCCTCCGCGACTACGGCTTCTGCAGCCTGTTCTCGTACAAGTCGATTTGTTACCGTGGTGTCCCACTCGCAACCAGGCCCGTTGTCGATTTGAGGCTTGTTTGCCTCAGTGAATGTTGCTCTCGCAGCCATCGCACGTGCCTTCGATATAGTGAGTGCCTGCACTATGCCTTCTCCCAACGTTAGACCTTTCTCCTTCAGCATTTGATCTGACTTATTTGAAAATAAGTAAGGATACTGAGGGGGTAGATATGGCGATACCGCGGCTTCCGTTTCCAACGTACCAAATGCGCCTTTAAGAACAACTTTAGCTACGGAAAGGCACTGACTGTTTGCTTCTACGGCTTGTCTAATCTAGGCACAGTCTCCTGAATACTGCCCGGACGGAACAAAAGACGGATGAACTACGTCCATAGTGGCTGCGGAGTCTCTAAGAACCCGACACTGCTTGCCGTTCACGGTAAGGTCGTACATATAGGGCTCTAACAACTTCATGTTCAAAAAGGCCACCTTTTCTTTCGGGCAGTGTTTCGCGAAGTGCCCTGTTTCGTGGCAATTGAAACAAGCAGCCGGTTCTTTCGCCTCAAATTTCCTTTTGCTTGCCTCTGCCGACGCCCCATGGTTAGATGAATTGTTTTCCTCACCCCTTTGTGCGAGACTTGTCGGTTGTTTTCTAAACGGCGCCTTATTCGGTAGTAGGAATTTTTCCCTTTTAGGCTCGCTGTTTGCCCCGAGGGCGCGGCGCGTAACGAATTCTTCAGCGTGCTCAGCGGCTTTCGTTACGGTGTTCACGTCTGGTCTATCCTGCACCAAGAACCTCACCTTTTCTGGTAACCTTTGATAGAATTGTTCCAGACCGATACACTCGAGCACCTTGTCATGATTCCCATACGCCTTTGCCTCTTTGAGCCACTCCCCCATGTTGGCCATTAACTTGTAAGCAAACTCCGGGTATGAATCATTGTTCTCTTTTACGGCGTTGCGAAATTTTTGTCTTAAACCTTCCGCTGACAACCTGTATTTCTTGAGAAGGCTCGACTTCACCTCACTGTACTCGTCAGCCTCCTCTTTCGTGAGGCGCGCGATTGCTTCTGAGGCCTCCCCCGGAAGTAGGGACAACAAGCGTTGAGGCCACGTATCCTGGCTGAAACCTTGCCTTTCACAAGTTCTCTCAAAGTTGACGAGAAACAGCCCAATGTCCTCCCCTAGCTTGTACGATCTCATTAGGTCCGTCATTTTGAACCTGACCCGCTCTGCGGTACCGGATGCCTCGCTGCCTCCTGCTCTACTATTATGGCTAATCTCTAGCTCGAGGCGCTTCATTTCAAGCTCGTGCTTTCGCATCTTATCTGCCTCGGCTTCTGCCGCTTTCCTTTCGGCCTCCGCTGCCTTTACTTCGGCCTCGGCCGCCTTTCTTTCGGCCTCTGCCGCTTGCCTCTCCTGAATCTCCTCGACACATTCTGACAGCTCGTCATCCTCCGCCCCCAATGCGAGAATCGCCTCTATGAGCTCTGGCTTTCTTTGAGAGTCCGACACCTCCAGATTCAACTCCCTTGCAAGTAGCAACAACATGGACTTTCGCAGGGATTTCAGATTCATGGCTGCCTCCAGTACCGCTGTCTCTGTTCCACAAAGATTCCTGTCCTGCAACTAATTAACCTTGACGGCAACGACAGCTCTAGGTTCCTGCCTATCCTCAAGTTTTCCGTTAACTTAGTCTACAAATAAAGCTTCAAAAAAGCTCTTATACGGAATCCTGCCCTGCCACTGTTAACCTTGACGCCACTGACAGAAGGAGCTTAACCAAGCTATTACACAATTTCTGCCTGACGCAAGTTACCTGTTAACCCAATGACCAAGACAGCCCCTCTCTACCAGCTTTTACTTAACACATAGAGTAAATGCCTGGTAAAATTTAACAGAGAAAGCCGGCACTCACCCAGTTCGCAGTCATGTCTCCGGCGTCGTGCCTCTCAGAAGTGCCGTTCGATTCCCTTTGGAAGTCGATGAGCTCGTGTCATCCTTCTCCTGTCGTCCCGTTGTTGAACTTCGGGCTCACTCCGTCCAGTGGTCGCTTTCGGGGTGATCGGCATCCCGCCGCTGCCATCCAGTTGTTGGGACTCCGGGTCCTGCTGGTCTCGTTTTCGGTAGCTGGCCCCGTAGCAGGATCCATCGTCCGACAATTCAGCGAGAAGAAGCGCCCGAACGAACGACAGAGATTTATTTACATGTGGAGAAGTGATAAACTGATCCAAAGAGAGAAGAGAGAGAGATACAAAACATCTTCGGCATTTTATAGCGCCGCGTTGCCGACACTGGGCGCACTGTCCGCATCGTCAGCCAATACGGTGGCTCCGGCACCTCGGCCACGAGAGAGGGGGAAACACACCTCACAACACATGGAGTGGCACAACCTAACACGATGTCCATGTATGGTCACGGCGCCCTAAAATATGCCCAAACATGGTCACGAACGCACAGCAGATTCCGGAATTCCCCCGGCGAGAGGGAGGAGCCTGAATGGGGAGGTGGGGGTCGACGGCACAGTCCAACGTTACTAGGCTATCTAGTAACGTTGGGCACAGTCGGACAAGAACTGGTTCCCCCGCAACTTCTCTTGCTTGGTTCCCTAGGGCCGGTCGTAACAACGCCCAACTTCGTACTCTTATTACGTCAAACATCGCCTTCCTTTCTCGTCACATCACCTTCGTAAGCACTTCACTGTGCATCCATCCGCCTGATTTGGTGCTTGCATTCCTGCTGACCCGCAGGTCGTGGTATCGAATCCCGGCTGCGGCGGCTGCATTTCGATGCAGGCGGAAATGTTGCAGGCCCGTGTTCTCAGATTTGGGTGCACGTTAAAGAACCCCAGGTGGTCCAAATTTCCGGAGCCCTCCACTACGGCGTCTCTCATAATCATAAGGTGGTTTTGGGACGTTAAACTCCACATAATAATTAACGGTGCTTGCATTTCGACATAGTACTTGGACAGTGGACGACAAGGGAAGTGCAAGGATTTGTTTATTAATGAGGGAGCAGAGCGGGATTCCTCGTTTTCTTTGGTGTGTCCAGGAAGGCACTCTATTACGAAGGGTAGATTTATTGGCTAGCTGGTCAATCATATTGTATAGGACAAGTCAAAATACGTGTACAGAAAAAAGCACACAAATAACCACGCTTAGCATTGTGGTTACGCAGTATACCTGTGGTTTTTCACGTGCCTTTCGCAGTCCGCGTCTCCCTTGGTTGAGACGCCACGGGAGAGATGCGAACAATTCTTCGTGATTCAACAGATTTGGATGAATGTGAAAGTTGGTTTCATGAAGATGGATATAAATAATGGCTTCAGGAAACTCCTTGATTCCCCTGCCATGATGCATTTTTTTCTTTAATGCGAAGCATTTCTTAGCGAACTTTGGCGGCTTTGAATCTATCTATCTATCTATCTATCTATCTATCTATCTATCTATCTATCTATCTATCTATCTATCTATCTATCTATCTATCTATCTATCTATCTATCTATCGATCTATCTATCTATCTATCTATCTATCTATCTATCTATCTATCTATCTATCTATCTATCTATCTATCTATCTATCTATCTATCTATCTATCTATCTATCTATCTATCTATCTATCTATCTATCTATCTATCTATCTATCTATCTATCTATCTATCTATCTATCTATCTATCTATCTAGTGACATATCAACCTTCCTCATTCGTGCATCGCTTATGTTCGATTCCCACTCTACGTCGGAACAGATAAGTTTTCTTGAGAGATGCGCTTGCCCATTTTAGCAGGTCGACATGCAGTTAATTTTCTTCATTCAAATCCTTATTTTTTTCTTTTTTCTACTTTTGACGTGGCATGCAGAAAGCGATTTGAATCTTAATATTTACAGAACGCCTTTCCATTACGGTATTTATCCAATTTTAACGCACTCGCATGCGCATTAGATTCGGGTACAGACTTTTAAACTGCCCCATAGCTGTAATATTGCTTTTCGGTCATAGTAAGTCAAGCGCGCGTTGAAATCGCGGGTGCGTTGAAATCGTACAAATACGGTATAGTTTCAGACGCGCGCATAGGTCGGCGATCTCACTCGGGAGTTGACTCACTCAGCCTCAGTCTGACTGGGACTGGCCTGCGAGTTTGAGTGTATCCGGCTGGGTAGAATTCTGGTGAGTATGAGTGAGCCGTAGTGTCACGGCAGTAAAGTTACTAACTTGGCAGTAACTACCTTCAGTTAATACATAGGCAGTGAACGTGACAAACGCTTACTACTTCAAGGTTAGTAAATACTACTGTTCTTTTAGAGAGAGTATATAATCTATTGAGGATCGCGTGTAGTGGAGGAAGGGTTATTAAATGTTCCAGTATAGGCTCCGGAATTGTCGATGTCATTGTGGATTCGTGTGTGTCACCTGCATCACTAAGGTACGCATTGGGAAGAGAGAGAGAAGAAACTTTTTTATTCCATAAAAGGTTTCTGGGCAAGCGGGCGGGGTCCTCAGTCCAGGGCTCCGCTGGCCTTTGCAGCTCGCTGGGCCTGGTCGAGCAAAGCCAGCTGGCTTTCTCGACCCTTGCTAGCAAGCCAGGTCTCCCACAGCCTCGGTCGAAGCTCTATAGAGAATATGCTTCAATATAGCGAGTTCCTGGGCCAGTTAGTTCAACCTTTTGAGTATTGGAGCACTTCGGGAGAGCGTCTTTCCGGTCGTGTGCACTTCCTTCCAAACCGCTTCCGCGCTTCCCTGCCCTGGAAGACAATGGAGAATATTGTGAGCGAGCCGATTGATGAATTCCCCTTTTCCACCTCGATGTACATGTGGTCGGGGAATCAGGTCAGCGAGATCAGCCTCGCTGAAAAATTATGCTGATGTTCCGGGTACTTGATAGACCAGCGGCCATCGATAAGGACAAGACAGACAGTCACTGAGTCCGGGAGGGTATTTGCCTAAGCGTTTGTCGCTGTGGGCAACCCAAAAACCTTGTTCTTGCAGCACAGATAAATAAGGCCCTGATTAACTTTATTCAATGTGCCTTTTCATATTCTTAACATAAAGCGTGAATAGTTAAATAAACAGAGGGAATCCCTGCTTAGGTCCTCGGCAAAATGCGACTAATTATTTTTGATATATCGACATGGAGGACTCATCAGCTCATAGTGCTGCATAGAACAGAGCTTTGCGTTTCAATGTTCATCGCTCACTGGTGGAAGTGGTAGCCGTAGCATCTTTATTTCATACAACTATAGTTTTCTGAGTTACTAGTGTGAAGGCAAACACCTTACAAAAGTACCTTCAGAATCCATACCCTTCATTCGATAGGCATGCACGTTGAGATCGGGCTAATGCGGATGGTAAGTGAAAGAAAATGCCGTCAGTGCTCGAGATTGTTATAACGCATTCCTCATGCCACCGGTAATTCTCTCAATGAGAGCAAAGCCGTCGTACTAACATCCTTCAATGTAGTTCGAACACTCGCAATGTTACCGGTGGTCGTCAGCGACGCGATCGTACTTAATATATCGTGGAAAGTTCAAGCTTTATAATGCGCTGAGTAGAGTGACATGTTCTACACTGCCATATGCCTTAACCAAAGCTAGAGTTACTAATGCTGAAAAGCGACGCCTGTGACGAGAAAGCTCAGCGCGTCCCTCTAAATCTATTTGTGCATCCCAAATGGAATATCCTGGTCTAAATCCTATCTGACAAGAACTATACTGAGTTATCTGTTATAAAACTGCCCGCACAACTCTTCCTCCTTCTTCGGTGCAGTGCCCTTAGGTACTTGCTTGCTTGCTTGCTTGTTCCTATATGTCTTGGCTCGTACCCACTGTGGGGGATCGGCCATTAAACCAATGGTTATTTTAATGGGCAAAACGAATTTTTAAATTTCGATCAAGAAAAAAAAATATTCATTTATCTAGACTCTATCTTCAGTTTTGTTGGGTTTTTCTTCTCTTTTTCTTTCGGTGTTTGGTGCTCGCGCAGGTAACATGTTTCCAGTAGCCCGTCTTCGCCGTCTTGCCGCGCCAACTTAGAAAAGCACCTCACTCGCGCGCTTCATTCACAACAGGCCTGCCGAATAAGGCTTTTGCGCAAGGAGAGCACAACACGTGGGTCTCAAGATTGCATGTAATCCGTGATCGTGTATGGCTTTTCAATTTGGCATGATATTGTATTGCGTCATTGTGTCTTACCGCTGCAAATTAGCAGTGATAAACATGGTAAAGAGTGAGTAGAAATTAGTGCTGTACGTGTGGGGTTTACTGCGGCATAAAGCTGTGACGCATATGCCAGTAACTTTGCGAAAATTTCGTCTCTTTGAAATGAGCTTTTTGTGCTTCAAGTGGTAGCCTGCACAATAACTTTGCGAGGAGCTATACTTCGCTGCCATGAAACGCACAGCAGCAGAGCAAAGCACGAGCACAATCGGAGTCAAATGAAGTGTGAGCATGCAGCGGACTGTGCGCAAGGCCGTCGTCTGCTTCCGCTATCTGAGATGGGCGGGCGCACCCGGTTGTCTATAGTATGACATTTATTCCTTTTTGATTTGTCTCCTAGAGCACCACCTTGATGGTTTTCGCTGAGACCAACCAATTCGCGCAGCGCAGTTTCTCCAGCTAAAGCTGCTATCACCCGTGTGTGGGAAGCGAGCGCTCGCAGCTTGCTGACAAGAGTTTCCATGGTACTTCCCACCGAGAGAACGCAGTAACACTTCAACTTCCATCCACGTCGATGTCTCGGCGTGTTTTTTGTGCGGGCGCCGAATGCAGTCGGCCAGACAGCGAATATGTGACCTTGGCCGAATGCCCCTGTTTACGCACCAAGAACGTGCGTTGGAATCCTGCCGTGCCCAAGTTAGATCAGTCACCTGGGGACGCTTTTCTTAAATTTACAAGTACGTATTGTGGACGTACTTTTGTTCTCTTTTGCTTTGAACACACAAAAAGCGCAAACAATGTCTCCTGCATCTGCGTTGATAAGAGCGCGTGGCTGCTATGCGAGCAAAGGACGGATAAAATAGCTATGCTCCAATTCACATGCGTGGAAGTCATCCCCGGCTGTATCGCAACCTATCCGTCAGAGGACACGAAAACGAGAACTTTTTTTGCTCCGGAACACGCCGTATACATGAGCGCGCTTGTTTGCTCGTTGATCCCGCACTCATGGCCGCTCTCGTTACCGAATAATTTCGAAATCGGCATCTTCGGTGCAGTCGACAGCTATTTAAGTGCTGCTTGTCTTTTAAGGAAGCGATGTATACGCCTGCATTTCATACGGGCGAAAGTTCCATCTACTGTTGCCTATTCTTGTGCAAGGGCATTTTGTGACGGGCCGTAACTGCATGGGAAACCATACAATGCAACATCTCTTTATTGACTGTGAAAGCTGGTGGTCACGAGAATAAGTGGGGAAAGTATAAAAGTATTAATAATGTTTTTTTAATCGTCGTCAGAAACTTGCCTTGCATGCGTTTTCTTGAAGTTAGTGTGATTATATGTTTTCATTCAAAATTGTTATTATTATTAGTACTGGCAGCTTTATAAATAGGCATGCCGAGAAAGTAATGCGGAATTGTCACCGTTCCGTCATAGGCCCTTTTTGAAGTGAGGGCCTGCAAATTATAGGAGAAAAAACGTGTTTTAGGTCTAGCTTGCGAATTTTTATAGAAATATCTAGACTATACGCAGAGATTCGCAATATAATTTATATTAAGTGCAAGTACGCATACATTTAGCTAAATAGGTGTGAAGTACGTAGCTTTAATATATTTTGCGGGATTCATCCTCAAATTCGGGAAAAAAAACAGCAGAGTAGGTAGGCGTGGCACCTTCTACCTCTTCGTGAATATTAATTTATTGTGCTTCGAAAAAAAAAACGTTTTACAGCAAAAATGATTGCCGATCTCTTCTTTCCACTGATCAGGCAACAATACAACTCAGGGGTTAAACAGCTGCGCCAAATTAACCAATTTGATACGATTCCCCATTCTTGCGCCGAGCTGCGTCAATAACATGAAATTTTCTGAAATTGCGCCACGCTGCGCCAACATGCCCGACCAGCCTCGAAGTTTTCTCAGTTGCGCTAATTTCAGCGAGAAACGGCGGCCACGTTAGCTATCTGCTTGCAGTTTGCGTCATCAATCAGCCCTAAACCACGATGTAAGTTATATCAACCCTAAACTACGGTGTAAAGCAACAAAGCCGCGCGCCATCGGTCCACTGACCACTGCGGATACCTACCCGATGCCGTTGCCAGGGCAACAAGCGCGCGCCGTTATTATTTTATCTGGTCGAACGCGCCTTGCAAGCGAGACAAGAAGTTGTGCCCTAGACCGGATCCCATCGCGAAAAAAATAAAATAAAAAAGGGGGGGGGGTGTTGCGGTGTTTCAGGAGTTATTCTAATTCGTGCAGAATGCTGTTTAATCTACTTTCGCCCCAGTACATCAGTGCGATGGGAAAAAGCGCGCTTTGATATTGAAGGGGCCGGTGGTAGCGTATAATCACAGGACAATGCAAATTTTGTTCAACTACTCATGCGTTTATACGACGCACAATTGTGAGTACTAGTAGGATCAGTGACGTCTGGAAAAGTTACTGGCAATTATTTGGAGACGTGCACGACATTTTTGGTGCCCTAAAAGTTTTTTTTTTCGCCACCCCTAAGAATCACCGAGATTCAAGCTCGCCAGCTTGGCAGCTCCACATTTGAATTCGCAGAGTCTGATGCGGCAAATGCTAATGTGGAAGTTATCATTCTTTGCTCAGAGAGGTGGTTCATAATACTAATTGTATTGAAATAGCAGTGTCCCGACTCACGCTGCGCAATTTAGGGCATGTTGACTGATTTGCACATAATGTTTTCTAAGTGTAACGCTTATTTTTCATACGGCTCCGAATTCGGTCTTTCGTGATATAAAAATGGATGTTTTGTTCCCCATAACCTAATCAAAATTTAGATTTTTTGTGCTCCAAAAGCTACATTTTGCTGCTTCAAAAATTTCTCCGAATTCTATTTTGGCTGTTGCAGCGCTGATAACATATAAAATTTTAAAAGAAATTTAAGAGGTGGACCACCCATGCTTTGTTCGATCTTACGACTAGTCAACCAATAGTAGTTTTTTTTTTCGGTTTTTGTAAATCAATCTTCCTTGCAAGAATAGTACTAGTGCGGTGAAGCAGCAGTGCTCAAATAAACAGAACGGAATTGTTGATTATTCTGGAGATTCGTTACTACGTAAGCTGTGCTAGCTAAAAAAGCTAATTATCTACGAATAACAGTCCTGCTTTAAGTGTGCACCCCTACGGCTATGTCCGTACTGCAACGTCTGACATCGTTGTGGGATTCGAAGACTACGAAAGCGGGGATAGCGATTGGGGCTCGGATACGTTGATTCTGACTGAGTTTGGCTTATAAACATAAATAATTGTCTCGGTCAGCGGGGAAACCGCCTGCCACTGCTGCAGTCCAACTTTGAAGGGTGGAAACTTAGGCAAGTTGGTAGAACCTAACTGAACAGCGCTCAGACAAATACTGACGATGATGTGACAAACAGCACTGTATATATTAACTTCGTCAGTACTTGTCTTGCGCTGTCCTTATAAGATCTTGGAGTTCGTATTCAGCAAAGGGAGACGGCTATATAGCTCGAAGCGTCTGAGGTTCGCGTCGTCCCTCCTTGGACTTTTTTTTTCTTTAGGAATCAGCGTAGTGCGCGTAGTGCCCGCTCCATGAAAACAGAGCTTTTAAGCAAAGCAGCCGCCCAACGCCCGTTTCGCACAGCGCCCGCGGCTAGCGCCAGTGCCGCCGCTGGGCGTTCTCGGTCGTCTAGCCGTATATGGCGCCAGAGATTTGAGCGCTCCTGCGTGCCCCGCACGAGGACAACCCTCGGAGGCGTTAGCGGCGCCAGTTAAAAGGGGCAGACGCGTTGTGACACTGGCATTATATACACACCCGTTCAAAAGTGCCGTCCAGAGCTCGAAGAATGACCAGCGTCCAGCGAAGCCTCTGGTGTCTTGTCTGGCTTTCGCTGTTGACGCTGTTCGCTAGCAGACATGGTATTGTCGCCGACGTAAACAGATCCTGTGAGTAGTACATTTCTCTCTGTAGGTGCGTGTGTGTATGTGTGAGCGTGTGTGAGCGCACGCACGCGTGCGCATGTGTTCAGTGCACGCGCGTAGCTCGAACGGGCCACCGACGCGTCACTACTCAGATTAAAGATAGACATCATTGTTTACCAAATAATGCACCACTACTGCTTTCATTTTCAGAAACGTTCTGGCATCCGTTAGTTCACAATCATGTTGGTCTGCGTTCACGCGTGCACACTCCGAGGCTGCTATATATATATATATATATATATATATATATATATATATATATATATATATATAGGCAGGCAGGCATGGTGGTTGAGTGGCCGTAGCGTTGCATATAGTCAAGTAGATCCTCCGTGAGCGGTCACAACGTGGTTTATTTTGACTTTTCGGGCTAGAGTCTGGCCTTCATCAGCATTGAATGTACAGTTTGTTGGTGCTCAGCTTTATACAATCTCAAATCAGAGGAAAAGAGGAAAAAAGACAGAAAAAAGAAAAAAAAGAAAAAAAGAAGAAAAGGAAAAAAGAAAAAAAGAAAAAAGTAAGAAAAAAAGAGAAAAGGAATATAAGGTGGACTCCCCCCGGGCGCCCCCCTTCCACTCTTCTTTCCACTTCCCCCTTCATCTCTCTCCCCTTTCTCCCCTTCACCTTTCTGATGTCAGTGGTCTGCGTATCCTTCCTTTCACTAACGCATTCTTCCCGACCAGACGGCGCCTACTGGCTCTGGCGGTTCGGTGTGGGGCAAAAAGTGCTTTTTTAAGAAGTTTAAGCCTTTAACTACTCAGCGCCCCGTCGACATTTCTTCATAGAAAGAGGGGGGGGGGGCGCGTATTGCGGCAGAGGCTGGTAAGCGGGCGCAATGCGAATTCCTTGCCCGCTTCTGAATTACGCGTGCAGTAGGGGCATCCCGGCTGTGCACAGGGTTGCTGTTGGGCATGTCATGCATGGCACAATTGATTGGGTAGTAAAATAAAACAAAAAACAGACAACAGCTGTACTTAGGAAGAGTAGTTACACTTGGAATCGTTTTGAGTTGTCCAGTGCCCTTCGCAGCTGCAGTGCCGTGAACTCGGTTACTATTTTCATTATTGCTGTTATTGTTTATAATGCTTTAATTGCTGCAAGTGTACCAGGATTCTCATTTATTCCTCTATCGAGGGTGTTAAATCGGTAAATAAGGCATGACTCTCGTTGTTCACGTTCTCCGTTTGATTTAAATCCCGTCTCCAAGAGCGTTACTGATAGTTTGTCGAATGCATGGTCGGGAAGATTAAGATGTTTTAAATAGGGGTAGATTTGGGGCTGATTTCGCATGGGCTCTGTGATTATTGAAGCGAATCCTAAATGGTGTTTCTGTTTGTCCGATGTACTGCATACCACACACGTTGCATTCGAGTAGGTACACCACATTAGAGGAATCGCATGTTAGGTTTCCTCGTATGTTAATCGAAAACTCGGATTGTGTGCTGGTTGCTTTGTGTGTTTTTCGCATCGCCTTACATACAAGACATCGTGACTTTAAATAAGGTCGGCATGAATTATGGGGGGTGGG
This sequence comes from Rhipicephalus annulatus, assembly GCA_013436015.1. Taxonomy (NCBI): domain Eukaryota; kingdom Metazoa; phylum Arthropoda; class Arachnida; order Ixodida; family Ixodidae; genus Rhipicephalus; species Rhipicephalus annulatus. The sequence continues at coordinate 174,868 of WOVY01009609.1, read as the reverse complement.
GAGGGGGAGGTATTGATTTGAGAGTGGACAAGTGTGTCTTTGAGGTTGCGTGGTAGTCGGTGAACGACGCCTGGAGTGGATGGGAATGCGCGTTTCAGACAATCACTTTGTTCCAGAATGTTGTAATATCGTTTAAGGATTTTGTTTACATTGGGGAAGTTTGTGCTGTAAGTCAAGCAGAGGTTTGTTCGTTGTGGGTCTTCTTGCGGTGGTCGCTTCATAAGTAAGTCATCAGTCTCATCACGCTTCAGTTTTCTCGCTTTTTGAACAGCGTCATCAATTACATGTGGGGGGTATTTTTGTTTATCGAGCATAAGTCTTAGCATCTGTGAGCTCGTGTCAAAATCTGCGTCTCTTGAGCATATTCGCTCAAACCGGTGAGCCTGGCTGTATGGAATACTGTTTTTACAGTGGCGCGGGTGATCGCTTTGGTAATGGAGGTATTGTTGTCGATCCGTTGGTTTGCGATATAGAGTTGTAGAGAGCTTGTCCTCTTCTGTCGTTATGGTGACATCAAGAACATTTACGGTTACTTGCGAGTATGTGTGTGTGAAGTGTATGTTCGGATGTACAGCATTGTAAGTGTCGATAAAGCTGAGAAGTTCGTCCTCACTGTGGGTCCAAATAAGAAAGATGTCGTCTATGTATCTTCTGTATAACAGTGGTTTCAAGGAACTTTGTGCAAGAAATTCCGATTCTAGCTTTCCTGAAATTCCGATCAAAGCTGAGCACCAACAAACTGTACCTTCAATCCTGATGAAGGCCAGACTCTAGGCCGAAACGTCGAAATAAACCACGTTGTGACCGCTCACGAAGGATCTACTTGATTATAAGATATATATATATATATATATATATATATATATATATATATATATATATATATATATATATATATCGCTCATCTCTTCTTTACTGAATGAAGCAGACGTCGTACCCCACCTTTATTTTATTTATGATGTTAGCATGTGTAGGAAATATGCGTTCTCAGTTTCTCTCGCAATGAGTTTCGGCTTGTTGCAATAAAACCTGCCAGTGTTACCTGCATATGTTTTAAGCTATATAAACAGGCCAAGTTTTACGAATGTGCATGCTCTTTGCGTGGGCATGAGTGTCAGTGTAATTTGTTTTTTCGTAAAGTACCATTGCAACAGAACGCACCCACCCTCCTAAAAAGAAGAGTGTGAAAAAGAAGTCAGAACACTTTCTACCGAATATTGTTTGGGTCTCCGAGCATGATGTTTTATTCCTACGACTTAGGTGTACCCATGGATTCCTGCATAAAGTGCTGAAGTCCTCCCACTTGTGATTATCTAGAATTGAGCTTGTTCTCACTAGTCTCGGAAGCAAGCTTCGCAAAAAATAGCACACGTGCCATACTTTCACAGTTTCTTCTGCTTTGCATTGATCCAATTCGATGAACGTTTTCTTTTTTGAAAATTTTTGGATTACTCATTGCCAATGATTGAGATAGACACCCTAGAAAAAGCTTTAGTTACTTCAGTGCTAAATATTCTGGAAACATCATTTTAGGTCATTTATCTGTGAATATTAACAAAAGGGATACAAAAGTTGGTTTTATTTTTGTCGCACTTGAACTCCAGCCCTTTTACTTCGCTGTGACGTCATTGTGACGTATTTTACATTGGCTATGACCTTTGTGTCACTACTGGTTCAATTTAGTCCTTCCAGCTTACTAAGTTCAATTGTTGCCTCATTTTAAAAGGAACAAATATTGCAGGCGATGTTTTTTTTTGAAGCAATATTACTTTGACCCAAGTAGAGTGCTGCTAAATTTACGATGTTATGACTAGTTGACGAGAAACTTAAGGGGGTCTTTCGGGTTTGCGCCTTTTCTAGCTTGCCAAATTTCTCAAAGATTTACATTTTTTGTGTAGAGCAAAAGTACAGACTAAACTGATTTGATTGATTGATTGATGATTGATATGTGGGGTTTAACGTCCCAAAGCCACCATTCGATTATGAGAGACGCCGTAGTGGAGGGCTCCAGAAATTTCGACCACCTGAAGTTCTTTAACATGCATCCAAATCTGAGCACACGGGCCTACAACATTTGGGCCTCCATCGGAGATGCAGTCGCCACAGCCGGGAATCGATCCCGCGACCTGCGGGTCGGCAGCCGAGTACCTTAGCCACTAGACCAGTGCGGCGTGACTATAATTGGCCAATTCAATCGGGAGGAACGTTTGGACAACATTCCTCGGGGATCCGGCCCCCTCTCCTTAGTCTGCTAACATCAGATAGTAGTCCCACCAGCGCGCACAGAGAGGGCGTTTCATCGCGCACGCTGAAGGTCATGACGCGCGCCTTGCAATTTCCACCCGTGCCATCCCTCCCTGTCTTTCTCGCACTCTCGTTCTCTACCGATTCGAAAACTTTTCGCGGCAATCGATTTGTGAGGCAGTAAACTTCGACACTCGTGTCATTCGATGATTACTTAGAAAACAGATTCAGGACTCCTCAAAGCGAATCTCCAAGTAATAAAACGCATTGAATATATCTAAAAGTGATCACAATGAATGGTACGGCCTTTCTTGGAAGCTATACCCGCCAGTGCTCGGCTGCTGGCCCGCAAGTTGCGGGGTTGAATCACGGCGGCCGCATTTTCGATAAATGCTCGAGGCCCATGTGATTATAGGTGCACGTTAAAGAACCCCAGGCGGTCGAAATTTCCGGAGCCCTCCACTACGGTGTCTCTCATAACCATATGGTGGTTTTTGGGGGCGTTAAGCTCAATCAACTGTTATTAATAATATTCTTGGAAGCCGCATGTTCTTCTTTCAAGTGAACGGAATAAGTTTTTTGTCGCCTGTTTAGCGTTACAGTTTTATTTGGGTGTCGCCACCCTGTAATGGTTTAACACGCGAACTTTAGTCGTGTGGTAGCTAAGTTTGACGGGTGACTGCTTCGAAATATCGGTCTATCCGTCTGTGAACTAAGTTCACGGCAATTTAAAACTCAATAAACAATTTGGGGGCCTAAATATGCATAGCATTAGCATAACTCCGAACTACACCGTAGCCTTATAAAGAGGGCTACGGTGTAGTTCAGCCTTCTATTAAAATCGAATATTTCATTGAATTCAAGAACATCAGGTGCTAGACAATGCTTCTCTAAGATTTTGTAACATAGTACAACAATGAGTCATGATAGTATGTCATGATGTCGCCATGTTTCTGATGTGTTGATATGCAATAATGAATTGGAAGCTTTCAGTTACGATTATGAGTATGTGCCGTACGGAACTAGGAGTGAGGGGAGGGGATTGCAAACATATCGCTAATTCTTCAAGGGGTTGAAATATTAATTGATTCATTTATGTATACAAGCACCCGCAGGGGCACAAATGTATTATTGCAGGAAAGGGTAGTGCGAAAATAAATATTCGTAGGACACAATATGCTTGCACAGACACACAAGATGAAAACATGAACTGATTTCAAGGCATATGATACAGCATAGAAAAGTGGCAACACAAAAACGAAAAAGAAACAACTTGAAATCAGGCATCATATAAAAAAAGAAATAAATAAAAAAGGATGATGTAGCTTATATCTCACGGAAGGCTATAATGTAAAAACAACTGGAACTCTTATACTGTTTGAGAATGGGAGCAGGCTTCCTTACGAAGCCTGCTTCCAGTGCATGAAGGCGAGAAAAAAAAATTCACACGACAGAGCATTTCAAGTACCTTACACACATGATCACAACCCATAGAGATGAAGTGAGGGGGGCGGGGTGTGCAAGTTCTTAATAATTCTCGTGAGATCAAAGTAAATTCGACGAAGATTTCAAATTTTGTTGTTAAGTGGTTTTGAGCGGAGGTATGTTAGCCAATGTCGTCTTTATTGAATGCTGTTTTTAAAGTTGTACTTGTCAAAGATAACCTTGGCTGCGTTTTTCTAGATGCACACAAGTTTATTTATGTGGCAAAAGGTCCCGTGCTTCGCAAGCGTATTCAAGTATTGGGGGCAAATTGGCATTCTTAACTTGTTTCTTAACGCTTTCGTAGGTTTTGTGAAAATTGCGTCTTATGAGGTTGAGCATTTGAAATAATTTTAGGGTTACATACTCAGGTTGCCTTTTCCAGGCAAGATTTTCTGAAAACAGGGGCCCGTTTATTTTTAACATTGCACATACTGTCCAGGTTATACGCTGATCTCCCAAGGAAACGTTTGTGCGTGAAATATGTAAGTTGACACTTAGCATCGTTCAAAGACACCGTTTGGAACAGCAACCTTGATTGAATTGTGTTTAAATCAGTTTGTACACTATTAACATAGCGTTTGTTTGTTATGGTCCTGTAAAGCAATACTTATTTTTCCTGGAGAGTGTTGAATAAACAGGCCTCCCAAAAATGTAGACAAAAACAATATTAACAGCAGCAGCAACAACAACAAAAAATATCTTTTTTAAGGATGCCAGACCTTATACAGGCCTCATGGCAACTTTTGAGTAGTCAGTGTAGCTCTTTAATGGTCTGAATTTTATAATCGGTTGAAAGTGCTGCAATATCTTTATTCTCTTTATTAAACTGCACAAGGGAACTTTTAATAATATTTGCGTCTCAGTTTCATTCTGCAGATCTGTGCACCACTATATGAACCAAACTTTCGTGATTACTACAAGTCACGTACTTTCCTTTTTTGTCTTTGTTTAATCGAATTCAAGTGACAGTTGTTAGTAGCTAAACAATATTTCTTCCATGATGATATCAAATTTCATTTTTTTACTTCTGCTTGCTTTTTGTAGAACTATTAGAGTTACTGTTATGTGTACCGTGAGACTCACGCCAGCCTTTGGCTATCGGACCACACAGTTTGTTAATATTTTCCATATGTGTGCATTGATTGATTGATTTGTGGGGTTTAACGTCCCAAAAGCACCATATGATTATGAGAGACGCCGTAGTGGAGGGTTCCGGAAATTTCGACCACCTGGGGTTCTTTAACGTGCACCAAAATCTGAGCACACGGGCCTATGACATTTCCGCCTCCATCGGAGATGCAGCCGCCGAACCCGGGATTCGATCCCGTGACCTATGGGTCAGCAGCCGAGTACCTTAGCCACTAGACCACCATGGCGGGGCTCCCTATGTGTGTGCAATAGAGAACATTCATTCATTTAATTATTGCAAATGTTAGAGTGAAACCGGACTCTCCGTTCAGTACGCCGGCATAAAGTCTGTCTGTGTGTGGGGAGGGGGGTGGAGGACGTGAAGAACTGCATAGGATTGCTTCGAGATTACGTGAGCTGACTTATGTAACATCTATAAAATATTATGAGTGGCTTAGCTATATACATATACCCTCGCATTGTTCTCCAAATGCAAAATTTTCTGGATGCATATACGCAAAAATTTCAACTGCAAGCTGTTTTTTGTTTGTTTTTTGTTTTGCTGTTCACAGTTGACATCTCATCGTTGTGCATGGGAGAACGACAGTACCCCTTGCACAGGACGATTGATGGTGCCGTGCTGACATCTGAAGGCGAGAGCAACCTCGACTGCGTCATCACCTTCCAGACTGACTCTATCTTAAAGCGCTTCGTGCTTCGCTTTGAAACGTTGTCCTTGGACTGCCATGACCATATAGCCCTTTTCGATGGTGCTCATGCAACAGGACTTAGCAAGGTGGTAAAACAGAACACTTCGCTGCTTCCCGTGGTTGCTTAAACGAGACTTTAAGCTATAACTCAGATATTATGAACACTAAATGTGCTTTATTCATTCCATTATGGGAGTTTAATTTCAACTTAAGTCTAACGAAAAGCTTTAATATATATATTTTTTTCATGTAGACATTGTTAATGTCTTCTTTTTTGGTGGTTAAAGTGATTTCAGACATAATTAGGCTTCAGAATCCTACACACACTATTATTGTTGTATTAGTTATGGCCACCCTAAATCGGTGCTTGTGAAAGCTTCGCAGCGTCAGGTGTAACTTGCCATAAAGTCAGTACAACGCGTGCAACAGAGCACTAAATAGAGTGAATATAACATATAGATGAACGTCAATGGTTGCAAAGCTAGAGCTAAAAATAAGGTGGTCGTCTTTATTTAAGAATCATAATTAAACGGCCCCTCCGAGCAGTGTGGTTTGTCTTCTGCGCAAAGGTGCAATGTTTTATATGTCAAACTGCAAATATTTTCTGCGCAGAAAAGGGGAAAAAGCGCACATATATACGACGTTACAAAAATAAGGAAAGAAAAGAGAAGCCGCGTATATATGAAGGTGCTGGCTTGTCTAAAATTCCACGACGCTGGTGCCGTGAAACTTCACGCGTCGTGCCGACGCTTAACACCGGCGTGTGTTGGCGTTTGTGGCTAAAGAATTGATTGATTCATTGATTTGAGGGGTTTAATGTCCGGAAACCACGGTATGATCATGAGAGACGCCGTAGTGGAGGGCTCTGGAAATTTTGACCACGCCGTAGTGGAGGGCTCTGGAAATTTTGACCACCTGGGGTTCTTTAACGTGCACCCAAATTTGAGTACACGGGCCTACAACATTTCGGCCTCCATCGGAAATGCAGCCGCCCAAGCTGGGATTTGATCCCGCGACCTGCGGGTCAGCAGCCAAGTACCTTAGCCACTAGACCACCACGGCGGGGCTGTGTGGCTGAAGAAGTAAGCGAAAAAATACTAACTTTTTGCTCAGTGATTTTCCGTTACGTCATCCTTACTTCGGATAGCTTGTTACAGAGGTATCATATAAGTACGGCCGCGACCACGTCTATGTATAGCGCGCGATCGAGTAGCTGGCCTTGCTCTGCGGTGGGACACTTTGCGGCCGTTGCGCGTTGTGACGTCGCGTGCACAGAAGCCTGCACAGAATCGGCTTGTTTAGCCGAAGATCCACTCTTCCTCAAAGCGCTTCGTCACATCTATTTCATAGGACGAAGCGCGTTTCTACTGATAAAACGCGCCTGCACAATGCCACCTAGACTGTGTCTGCGACGGGCTCTGACGTCACTCCGTTACGACCGGTGTGCTTCGCTGTACGTACAGACGTGCCTATAAGCTTGCGCTCGTCGCTCGACAGACATGAATTGTTAAGGCCGACGAATGTTTTCGTGGCGTGCTGGTGCGCTTGTTGGCGACTCGAGAATATCGTCTTTCTCGGTGTCCGTGAACTGCGGCGTGGATATGTGATGTATTTTGTGAACTAGATATCCGCAATCTGTTCGGCTGCTAATTCGAACGGTTGGGCGATCCTGCGTGTCGAATAGTCGCGACAAAGGGACCGAAGTTCGAGTGTTCTCGTTTCCTGAGGACACCGAAGAACGAGATGGAAGCGTGTCGTTCATCAAGCTGACGTCGAGATCCGTTTTCTTCGTGACCCGAAGGTACGTACGTGTGTCCATATACTACATATTTCAAAGTAGTTCCAATGACCCCATCTCCACCATGTTCCGTTTTTGCTCTAAAATAAAGGTGTCATGTGTATTTCTGACTTGTTGGCGTAAGTCTTGGCATTAAAATAACAAACGTGCGTGGCTGTACATTTTCAGGACAGGCGTTTTTCCTGAAGTGTCGGTAAAGATTTTGCTATTGGCGATTAGTGCCGCAGACTTGTTGTATTACCTCTGTTCACTTAGTTGAGAAAAATGGAAGGAATGCTGTTGCATTACTTAGTGCATCGATTTTGGTCATAGTAGTTCCTTGCTGGTGTTCCTATCACTTTATTGCAGTACTTTAATTTTGCGCCAGTCTCGTCTGCACCTTAGTCTAATAGGTTTCCTTAAAGTTTAGATGCGTGTACACCCTTACGGTAAAGCGCTTTCTTAATTGATTTTCAGGTATGTGAGCTCTACATCAAGCAAGATTGTTTAAAAACCACTACCTAGAATATAGCCATCCAAGAATTTGTAGCCAGAAAAAGTTTATTAGCAAGTGTGTTTGGACTTCCCGGGGTCCCTGGACCACCGAGCGGTCCAACACCACGTCTACATGGTCATGCCTCTCGCCGTGATGACATCGGCTGCCCTAGTCACCGCAGCAAGCTGCAACGCCGGGTCCCCAGACGAGAGCAAGATATCCCAATCCTCCCAGCTTGAGATGGCAGGCTGTCTCTGCGAGGAAGGATCAGCAGGGCAGCCGAAAAGGATGTAGGAAAGGGTGGCGCGAGGTTCGCTTCAGAGGGAACATTCCGGGGAAGTGCCACAGTAGTGGGACTGCAGCTGAGGGGAAGAAAGAGTGCGAGTCTGGAGACGTCTCCATAGGATTTGTTGGGAGTGTGTAAGAGAGGGATTCCGAGGAGGGTAGATCCGATGGTTCAAACAGTAAAGAAGCACCCACGGTGGCTACACGGTTTGATATAGACATGCTGCAGTACTAATGTTTTTCCCAGGCCTTAAGTTATATGACCGACTACGCACCATTGCCAGAGGGGCCAGAGCAAAAGAGGAAACGCTGCTTCTTGAGTCGGCCACAAAAGATTTTTGTGAAACGAAAGATTTTGGTTTCTCTTGCAATGGTCATCACCCCGATACTGTGCTGAATAACTTACCTATGGAAACAGGACGCACTCTGCTCAATGACTACGTGTCTATGATGACAGATGTTCGAAAGAGTACAAACAAAACTGCAGAAACTTTGAAAATGAGTTAGGAACAGTTTCTCTGCATGCTCTAGATAGTGTGTGTGTGTGTGTGTGTGTGTGTGTGTGTGTGTGTGTGTGTGTGTGTGTGTGTGTGTGTGTGGTGTGTGTGTGTGTGTGTGTGTAAATAATAATGATTAAAATTTACCTTATTTAGTCACTTTGTTGGTCCATAAAATTTTGCTCTTATACAAAACGACCGCAATAGCGTACGACTTTTTCATGGAAGAAATGGCTCACCGGTGAATCTCCAAACGCTTTCAAGCGCAATAAATATTACTTAAACCAGCGCTTTTTGTGTTTTTACCCAAAAGGCAGAATAAAGCTGTTAAAGGGAAGCTGAAGGACTTTTCTAAAAAAATGACTTCGTAGCGTGTAAGGACAGTTTGGTCCCTGCTGAATAGACCTCTCCCTGTTTGTAAACAATGTGACGTCCCTGCGGGCACCCCGTCCACCATACCCTCTCTCGGAGCAGGTGCTGGTTGGCAAGAAAGTTCTGCCGGCGGCATCTTTCTGCATAGCAGAGCTGTGTGTCTGCATTCCTTCGAGAGAGAAATTTTTACGTTCTTATATTCTAAAGTCACAGCTTTTGAAAGAAGGGGGTCGTGAAAGGGTCACTGCTCATAGTGTGGAAATTTGCTTGTCGTAGTTTGAGGGATGAAGAAACTTTATTTAGAATACTGAGAGACCCGACTAGCATGCAGGGGCCTTCACCCAAGTAGATGGCAGCCATAAAGAAGTCTGATCTTTTTTGAAAGCGAACGTTTTGAATGTACTAGGTGACTGGCACTTTGAGAAATATTTGCATGGCATGGATGTAAACTTATTCAATTTCCATCGTGGCATGTGCAATGCAGTTTTAAACGAGGCAGCAGCATGGTTTTAAGCTGCTGTGCACAACGTCACAGATAAGATTATCACTATTTGCGCAAAAGTCTGATCCGAGATGAAAAAAAAAAGAAACACCTCTTGTCGTGCGTTAGGCTGAGGTTAACATATCCTCGTGAAAATTAAAATGAAATTCTGCCACTGCGTTTCTCAATAACCCAGTGAAAATTCATGTGATGTAAAACACGACAACATAATATATATTATTATCTGACACAGTTACCTTGCTGCATTTGACACCTACAACGTGTTTTCGTACCTATATTGCTGCTTTAGGCCTGATACGCACTTCTAATGCGCATTGTCACCTCATAAGGATCGAGCCGTAAAAATAAGCAACAAAAATCTCCGCTGTTTTCATTAACACATATCAGGTATTTGATAATACGAGTTATAGCCGTGGTGAAGCATATATGCAGATTCGGCAACGCTTCAACATGCTTATAGCTCACGCGTAGTCGTATATATCACCCGGAGATCATTCACTTCTATTTTTTTGCACGCCACGCATACGCTGAGATGTACCCGTTCGCAGATGATCGCGTCAAATGTATTTTTATCTTGACTACAATGTCGGATCGTAAAGTGCCATCGACAACCAGTTACTGAAACCGGCCCACAACGAATACCATTGTTTTCGCAAACAGGACGCATCGCGTTATTCACACTGCACACACCACGCACAATATTCACAGTTTCACCGTCCGTAAAGGTGAACTAATATTATCGATGCCTTTCAGCGCACACTACACGCCACAGTCAACAGTGCACATTTTCGAAGGCGATGCCGCTGTTTCTCGCACAGGCTGCCACGTGTGTTCACTTCTCCGAGAGAGAGATAAGAGGAGAGGAGGAATAAACGAGGAAGGACAGGGAGGTTAGCCAGTTCTCAGACCAGCTGGCTACCCTGTGCTGGGGAAGGGGGTAAGGGGGATAAAGGACGAGAGAAAAGAGACGTTGTAAAAAAAAGAGAGAGAAGGTCATCAGACGATCCATGACGCTGTTTACAGTCTGTCTCTAAGACCACTTGCCCGCAGAAAGCGCAACAACGCTCTCAATGCCTTGCGTTCAGAGGACGGTCTCGGCCAGTGTCCTAATACCCTTTGTTCCGACAATTGGCGATTGTCTAATCTATCTAAAGCTTTTGACAGTTCTTTTCTTGGCACGCTGAAGCGGGGACACTCGCAGAGAAGATGGGAGAAAGTCTCTGCGCAGTCGCAGTTGTCACATGTCGGGCTTCTGGCCATTCCGATTCGAAACGAATAAGCATTCGTAAAGGCCACCCTAATCCACAGACAACACAAAAGTGTCTCCTCTGCTCTGGTTATTCCTGATGGAAGACGGAGCTGTAGGTGTGGGTCCAAATTATGAAGGCGGACGTTGGTGAATGCCGGTGAATTCCACTGAGCGAGTGTCAGTTCTCATGCAAGTGATCGAAGCCTTGCAGCGGCGTCCGTTCTTGATAATGGTATAGCTACACAAGGGGCATCATCATGAGCAGTTCGGGCTGCTTCATCTGCGCGGTCGTTTCCAGCAGTGCTGCAGTGGCCTGGTATCCATTGATAAAGAAGAAAGGCAAGGAGGTTAACCAAGCTTGGCTTGGTCGGCTACCCTACACTTGGGGACGGACGGACGGACGGACGGACGGATAATAATAGAAAAGAAAGAAATAGAATAGAAGAAGAGTAAGAAAGAGAAGGATGAATGTCAGCTCGAGACTACACAGCACTTCTCCGAGATAAACATCCAGCCAGCGTGGCGAATATTTCATCACGCACTTTATCACACACCTAGATGTTCTCTGACACATGCCACAGCTAATGTTGCCACTGTGAGATGAAGATTAAGCTTTCAAAAAGAAAAAAAAATGCCTCAAGCAGTGAGCGACTGCACCCCATTCAGCCACCGGCGGGAATGTTTTTCCAACCAGCGCCTTGCACGTGCACTGGTGACGTCACGTTGTCACGTACCCTGGTAGAGGTCTATTAGAAATGCGATGGGGGAGTTCTCAAAAGTGTGTGCCAGTGGCTGTGGCGGTGGCCGCCGGGCTTCTTAATACGCCGAGCGAACACGGTGACGTCATCCTCGGTATGCGCGTCATCTGCAACAGCAGCACTGCTGAAGTGTGGCCTCTTCGATTAGTTCCGGCAACGGCGCGTCATGGGTTAGTTACGGAGGCCGTGCGTGGTTGAAGATAAAAAGGAACACTTGCTCCGGGCCAGAGGAAACGAAGATGGGGTATTTTTCCATGCCTACACTTTCAGCGCGCTCGTGCGGGCGGAGCAAGACAAGCTTTTATTTCGCCTGTTCTAAACCTCCTGCTGCTACAACCGCGTAAACAATTATGACATCGTCAACAATAATGGCCGTCCTTCCTAATTACGAAGTTTGAATTTTAAAATCCCTTCAGTTTCCCTTTAAGCATGTAAAACTCGCCGTGAACACTATATCTTTTAACGGGAGATGTTGGTGGCGATATAACCACAGCCACCCGTACGTGCGCTCACTCGGGCAAAACGAGTGACGTCACGGCGGCAGTGGGCAGACCTTGCAATATTCTTTTAGGTGCATTTGCCTGCATCAAGACTGCATGCTTTGGGGCTGCTTTCAGGCATGCAATTATATGAAGGTACGACAATGCCAACAGCTGCGTAAAAAAAAAATATTCTAGACAGCCACGAAATCAAAACGGCCACAAAGAGTGAGCTGTGAATGTAGGCGTGTGTTATCAGTCGAAAAGTGCTTCGTCTTATAAAACAGATATGACGAAAGCGCCCTGAGCGAGCGAGGATCTTCGGTTAAACGAGCCCGCGTTCCGATGTTGTCACTCGCGCAGAGCAGGCTTGCACGTTTGCAAAGCCGCGCATGCCCCTGTGCACGCGATGTCACAACTAACAACGGCCGATAGGTGTCGCGCCGCCGAGCAAGGCCGGTTACTCGCGCGCTATAGGCCTTTTCACTGAAGGCTCCCTGGGTACCGCCATAGGCCTCTCTGGTCTCTCGGTAAAATGTGGGACCCCCCATAAATGCACAGCCGAGGCTTTGACGTCAGCTTTTGTACTCCCGTGCAACAGCCCAGAAAGGAGGAAATTCTCCTCTCCGTAAAAAAAAGTCTATACACAAACGGGGCCTTGGCTGTACACTGATCACATGCTTTTCTTTTTATTTGTTGGCCCAGGAAAAGCATTATGTGATCTTTTACTACGACAGAAAAGCGCAGAAAAAGGTTTGCTACTCATTGTCAGTGTTTCATTCTTGCATGTGAAGCCCATTTATTTCACTGCAAGAACACTGTAGCGGCCAGGTATGTTCGCCAGCACGAATATGCTGAACAGACATATTCCGAGCCATTTGGACAAGCTTTTTGTTCTTCCTTCTCTGCAGCCCCGCCGCGGTGGTCTAGTGGCTAAGGTACTCGGCTGCTGACCCACAGGTCACGGGTTCGATTCCCGGCTGCGGCGGCTGCATTTCCGATGGAGGCGGAAATGTTGTAGGCCCGTGTACTCAGATTTGGGTGCACGTTAAAGAACCCCAGGTGGTCAAAATTTTTGGAGCCCTCCACTACGGCGTCTCTCAATCAAATGGTGGTTTTGGGACGTTAAACCCCACAAATCAATCAATCATCAATCAATCCTTCTCTGCAGACATGCCTCTGTAAGCCGTAGTTTCAGGCGCTGAAAAGATAAACTACTCTGAAATAAATATAAGGTTACTGTCTCTGGACTTTGATCATGAATGCATTAAAACAGATAAATATAGGCTGTTCGCTTATTTTTGAGGACTTGTTATACTGCTCTGGCTAACAATGCATTTTGAAGGCTCTGCAGGGCTGGTTGGTTTTCTTTCCATCTTTGTTGCATTATCCGCAAAGAAATACATCAGTTTCCTCGATAAACGAATGTGTCACTAACCAGCTCACGACAGCACATCGTCGTTATTTCCGCTCTTAGTTGGTCACTTTCGTGACTCTCGTTTCAAGGATACGCAGCAAACTTTTCACACTCACGAACGATAACGACGTGTATAATTGCACTGAGCTATAAGATTATTCCGTTTGCGAGCGCAGTTTATTTTAGATTCATACCGTGCGTAGCAGTACGCTTTGCGGTGTATTCAGAATGCATCGAAATAACTTTTGAAGTCTGTGCAATTTCTTCCCCAAAGCCGGATGTACACAACCCTGCCCTGAGTGGCGGCATAGGTCGGTGTAAAAGACTTGGGGCTGATGACATCCCGCTGCTGCCACCAGTCGTAAAGGTGGGGGTTACGGTGTATATCTTTATGGTAGCCCGCTATCCGCCGTCATCTACGTAGCCGATGTTCCCCAGGACGGAGACACGTTCTCAAGAGGCAGAACATGGGTTTACATGACGATGAGAAGTAACTGTGCAGCTATTTTGTACAAATGTCTTCGGCTTTCATGGCCCGTCGTTTGATAACACGGAGGTCCCAAGAAGTGACCACTGCTTCCGCGAATCAGACGACTCGAAGTCTTACTTGTTCACCCACCAGAAAGGGTGTAAACGTTGAACCACTCAGTCGACGAGGGACATGGGCGAAAATATCCACTTAAGATGACTGCCAGCTGGGCGTGTTGGTAAAGGTTCATGATGAAACAAGTTGTTGATGATGACAGGGAAAGTTGGGAAGGACGTACATGCGTGTGATGTATTTATTAGTGTTCGCTTCGAAATAAAATTTTCACGAGCACTTGTTTCATCATGAAAATATCCAATGTGCAGCACGAGCGCACCACATAATGACGCACCCCGCCCTCGCCTTGAAGACTGTACGCAGGGAGAGGAGGTAGAGTCAGGAGGAGAGGGAAAGTTGAGCTCCTCTGTGGGGAAGATGGCCGCTGACACGAACGTCAGCAGTGGCCCATATCTGCGTTCAAGTACAATGTTCTAGAACCTTCTAGAACACTGTATTTGAGGTGCTCCATTCCTGGGAACTGCTACGGATATACGCCATCCCGCGCTACCGAACCGTTGGTGCTTGTCACGACCCCGCGTAGGCGACAACGGCTGAGTTGAGCTGTTGACTCCACGAGAACTGCAACAGTGTCGCTGTCTCAAGCTGTTCAACCCCGCTGAACAAGGGTATGTTTGCGATGTTTCTGTCGAGTTCTTTGTAACCCGACTACAGCGAACTGCCTGGTTCTCCTGAAGGACGGCGTCGTGCTTTGTGCTTCCGACCAGGCGCCGATATCAGGGGGAAAACATTTTTGCAGACAGGCTCACGCACAATGGCGTCTGGTAAGGTGAACTGCCGGACCAAATGTAACAGTAGACAGCCATAGCCGCCGAGTGCACACGAGCGGGACTATTTCTTCGGCGCGCTTCGGTCGTCTGTTGTATCCGACTCAAGCTGTTTCCGACTGTACTTTCTTATTTAAATGGTTACATTTTATTCCATCCCAATGATGCTGCCCATAACAGCACCAACGTTGTGCGCTGAAAAAAAAAAGAAGACAAGAGGTGACATAACTTTGCCTGATGTACGCTCGAGCCTAATTGCGCGGCTTCCTTTGCGGTATTGTGTCTCTCATAATGATATGGGGGTTTCGAGACATATCAATATTTCTTTGCGGTCGCAGGCAAATCTGTCTTGTGGAAGCTCACCCTCTGATGTGGGAGAAATCTCCACACAAGGAAACTTCGTGACTCTCAAGTACACCACAGACAACGAGAGTCCTCAAGGGAGTGGCTTCAAGCTCGTCATCACGGCCTACAGGAACCGATTTACAGGTACTGGTCTGCTTGTCGATTGTTCGTCAATTACTTGAGGTGCCACGCCGGCGTGAAGAACGCTTTACGCGCGTACGTATGCCTCTTTTTGTCTGTGTCAGATCAGTTTGAATTGATTAGTCGTTGAAAACACAAAGGTTCATGGTTAATAGTATACAGGTCTGCGTCCGCATAATTTGAATTCTGCTATTTATTGCGTAAAAGAGTGAGCCGCATCAGTAGTAGCTTCATTCTCGCGTCACCCTTCAACTAAAACCCCTCGCTGACACTCCGATTATCATCGGAGGACAATGAGTTTAGTCGCGATGTGTCTATTAAACGTGATAAAGAACTTCTTGTTAGACCAATCTGGCTGAGAAAAAACAAGAAGGTTCTAGCTCAGGCAAAATTCTTTGTAATCGTCTCACAGTTTATGTATAGCTGATATGTTAAAAGTTCTATAAAGAAAGAAAGAGCTCGGATAAGCAGAGAATTTAGCCGGCGTATATAAATCGCTGACTTGCTACTGTGCGTGGGGATGGGGATGGAGGATTGAATGTACGAATAGGGAAAGAGAGAGAGAAAAAAAACAAGATGTAAATATAGAAGATAGGATAAAAAAAGAAAAAAAAAGGCCACCTTTTTTACCATTGAATGAGGACGTGCGTTAATAGTAGTTTTTCTGTGGTGTCAAGCTACAGCTAGAGTTTGTCTAGCTGACCAATGCTGTCAAGTAAGCGAACAAAAGTTTAATAGCACGCCTCTGCAGCGTGGGGCAGGCTAAAGGTCCCAATACGCAGTCAAGGAAGAAAGTTCCCTCGGTTATCGAATGCATACAATGCTTATAGAGCGCACGCTCATCGGCATGCGCTCTACACTCAGACAAGATACGTTCCGCAGTTTCGATGGAGCCACAGTTGTTGCAGTACGGACTCGCTGACTGACCGAAGTGGTACCGTAAGCTGTTAACATAGGCACTGTTTAGACTAAGACGATGGCATAGCGTTTCCAGATGTCCAAGACATGTTAAGGGATCCATTTATTCGCTTGCATTGTCTGCACCGCACAGTCCGCACTCTCAGCCAACTAGGTATACCACTGCAGTCGGTTGCTCATGAGTGCCCGACTTTTCTTAGGATGGGTGCTCCCCAAAATGCATGAGGTAATTGTGAAACGGTGCATGTAAGTGGGGTTGTATTGCTAGCCACCAAGAATGCTGAAGAAGACAGAAGGTTAGGTGGGCAGATGAGATTAAGAAGTTTGCGGCTATAAATTGGAAGCAGCAAGCACAGGACCGGGTTAACTGGCGGAACATGGGAGAGGCCTTTGTTCTGCAGTAGACTTAGTCAGGCTGACGATGATGATGATGATGATGATTTGTTTTAACAATTTATTTCTGTGATTGTATGAATCGCCGCAATTCACTATAAGTCACGCTGGCGTCTCGTAAGGCGATTGAAAATATGCATATTTGTATGCTTATTTGTTTTTCGAAGATGCAGCATTAATTTTAACTAACAGACAAGAAATCCAAAAAACTTTCAGGTGATGTTATTTGTTGTAATTATGGTGGAAATGTAAAGGTAAATGTGGACGAAAAGGTAGCGTGCCGCTGACAGGGGTCGAACCTGCGACCCTAAAACAATGCGTGTGGTTACTATACAGTGGCACTCATCCACCGGTCAATATGTGTGCATTTAAACCTGGGACTTGTAGTCATGACGGCGAGTGTGGAGCACTCTTTTTTGGCCTGCTGGCGTCACGTAGCACGGAATTTTTTTTACGAGCTTGCAGCTGACCGAAAATCCCTTGCATACTAATCATGTCTGCCAGAACTAGATCCTCGCTATGAATCAACGAAAGAAGGAGAATTTCGAGGACTCGTTTTTTTTCATCAATAGACACATCATTAATTGAAAATAGCAGACAAGAAAGCTACAGAAAGATTTTCCAATTATATTTAGAGAGCGTATATGTATTTTCAGTCGTGGGGCAAGTTCATTATCTCTGAAAGGAAGCGAAACGTCATATTTGTGTGCAACTTAAGAACATCAAGTTAAAACTTAATTAACGAGTCACAAGGCAGCCTATACAGTTAGTTAGTGGACAAAAGCGAGTTCACCATTGTAATTGTGCAAGAAAAACAAAAAAACACTCCTCGCTCAAGCGTGGGCGCAAAAAGGCAACAGCGTTTGTTTCTACGTTCATTCATGCTTGAGCGTGCGTGTGCTCTGCCTCCATATGCACAACGACCGCATGTGTTCTTTTCTGTAACTACAGTTTTTTTTTTTGTCGTTGCTTGTGCTTGCAGATCAGATGCCCGACCTGAAGTGCCAGGATTTTCAGTGTAACAACACTCTCTGCATCTCAACTAACTTGACGTGCGATGGTGTCAACCACTGCGGAGACAACAGCGACGAGACGAGCTACGCTTCGTGCTCACACTAGGATGCCTATTGCGATCTTGAGGCAGGGCGTCTCACCCATTGCCCTCCTGTTTTTCTTCTCTCTCTCTCTTGCCCGTCGCCCAGAACACGTTCTGGTTGACCTCCCGGTCTTCCCTTCGTATTTCACGCCCTCTCTTCCGCGTAGGCGACAATTCTACATTCTGAAGTCAGTTCAACTGCTGAACACGTAGCGTGTAAACATTTTTGAATGCGAGTCGTTCAAGACGAGCATTCGCTTAGGACGAGTTTTACGGTGCGAACAGCGAGTGACGTTCTCGTTTCTTGCGCAGCAATGCCGCATCGCCCCACCGAATTCCGGATTTGAAGTAAAATCTGCAAACCCGTACGAAAAGGGTGGTTTAAAATGCAGCCAATTAAGGGTCAGGCATAATGAGAAAAGTAGCCCGAATATACATGGGGTAGGTTTTGAGCTCCCACAGAGTAAGAAATAATAACAATAATAATAATAATAATAATAATAATAATAATAATAATAATAATATAATAATAATAATAATATAATAATAATAATAATAATAATAATAATACTAATAATAATAATAATAATAATAATAATAATAATAATAATAATAATAATAATAATAATAATAATAATAATAATAATAATAAAAGAAATAAATGGTGCATAGCTCATAGACGAATTCCGCGTTCGTGCCACAAAAAACAAACTTTCAAGCATTAGGGTCGCCTCGAATCTTTGTGAATACGAACCCAGAGTAACGAAACAGTTCTCGTGTCGTGCTGCTTCGTAATGTGTGCACATATCATTACTTGCTTGCTTGACAAAGAAAAAACAATTTTGTAATTGGCCCAGATAACCAAGTACTTGTACATTTTACATTTTATGGGCTTTGGCGCATTTTCTATTTTGGTAAAGACAGAAACACTCTTGTTGATATGATTTCTAATTGGGCCAAAGCGGATTTTAGATAAGAAACTCCTTAGGGAAAAGCCAGTTATCCACTTCAGTTAATAAAGGTATTGCTATTGAATCACTGCTTTTGTCGCCCTCTTTTTTTTTTGTCAAGCGCATATGCATGTCTTTTTTGAAATAAAAAATGTTTTTCGGAATAATTTTGGATGCGGCTACTGCAATTACAACGAAAGCCGCTTAAGAGTGTGTATAAGTTGTGACACACGTAGCTTGAAAGATATAGTGCGTACGTCTAAATTATGTTCACCACAAAAGGGCAAGCGCTGATTTACTCAGCAATCTGTTGCGGAACGTGTAAGTACGACGTTATTACATTGTGCGCGTTTCTGTCGTGCAGGCTAGCTAGTTGAAAAAAAAAATGGTCTTACATGAAGGTGCTTCTAATACTGAACAAGACATCGGTTCAGGCGAAGATGGAGGTCTGAAGTGATGAAAGATATATAGTTGAATCGGTCGCCGAACAGGAAACGACGCTGCATGCAGCTCCATCGATTCTTTCCGTTCGATGATTGTTCAAGGATTTTTTTTTGGTCATATTGTATGCCGGTGATTTGGGACTACGAAGCAGGCGAAGGAGAAAGAAGAAACTTAGAGGCCATGTAATTTAGGAGCATACTCAGGTGTGGGCGTTTCGGAAATAAATGCAACCACTCCCTTCACTGGTGCTTCCGACGATGAAATACATAGCCGCTTGTGACTATCTATTCAGTGTGTCTGCACAAATATTACGCGTTAAATGTTTGAATTTATTTGTTTAGATAGTTTGTTTGTTTGTTTTAAAATGAGGCGTTTAAAAGCAGCACTCGTTTATATTGCAGAAGAGCAGCCAGGACAAGTGAAGTGGTAATGGCGAGACCAGCCTGTGTTCCAAGCCAACCAAACGTCTTCTTTCCCGCATGTGTGGTGCCCTCTGCCTTTCTGAGTAGCACTCATCTTCTTCACTACATTTTCCTCCTTTCTGGAAAAGTGCCATCCTGTCAACTGATGTGCTATAGAGTGATCGTAATGCGGTTTTAGGTGGTCTAGTCTCATGTCCACGGCGTCGTTCATCAGAGTGGTTTTACTACGTAATTTACGGGAGATGTTTGTTTAACCACGTGGTAAGGGCCGTGATACTCGGGCAGAAGTTTCGTGGAGAGACCAGAAGTGGTTGAAGAGATCCAAAGCCAGACGAAGTCATCGGAGCATAAGAAGCCGGAGGCTTTGGGCTATCACGGTGGTGTTTATGGCGTTACTGGTCAGCAGTACACTGAGGGAGCGGGCAAGCTGGCGACACTCTTCCTCGTATCATCAGCCAGTGACATCGTCGTAAACTTGGCAACATTCGGGCGGTAAGGAAGGATGGTGCAAGTGGGCTTGCGTCCATAAAGTAGAAGTACGGGGATAATTCTGTTGTGCAGCAGTATTATGCGCATACGTCACATAAGTAAGAACATTGTCGCAGTTGGAGCGATTGGCAGCGGTGTGCATTAACAGCATTTATCCTAATGTACGGTTGAATCGTTCTGTAATGCCCCGCCGCGGTGGTCTAGTGGATAAGGTACTCGGCTGCTGACCCGCAGGTCGCGGGTTTGATTCCCGGCTGCGGCGGCTGCATTTTTGATGGTGGGGAAAATGCTGTTGGCCTGTGTGCTCAGATTTGGGTTCACGTTAAAGAACCCCAGGTGGTCGAAATTTCTAGAGCCCTCCGCAGCGGCGTTTCTCATAATCATATGGTGGTTTTGCGACGTTAAACCCTACATATCAATCAAATCAATCGTTCTGTAATGCCACTAGTTTGATGATGATACGCCGTGGTTGTGCGATGGCTGTATGATTTGGCATTTCTTGAGAAACGATTCCACTGCGTTCGACAAAAACACGCTCCATCAGTCACTCAGCAGCTGACACTGTGCACCATGACGTAAACTGATGGGATGCAGTATGAAGTAACCGACGTCACTTGCCGACGCAGAAGGCAGTGGCTAAGCTTCTGCGTAGTGCGCGAGGTGATCGATGGCGACGATTATCCAATGATTTCCAGCAGGTGTATTCAGAAGAGGTTCGTACAGATCAATACCAACACGGGCAGGACAAGGGCTGTATAGTGCACGGGGAGTGGGATTCTTCTGGCGCTCTCACAAGCGATGCAGGAACGGACGTAGCGACCAACGAAGCGATACATCCCACGCCAGCGGTGAGACATGCGGGTGTAAGTATTTAACACTCCAGAATGTGCGCAATGTGGGTCTACGTGAAAGGAGGCACATATGTCCGAGCGGAGATGTCTGGGAATATCCAGAAGCCTTCGGAAAGATAATTTCGTAAGTATAGCAAACCGTCCCGGATAACGAAGTGCTGTAATTGACGGTGCGTACCTCTATAGGAATGTGTAGCGAAGGGGGTCGACTCAGCAAGTTGAGAAGTGAAGCGATCCAGGGATCTTTGCGTTCCTCCTGAAGCATGTCGCTGGTACAAACTGCAGATACGTTGTAAGTATGCGAAGACGGCGACTCGTCACCAAATTGTAGGGACAAAGCGTCCGCGTCAGAATGTTTTCGTCCAGATTGGCAAATGACGTGAATGTCGTACTCCTGTGGTCGAAGTGAGCAACGGGCAAGCCATGGGGTGGGTTCTTTTAATGAGCATGGTGTTCTGCCACGCTAAATGGGTGCCCGTAAAGATAAGGTCGAAACTTGCCTACGACCCATATAATGGCTTGGCACTCTTTTCCTGTGACTGAATAGTTGTCTTCCGCTTTTGTGAGCGCACGGCTGGCGTAGGAGACGACGTACTCATCAAATCCAGGTTTACGCTGGGCGAGCACAGCACCGAGACCGAACCCGTTGGCTTCCGTGCAGATTTCCGTCGGGGCAAGAGGATCAAAATGTCGCAGGATATGAGGTGGCTTAAGAAGGTGGCGGAGTGTACATGCGAATGCATCATCATAAGCCGACGACCAGCCAGGAAGGTCGTGGTTGTGGCGAAGAAGGTCAGCTAAGGACGATATGATGGAGGCAAAGTTTTGAATAAAACTCCCAAGCATTTCTCCGAGGGTGAACATGGTTAAGTGCGAATACACGGGGTGATGCTATGAGGGGTATTTATTAATTCGCACTATTATATTTATTAATCACACTATGGTGCCTTCATGGTGTAATGGTTCCTGGGAATCGCAATTTGATCACACGGGGGAGTTTACGTTAACTCACTGGCGAATGCCAACGGATTTTAACTTTACTCCCCCTCACGACCCGCTCTCGACGGGAGACTGAGAGAGAAGGCGGGCGCGCGAGAGAGAGGGGTGCGCGCGCAGCTGCAGCGAGCGAGGAGAGCGGAGGAGCGAGCGAAGGGGGAGGGGGTATAAGGCGCGTTCTGACACCGATATCAGCGTCGCGTCCGTGGCTTATTCGGTAGAGCGTCGCGCTGCGGCCCGCCAAGTCCTCTTTCTTTTAAAGATAGAGAGAAGACTGCGGACGCCGCCGACGGCGGTGGATGGTTTGGGGTCGCTTATAAAGTGTATTCACACTTAAAACGATGAAAATATGAACATAAGCCGAGGAAGTTGCGAAGTTTTTTTTATGGCCTTCGCTAAGGGAAATAGGCAACGGCATCAAGTTTCGTCGGATACTGATGAACGCCATCTCTAGATTCAACATGGCCTCATTAGAAGTTGTTGAGTGCCGAAGCAGCACTTCCTTAGGTTGAGATGTGGGTCGGTGGAGGTGAGGCAAATGAGCATGGTCTCAAGGCCCTGAAGATGCGTTGAAAAGTCGCTTGAAAATATCACGATATATTATGTAAATAACACAGGCATATCCGCCATTTTAGGTCAAGGAGGATGTTGTCAATCATGCGCTCGAAAGTGGCAGGCGCATTGCAGAGCCCAAATGGTATGACGTTAAATTCGTATAAGCCATCGGGGCTGTCTTAGAGCGATCAGCCTTAGCCATCGTAACCTGACAATAACCAGAGCGCTGGTCTAGTGACGAGAAGAACTGGGTACCTTGTCAGCAGTCCAGAGCATCGTCTATGCGAGGTTGTGGGTAAACATCTTTGCGCATGATCTTGTTCAACCGGCATTAGTCGACGCAAAATCTTATTGAGCCATCCTTTTTCGTAACTATCTTGACCGGAGGGACACACGGGCTGTTAGAGCGCTCTTAACTCCGCGATTCAGCGTGTCACCAACTTGTTACGCGATGATACAGTGCTCAGATGCCGACACCAGATACGGACGCTGACGGAAAGGAGCATGAAATCCAGCGTCGCCTTGGTGAGATACTGAGGAAGCGTGGCCGAAAGTTTGCTGCTGGTGGCCGAAGCTGGCGCGGAAGCGCTCAAGGAGGCCGGTGCGATGTCGGTGCGCTGCTGGGCCGTAAGGTTGGTGTCGATGCAGCGCGAAATCGCGTCGTTCAATGATGGTGAAGAAGGGTGACGCGAATCAGCCAACAGCGTCAATATGAAGCGCAGCCGAGTGATAAGGAACAACACAGGGATCAACGTCATTTACAAGGCTTAGCCAATCTCCGTACACGAAGGAAACGAATTTGAAACATAAATTGCACTTGATCCATCTTTATTGGTCAAAATGCTGAAAGGAATCAGGAAGCGCTTGCGGCGAACACCGGTTTCAGAATAAGGCGAAAAAAAAGTCACTATTTCGTCGCAAGGGCGAAGCAAGGAATGCGATAGCAGCAACTTCTAATGTCACGTTGAGAACGGCTAGCAGATCGAAACGTGCAGCGTGCTGCTCACGTACAAATGACACACGAAAACAACCCACACAGGACGACAGCGAACTAACAACGTTTACCGCTCGAGACGTAACGCGCTGTTTAAAGAAAAACGATGCACAAAACGTATTCGCAGGTACAGATGAGTGCAAACTAATGAGTGCAAACTAACAAGTGTCCCAGTTGTTATACCTCGCGGTATATGAAAAGCACGCTCTTTTCGCAAACAGGGCCTGCGCAGCGACCGAATTAAGTGACTTTTGTGGGCCCGGCAAGTAACACAATCGTTCCTCTGAAAGCCGATGGCACACGATTCTCCCCACCAAAGTATAAAGGCCTGACCACACGCATCTGTTGCAGTGCGTCAGCGCGAGGAATTTTTTACGTGGCGCTGCACCCTCTCCCTGTAGAGATAGTGGGCGCGTGGGTATACTCGAAGCCGCACGCTCTCTCTACATTTGTAAAAGGGCTGGACGCCGCGTCAAATGGACGCGCGTTGACGCGCTGCAACGGATATGTGGGGTTAGGCCTTAACGCACGCGCACAAGCAGGAGTTGGAGCCGAGGCGGCCGCCTACTGATCTGCGTCCGTGGACTGAGTAGCTACCGGAGTCAATGTGTGGTTTCGTAATTTCAGGATTATGCAGTACCCAGCACCTCCACCAATTGGAAGGAGACGTTTAGGAGCACTCGCTTATACAGCAGAAGAGCAGTCACGACAAGTCAAGTGGTAACGGCGGCACCAGCCTGTGCGCCAAGACAACCAAACGTCGTCTTCTTCTCCTTCTGAGTTGGTTAGTTGGATCCAAGAGAAGTGGCTCAACCCACCGCGGAGAATCGGCCATGAATAGCGCAGCAGAGTAGTACCCTCTGCCTCTCTGAGTAGCACTCATCTTCTTCACTACGGTTTGTTAGTTAGTTTGTTATAGTTACTTCATTTGTTTGTTTTTTTCTAAATGATTCGAAGAAAAAGAAAGTTGTAACAGTTAAGTCACTGAATAATACCAGTGTGAATAAAATGAGAGAGAAGATTGTGCATCTCACATGCGTTAATCGAAACCTTTATTGCAGTGGCACACCAACAAGCACGAACTGCGTGAAGTTGTAAATGTTGGTGCATCGAAGCTTAATGCTAGCTGGTATATCTGCAGGCAGCGTTGACATAAAAATCACGAATAGTTCCTGTTGATTAACGCTCACAGAAAACACGCAGAATGAAAACGCTCACTTGCGCTGTAGGTATTTAAAGCTAAAATCTATCGTTTAGTCGTATTGAGCGTGACAATAAAATTGATTTCTTTTTTTCCTGATGGTGTTTTGATGCATATACTCGACGAAGGTCCACAGTTTCGCTTGGTAGAATATATTTATTGCAATTATTCTATTGATATTCTTACATCGCAACTGACACGAATAAAAATTACCATGTCACTCAGTTAAGGCAGATGCTCACTGACTGTACCGAGATATCTGCATTAACCTTGCATCGATTGTTTGTTCTGCTCATTCCCCCAGATGTGACTCGGCTCACTTCAGAATTTTACAGAAGTAAAATATCTGAATTACGTATATTACAATGTTTAGCGAAGGAAAGAAGTGTAAATTTAAGGGCTTGTTTTCTTCGTTAGATACAATATTCATTAGAACTGAAGAACTAACGGACAATCATGCCAAGGAAAGTATAGGGGATGCTACCAGAAGTAATTGTAATGTATATGTGGAGAAAGAAAAGTGGGTGAAAAGATAACTTGCCGGGGGCAGGCACAAAACCTGCGACCTTCGAATAGCGCGTCTGATGCACTACCAACTGAACTACCACAGCGAGATACTGAGAGTTTATTTTGATGCTATATACCCACAAAATCAGGCTTACTTTGGCTGGATTGCCACTTTTAGAAGAGCTGCGACGAAGGGCTCCTGCCAACCGTACATAGGCAAAATACATAAGCTCTCTGTGGGAGGCGTACGCCGTTCCAGTCTCTGTGGGAGGGCAGCCGCCAGCTCCAGGCTCACCGTAACGAGCCCGGAGCCGGCGGTAGCCCTCCCACATAGTGACTGAAATGAACTCGCTCTGATCTTCGTCGTTGACGGTGTTCACCTCCAAGCACTCCCCAAAGCTCCAAGCTCGAGCAGAAATAACTGTGGCGTACGTTGGCGTAGCTGCCATTTATTCTAGCCGAAAGGCAGAGACTCATGTAAATATTTTACGCAAATGCATGTACCAATGGTCTGTTTGTGGTCAGTATGTTGCCGTGCAGTCTCGCATGGGTGACCTCTAAGGCGAGATCACGTCATTCTGCGTGCAAAATAGCTATCGGACAAACAGGAAAAAGATGCCGACCCTTCAAGTGCGAGCGTCTCATTTACTTCATTTTCATCTTCGCCTTTATTTTTTAAAACCTTTCTCGGAATTTCCTCACTCTCGACCCCGCTGCATGTTTCCGAAGCGACCTTTCGACTAGTGTGGTCGCTGAAAAGCGCCTCCGATTTCGGTGCACTCAAGTAAGCAGGCTTCGAAGAAATACGATCTGCCGTCGAATCGTCTGTGGATAAGGGCCCCAGATCCTTGAATCTGTGACGTCACCCAAAGATGATGAGCCCCCTGCGTCCAACAGGTGAAGGTGCGAATTTTGTGCTGGTGCGAATGCGCATGTGATCTCTAGCGAGCGTGTGATAGAAATGCTTGGTTCGATATAAAACACAAACGATTCCTCTCAGACATTGGGATATCCTTTTTAAAGCACCCATTAAAAATGTCGAATAATTTATTAAAACACTACGTAGAAAGTCATTATTCAATCAAAAGCTCAATCGCCTAAAGATTATTAATTAATCGGCTAAAAAAAGGTTGGACCATTCCTGCTCTGGTCGGCAGATAGGGGGTCGGACACCGGATGAATCCACCTCTCATGTTTCAATCTTTGTAAATCCAGCTTCTCTGCACTAAGCGTGTTAGTGTGGAGAAGTTTATATTTTGTAGACGGAACATGACAAAAGTTCCGGTTTCGGGTGTGAGTTTCTAAAAATGAGCTCTTCTAAGATTTATTTTAAAGCAAATTCGTTAAAGTGTTCAGTCCCCGTGAACAAACTTTCCCAACATTTCTATTAGCACATGAGTGTGTCCCACATGTGCATTCGTTGTAGTTATGACGATCGCTGAAGTTTAGAGAAAGAAAAGCAATGATTACCTAACGCTTAAAAAAAGGAATTCCAATTCTAAAAGTCAAACCATATTTTTAGTTAGCCTAACAATGTTTTTAAAAGATCGATTGCAAAAAAGAAAGAAAATCTAGCATCTTAATTGTATTGTGACGTCTTTGATTTTGTATAGTTATTGTAAACTTTTCTTCTTTTCTTCTCATTCAAATAGGGGTACACATATGAAACATCAAAACGAGCAATGAAACGAACTAAAAAAAATTGAAATGAGCTATTGCCATCAGTGTTCCCGTGGCACAGCATGGGTTACAGCTGACCTTCCTTTGACGTAAAACTGATGAGTAGAGTGCGCTGGCAAAAAAAAAAAAAGCACAGATCCCACGTACAGTGGGAAAAGATGGCATGCTAAGTACGAATGAGGAAGCTTGATATGTCCCTTTAAAATCAGCACAACGTTACGAGGCGGGCGTAAATTATACCGTACATGACTTCCGTGTCACGATTATCATGTTCGACGTGTTAACTACCGTCGTCATCTATTTACGTCACGTGATACCAAATTTGATATATGTGCAGCTGGCGAAACAGCCGCGAGCACGCTATGAGCGTAACATGTGGTCATGTTTTATATGGCACACGTGTCATGATTATCATGTTTGGACGTGTCATTTACCTTCGTCGTCTATTCACGTCACGTGATACCAAAGTTGGTATATGTGGAGCTAGCGAAACGGCCGCGAGCATGCTATGAGCGTAGCATGTAATCATGTTTTACGTGACACGCATATCATGATTATCATGTTTGCACCAGTCATATACCTTAGTCATCCGTTGACGTCAAGTAACACCAAATTTGGCTGCAAGAAACTGAACCTTGTATGCTTATAATTTGCACCTAAACGCTATCTGCGTATCGACCCCTTAACCAATACCTTAGCCTGCGTGGTGTTTCATTGGGGAAATTTGCACTCCACTACCGTCTCATTTGCCCGCTACGTCAGTAACAACATCATTTTGCGGGTCTATGCGCAGTCTGACTCTTTTTTTTCTTGTGAGCGACTGTACATTGTCCCTGCCGAAAAAACAAAATTTGCGGCGCCGCAGGATCCGCGGAGTGCGGTGTACGTTGAAAAAGCAGGGCGGGTTGCACGAGGCGCGGCCGCACGGAGTTTTCGGGGCGCGTGTCAGACTCGCTCGATCGATTGTCGGCAGTCTGACTGCTGTGCATATTCTCCAAGTTGCGCACAGTATTTTTAGTGGCAAGGAGCTAAGCGTGCGCCGCGTCAAAGCAAGAGTTTGCCTCCTTGCAAGAAGAGCGGCCGTCAAAGACGCGCCGCCAATCGCCGCCTGCGGGGCCACGAACTCCGGTGGCGCCGCCACTTGGCGACGCCGGCTAGCCCTAGATGGTGCGAGAGATGCCGTCAGGCATGGAGGCGAGCCGAGGAGGCGTTGGCTGTGCGTGAGCAAGCGGAAGTCAATATGACGCCGACGTGATAGCCGCTCGAAATTAGCCGGCGCTCGAAGAATGGCGAGCGTCCAGCGAGATCACTGGTCCTTTGTCGTGCTTCAGTTTCTGCTGCTATCGCTGCTCATTTGCAGGCACGGTGCCTTCGCGGACCGGAACAAGTACTGTGAGTAGCTCGGATATGGAGCCCCCTTCCTGCGCCTTGCTCCGATAGCGCTTTCTTGCCGCTGGAAAACGCGCCGCCGCCGCCGCCGGGACAATGCATGCGCGCTGATGATACGCGTAGACGTCGTTATTGGCGTGCACGGCGTGGCTCCGGGCCCCAAGATGCCGCGAACCGCCCTGAGCGCAGCCCTAAATAAAGGGGACGCGGCCGCTGCACGGGAAAGAGGGAGCTCTATGCCCCGTGCTCGGCCCGTGCAGACCTACGCAAGCACACTCGGCGCCTTACGAGACGAGCATTCGGGTTTGCTCGTGCGTGGAGCAGCGCCCATCACCTCAGAGCATTCGTGCCGCAGTGAAGTGGTGGGCGTGGAATGGATGCTAAGCATGCGGGAGCGCGCATGCACCCAGCTTATCCGTATTTGTTTTCAACAGAACCAACTACTTACAGCTTCATGATGTACGCTTGATACTAATAGTTACCCGATGATGTGAATAGCTTGACCGTGATTATCGAATAAAACGTGGCGTGCGTATTCAAGCCCATGCAAAACGTGGTAGTTAATGCCAAGTCTGCTTATTCATGATCTAGGGCCCATATATATATATATATATATATATATATATATATATATATATATATATATATATATATATATATATATATATATATATATATATATATATATATATATATATATTCCGTGACATTGTTCGTCAAAAAATATCTTTCTGGATGCGTATCAACTCTAAACTGCGCTTCGTTTGTTTGTTTTGGTGTTCACAGTTCACATCTCATCATTGTGCATGGGAGAACGACACTACCCTCAGTACAAGAAAATTGATGGTGCCGTGCTGACATCCGAGAGCGAGAACAACCTGGAGTGCGCCGTCACCTTCCAGACTGATTCCATCTTGCAACGCTTCATGCTTCGCTTTGAAAGGCTGGCCTTGGACTGCCACGATCATCTAGTCATTTTTGATGGTGCCCACGCTATAGGAAATCACAAGGTGCCAACAATAATGTCAATCTACATGTATTACATTAGTATTGCTGAGCCAAAAATCAATGCCAGAAAGTGTAGAAAATGCTTTTTTAAAATTTTTTTGTCATCAACATGTCACGCTCACTGCAGGAGAAACACCTAGTGATGGTGGTTGTTGTGGTTAGAAGAAAAAGAAGGCGCCTAATTTTGGCAGCCCGGTAGGGAGCTCGGCGCAGCGCCTGGCGCTGTAGTTAAGTGTACGTGTAAAACAGGGTGGCTGGCGCAAACGCTGTGTAGCCTTTCAAACATCACCACCCCCTTCTCTCAAGAATATAAGCAGAGTATGTTCAAGTGATGTGTCAAAATTGAAGATTGTAGACCTCTGGCTACGCCACTCTTGATTGTAAAACATGTGCTCTTAACTTGTAAAACATGTGCTGTGGTGTGCAAGCTGGCTTCACTGCAATGCAAAAATGTTTGCAGTGAAGCTGGAGCAGAAGAATTGGCAACCATAAAAAAGAAAACATGGGGTCATTTACATTTCTCAAAATTTTAAATCGCATGCACCTAATTTGAATTTCTTTCTATGCTGTGCACGTATATTTTTTCAGAGATGTACCAATGACTGGCTGTATGCATGAGAACACTTATAACACTTATATACCTCCATGGTTGCTAATATGATAACCATTTTTTACAGTGAAAGCTGTTATGAGATCACAACATGGATCACGTGCGGCGGAGGACTCACGCGAAAAGTGCGGAGGACTCACGCGAAAAGTGTTGTGATCTCATAACGGCGCCGTAGTTGTCCGCCACCCCGTCATTGTCCGTAACCACTATCGCATGAAATAAGAAAAAAAAAAACTCTGTAAATAAAAACACCAAGGACACAGTGGGATTCAAATCCGAGTCCGCTGCGTGTCAGCCCTGTATTCTCCCACTGAGCCACGCCGGTGATTGAAACTCATTTAAAAACTGGCCTTATGCAGGCTTGATGTCGGGAAAAGAATCCTGCTAATATGAGTAGTATTGTGTTTCAGAACATCAAAGGAGCAACCAGGCGTCACACAAAGCGAATTGCGTAAAGAGTGGGTCGTCCAATCATTTAACCCATTACAAAAGCTTGTTCTTGATCACTTATCAACTGTCGCGCATACCCACTTCAGGCATCATTCTTCATCATTGTCAGCCATTGCATAAACATATTGCACAATATTTCTAGCAAGTGTGTAGTGGATACCGTGCTCCCAAGAATGATGAAGAATAGCGTAGTGAATGCCAGCCTACTACACAGAAATTGTAAGTTATAATGTAGTGGGTACCCTGCAAGTGTGCTAGAAGCAGTTACCCAAACAGTGTTTAGAAAAGGCTCTGAAAAGCCGCTCTCCCAGTTTTCGCTGCAACTCTGGTGCTTGTTCCGCACATGCCTGGGGTTTTTGCTCATGGTTTTTCGCTCATGAGGTCTATGCTAGAATTGCTCAGTGAATTGAAAAATGGAAAGCCTGCTACCTCAAGATGGCCAATATATTTTCAAAAAGAAAGAAAGAAAAATAAATAAAGAAGAAAAAGCATATTATTCTTCTCTGGAACTTATAATTTTGGCAACGCCATTCTTTGTAATTGAGTTTGCACTAATTATTTGATGTTGTTTGATGTTATTTGATGTTATTTACATGAAGCTTTAGTGCTGCAACCAGTCAGAGAAGTGGGACGTCTGTGCAAAAGCAAAAGTTTGCATTACGCTGCCTACACTGAACAATATGATCTAGGCACAACTTGTGTAAACTGGTGTCGTATATTTATGAGCAGCCTAGACAGAATAGTCTTAGGTATTGGAAGTATTTTGAAGAAGCAGAAAAGCTACAGGTTGCTAAGACTTTCTCTTACATGGAAAATGCAAAGATGTAACTGCCATCATAAGGCCAGTGTCTAATGTACAGGGGAAGTAATAAGAATTGGGTAATCACTGTAATTGCAGAGTGATTCTGGCATGGTAGTAGTTAGGCGATCATTTTTTCATAATGATACTTGTTGGAACAAGACTTGTGAGATATTTAGTTACCTTCAGCAGAGACAGTCAAGATTATTGAATTACTGCCACCGATATTTTTTTTATTGTCAGCATGTTTTTTTTTCTCTCGCTTTGTTGTGTACTGCCGTAATGATATTATGGTGCCTGGAGAAGATTTATGTCCCCGAAAAATAGAAACTCGTGCATTGTAATTAATGCTCTTCATGGAAGCTGTAAACTAATCTCACATTCAATTAGTTAAATTTCAATTTGTCCTGTTTTACCCTTGAAGTTTCTTATATATTCACTAGAGAGAACTCTGGTGTCTATGGGAGCCGCAATTCATGGCGCTTCAGCGAGCATGGAAATGATCGGTAATACACAGATTTGTCTAATTCTCTGACTTCTGGTTCTATGTGTGTTCGTGTGACTTGGAGCTGTTCTGTCACAAAACAAAATTAGCTAATGTCCAGTGGTTACACTTGACCATCTTAATATTTTAGGCTAACCATTTAAAATCGGGTCACAAAGTTCAAAAGGTTTCGTTCTTTCCTTCCAAACAAAACTGAAACACAGCAATAAATGAAGCCTAAAGTGCCATTTGCTACCCGCAAGTATGAAGACTGGGCAAATAAAATCCGTGTATTACAAACCATTCCCATGGTCACTGAATGATCGCAGCACCAGTCTCCTCTAGTTAATTTTAGGAAACTTTATGGTTCTATCACAACATGGCTGTAAATCCTTTTGTCTGGAAGACAACCAAAAGGAGAGAAGCAATCTTATATCATTTCACTCATATGGTGATGTTTAAACCTCACCCCTGCCATCGTTTGCATTCGCAGGTGGATCTTTCATGTCGGAGCACACGATCAGATGTGGGAACCATCTTCACCCAGGGAAACTACGTGACCCTCAAATACACCACAGACAGCTGGAGCCCACAAGGAAATGGCTTCAAGCTAATAATCACTGCCTACAAGGACAGCTCACTTCCTGGTGAGATACAGTACAGACTAGGACAGGCAGCAGCTCTTCGAAGAAGTAGGATTTGTATGTTTACTGACAAGTTCTGGGTGAAGCAAGAAGAAAATGTTAAGTCATGCAATGTTGTGCCGACTATTCTTGCCCTGCCTGACCCTGAAAATACTGTAATTGTGTGCAGTGCAGTTGTTCTGAAAAAGAAATAACAGCACTTTAGTGCAGCCTACATTGTTCACAGAATTGTATATTTTCCATGTATATACACATATCTACAACATATTACATGCATATTATATTACTGTTGCTTGATTGTCAGTTAATTCAGGTGGGGTATAAGTTTCATTCCAAGATATAGGACAAGTCTGTTATTGTAATTGAGGAAAGAGAATGTTTCCAACAGACAGTATTCTAACACAAAAGTGATGCTAAACTGAAGAAATGAAGCAGTTTAGGCTGACAAGGTATTCTTTGAAAACTCTACTTTCATCCTTTTACCATCATAGGTTTATTATTAAATGAAAAAATGGAGGTCAAAGTCTCATGTTTAAATCTCACGCTGATATCTCCACTAAAAATGCCAGTGTGATGTCACAAGTTTGCGTCTCTTATTGTTTTTATTTTCTCATCATTGGGCGGATGAAATTTTCTGAAACTCTGTGTGCTAGATCTCCGGCCTCTTTTAAAGGCAGTGTACTTCCTTTCTTTGGCAATTAAGGACATTGTAGACCCTAGGAGACCCCATCAATATGTGTGGTGCCACGGCAATAGTCGCAGAACTGCAAAGTGGTGTCACCTCTCACATACTCTTTCTCCACATTTTCTCACTTATCAGGCAGCTTCTCACAGCAACAGTTGTGCTTCAAGTTTTGTGAAAAGTGTACTCACTAATCCGATAAAAATTGTTTTTCTCTTCTGAGTACCTTCAAATGATACTTGCTGCAAAGGCAAAAAAATTAAACAAGTTTTATCAAATAAATCTAACTTTCAATCTGTATAAGTTTATAATAAATTATTACAATGTCCTAAACTTATTTCTGAAATATTGTTATAATTTACATTTTAGATCTCAAGCATGACCTGAAGTGCCGGGATTTTGAGTGCCGTAACACTTTCTGCATCTCAAGCAACTTGACTTGTGATGGTGTTAATCACTGTGGTGATAACAGTGACGAGACAAGTCATGCCTTGTGCATAGGTGAGTAAGTTTCAAGCGGCAGAGCTGGTTCATTTTAGTCAAGTAATTCTACATGTGTAGATGTATGTGTAGATTAGCCACACATAAATATAAAGATTGTGAATTCAGCAATGGTGTATGTTTTTATTGCATCAAAAACGCAGGTATGATGTCAAAAATGTGCTCATGTACGATTATGATTTTGTCACTAAGAATAAATAACAAAAAAGTAGTGAACAACCATTTTTGTAAGTGAAAGTTCTGTTGGATCTGTTCTGAGTCTCCAATACTATTGATCTATTTCTTGCCTGAAAGATTTTAAACTTATCGTTTTAGAAATAGCAATTAGAGTTATTAATGCACATGGCCTCAGCAGAAACACTACACCAAGACTAATAGTAGGCAGCTGTCATTATTGATGTGCTAAATAACCATCTAGTAGTATGGTAACCTGTAGTCTTTTGCTTCAACATTTCCACATTCAGTTTCAATTCATTTACTTTTTTGCATATTGCATTACATTTAAATACATGTACACTGTCTTTTCCAGTGACTCTTTTTTATTGTCTGACAAGTGTTACACAGTCATTGGTCAGCACAAGGCTTGCCTTTTTGTATTAAAACTTTCTCGAGTGCTGTCATTCATTCCGTAGTGAAATAATTTTTGTTTGAGCTGCTTGTATGCTCAAAGCAAACAGTGGTATTCATTATGAAACTCACGCGGGTACAAGTAATTATACTTAAATATATGAATAGTAGCATGTGACAACTGTGCCCTCTGATATCATAGTGCTTTAAATGTCATTTGTTTTTACAGGGGCTCGTCACTGGTCGACGCAGCCACTCATTTTAGGGGGAGGGGGGTCGCCCTAATGTAACACTGAAGAGGAAGGTGGGGTCGTATCTTTTTTGTTTTTCTAGCAGAAAAACTCCTTCATAGCATGAATACTGTTGATATACATTCACAGTGGTTTTACTTATCTGTACTAATTGGTGATAAGAGGTGGACTACGAGCACAGGAGTGAAGGGGAGGGAAGTGCTGACATAGACTTTGGGTGGCATTATCGCCCCTCTGGATCCGCCATTGGCGCTTGTTCACCCAATAAAGCATGAAGGGTGTATCTCACAGAGCTTTATAGTTCTTAATGATCACTGCAATACAGCAGTATACTGTCAGTCCCGATATGTATTCCATTTGGCTCTTATGCAGTGTCATTCCGACGCTAAAGCCACAACATGTAAAACAAATACATCTATGGGTTTAGCAATGATAAGTGAAAGGTGAGAAGCAATGAGGTTAAAAAAAGATTCAACAGTGAATTCTTAAACCCCTAGCGCAAAAAATTATGTTCTGCTGGGCAACAAAACTTAAGCCTTAGACAAAAGCATGCATACTGTTGAAAGGAATGCATGAAAATATGTTTTATGTTACTGTGATGCCCCTTTGTATCCTTACCAGACAGACCTAGCCAGAGTTATGCACCTTTTGACCATGTGTGTGTTTATATTGGGTGCAGTGCCACAGAATTGGGTGCAGGGCCACAAACCACAGGGTGCAGGCAACTGAATTTGCCTTGGAAGGCAAATTCAGTTGCCAGTTGATATAGATGCAATCTTTTCTTTTTTATTATGTTGAGGGAAACATTACATTTTTTTGTTCCTTAGGTGCTTTTTATCCTACCCAGTGTATACTAACCTTTTCGTATGCTGACTATACTGTTTAAAAACAAGCTGCATTACTCCATTTTTCTGCAGATGATATGGCCAGCAGCCAGATTCTTGGCCTTGGTGTGAGTGTTTTTGTGACACTGGCCCTGGTGGTGATAGTGGTGTGCCTGGTGCTGTGTGTGGGTGCCCTGTGCCTGTGCCAGCGGCTGCAACAGCAGCAGCAGCAGCGCCAAGCAGCCGCTGGAGCAATGACTGTGCCAGGGAGCCATTCAACTGCCCTGCAGGCCAACCACAGCGCCTTCCCCAGTAAGCGTGTAATGACGCTTTCCTGGCTTCCCCCCTGTCTGCTCTGCCGCACTACCCTGCCTGCTTGTTGGAGAGGATGCATCTGCTCCCAGTGGTCATGTACCACTGCCTAGTTGTAATGCCTAATTGGTGTATGGCATACGTTAACACTGATGCTGATAAGACTGATAAAATATAGTGCCTTGCTCAGAATGTATTCATACACACGGTTTTATATCTTTAGCCTAAAAAGTGAAGGTGGAAGCAAGAATTTGGTCAAGGATTTGATACTTTGTTTCATTTGATAAGAATTAGTGTAATGTTAGCACTTTGTAGTAGAGTGATTCAGGGTGTACTTATGAAGCCATAAGCGCAATAATAATTCAGCAATGCATGGCTCTTTCCGCGAGCTTGTTGCACGTTGTTTTTGCATGAATAACATAAAACAATAACACAGATGCATTCTTGCTCCCACTCCTTTTCCCCATAGGTGTTTCTGAAAAGTGCACCATTGGCAGCATGCTGTGCCTCATAATATCACTGCAGCCTGAAGGAATGCAGATTCAGTCCTTTAATACATCTCTCAACACTGTATAATATATGCACACTTAACCTGTCACAGGGCTTCATGAATCTGCTGAGAAATAACCATTTAATAGAAAAGCATTGAGAGCGCTTTGTGGCTGAAGGATAGCGGGAGTGCAACAGTCACTTTCTCACTGATGCACTGTTGAAATATGATGTTTGTGTTGGCAAGCATTTCTGAGTCTGGAAGAAAACAATCACATTGCGCTCCCTTAAATTTAATATGAATTTAATTATGATGTTATTAGATCATATATAAATTGAGTAGTGATTGCAATGATTCAAATAAAATTCATAACTGAATAATATTTAAAGATTATTTAAAACAATACAAACCATTTATTTAGTGTTAAAATGTCTTTGGGAGGCTTAAAATTATATTGAGTAGCACAATGATATGTAATTGGGAAACTCAAAGAATAGGTTGTTTTTATGCAATTTTTCATGCAAGAGCTGAATCAAGTAGCAACTGTTCAATTTGAGTCCCAGATCAGCAACGCTTCCGGCTCGCTGCTTGGATTCACACACACAATCTAACAATATTTGAAGGGCAAAATGGGGGTCATAAGTATCCAGGATGCAAAGCACTGTTGTATGAAAAAGATTACAGTCATTGGGCATTCTTGTAAATAGACTGACAATGCGCTGCATTACACAATTACGTCTTTATATCAGAGGTAGTGGACCATCTTTACCATTCCCTGGTGAATGATTGTGAGCCCTTGCTTATAGGTATCTTTACAATAATACTTCAGACCTGACAGAGCAATAAATTAAAACAGCATAATGTTCAGGCTTACATTGGGCCAGAATTTTCTTCAAGTTCATGAATTAGTGTTTTAATTGGTTATATATAACATACAGCATAGCTACTTTAAAGCCATAACTCATGAATACTCGCAGTTTTCAAAAGCTTGAACTTCTTCAAGAAAGGTCAGCGCTAAGAGTTGTTCTTCTGACAGCCCACGATCAACAGACTCTCTGGTGAACATGCATCTCGTTTAAGTAGAAATGTCCACTATTAGTGACGGATACGTTTTGTTTGAGAAATGCCCCTGATCTTGTTTTTTGGACATCAGGTTGCCCTCAACAATAATGAGATAGCTTGGCATTTGTGAAGCAAATCACTTTTTTCCCATTTATCGCCAGCTTTGATGGTTGATAAAATTATGTCACACAGTGTATGCTCCTTTTATCAATGCACTTTTTATGCTGTTAAGATGATTCCTGAGGCAGACATGTGATATTTATCCTGACACACTGCTGGATCATGAAATGAACACAGTGTGCAGATTCAAAAGTACTTAGCAGGAATTTATTAGTACTTTTCATAGTTGCTTTTTTAAGAAAGGTTATGTAGTTTATTCAGTACATTTGCCTGATAGCTTTTCATGCACGCAGTGTATGGTGTTAACCAATTCTTATGTTAACGTTAGGCTCAGTAAAAGATTCTGGACATTAACAGCTAATCAAGCTTTTTTACACATAAATGCAAGGTTAGCAAAACAATATTTACTTCAGTGTCGTACTATAAATAGCAAAAACCAACACCACCAAACTCTTTAGAAACTTGCGTTTTTCATCTCACAAGTGCGAATTTGTTAGCGGAAAAAATCTGTGGCAAAAAGTACAAAGTGCAGCACAAGAAATGGTCATTCAGAATAAATTTGACCTTATATAACCAGGAAAGATCCTTTGATAATGGATATTGATCTGGTGAAAGCATCCAACCCACAGGATACCTGTCTGAGGATAGCTTGTCCCTGCACAGTGCTACTGGGGCTATAGGAGAGTCAGTGCACTTGCTTCACAGGACCTCACATGACCTTTGAAACAATTTCACTGCTGCGGAGGACTCATTGGCCATTGTGGCACTGGGCAGAGACAAGCCTTTGGGCGGGGGGTTTGCTAAGGGCATTGACCCCCGAGGGGTGGTGTGTGTGACCCAGGTCACCAGCCTGGAAGCGGAGGTGTTTACGGGGGCACTGCCGAACGCCTTTGCGAGAAGCCTCCCCCATATCCTGGAAACAGCTACCCCCCAGCGGCCGGCATCACATTTCACGTTCCCCAGGAGAGCCTCTACTACCCAGCCACAAAGTGACCAGACCCGCAACGGCTCCAACTGGCTCGTCTGAGCAGAGCCTCCAGCACGACCTGTCCGCGTGCCGAGAGCAGTTCTCCTCGCCAAGGCCACTGGATGCTGTTCCTCCTGTTTCTCCGGGCGGTGTCTCCCCAACTAGCATGTTTCGCCAGGGGTCCCTGTCATCACAGCCCGACTTGCTGGCTGTCACACACGGGGGGGAGGCCCCACCACAAACCTGGGCCAACACGCTTCCCAGGGGTCGGCCCGATGTTCTGGGCCCCAGCTTTGCCATCGAGCATGTTGAGAGAGCTCCTCTGCCATGGGACATGCATAATGGCATGCTTTCTACGCTACGAGGAAAATGCACCGAGCGTCCTCCAGACTCTGTGCAAGTACAGCACCACAGTGTTGTCTCCTCTCAGCCCACTGGCTGGGAGCAAACTTGGCTCTGAGCCAATTCGCTAGTCATAACTAAAAATGGTGAATGAAGCTTTCATCACCCCCCACAATAAGAAAATTTGTTCCTGAGCAGATGGCCAACGAGGATAACATTAAATTTGCGCAGGTTGAGGCAGCCATAGTTCATATTCAGTTTACATGTGTAGATGCTGTGTTGCACTTACTGTGCAGAATGTGGTAACTTGCATTATCAGTAGTTGAAATGCATGCCCTGAATGCTGTCGTCTGAGCAGCAAGTTAAGTGAACTTTGGAAACTAAAGAGGAAATGAGGTCATTTAGCTGTCACCGTTCATTTTTATTTGATTGTGCCATCTAGAAATCTTTCAGAAACAACTGAATACAATATTTTTAGCTTTCAGTAAATAACAATAAATACTTAATTTGCCTTACCAATGATTATTTATTATTTGTATAAGATATTTTCATGTTGATATATCTTATTTTGTAAATAGATATTAGTATAATGTACAAATGTTTAAATGAAGCTTGACAAATAATAGCTTCTACATTTTTTTAAAGCTGTGTTATGTTCTGTTACAATAGCTGTTAGTTAAATGACTTGTCACTACGTGTAAATGTGTACTGCTTGATATGAACCAAAGTGATGGATTGTACTACAGCGTATTGTGATGTAAACAGAACCAGATTCGTCTTTACAAAACATTCTGGTAGGATACAACTGTTTTCTAGTGATGCAAGTGTATCAGCATGGTTCATTGCACTTGTTAGGAAGTTTTACATCGGAATTAATAAGAGCATGCCACCTCTGGTGCTGTTGATGGTCAGCTGCCAGCAGCTTACTTAACTCTACTAATGTCAAAACTTCCGATATA
Organism: Rhipicephalus annulatus; assembly: GCA_013436015.1. NCBI lineage: Eukaryota > Metazoa > Arthropoda > Arachnida > Ixodida > Ixodidae > Rhipicephalus > Rhipicephalus annulatus. Next base: position 135,655 of record WOVY01009609.1, on the reverse strand, counting down.
GGCAAGTGAGTAATTAAAAAATACTATATTACCCTTTGACCCCTATTTGCCTACAGCCATTGAGCTGGGCAGCAGTAAATGGAAGGATCAACAGCTAACAGCTTACTTTTGTAGTTGTAGCTAATAATGAAGTTAACACAATTATTGTAATTCTTGAACATGCTGAAGTCAGGCCTGCACGAAGTCTCTGCAAGGTATCCAGTCAGAAAAGTTGACACCAGGTGCTAACTCATGAGATATGGCCTTATAAGTGGTAGCTAGCAATATTAACAAGGTAAGCATAACTGTTCATCAAGTCTTGGCTGTCTATTTACTATGAGAGATTGTTAAAAGAGCCTTAACATTTTGGCAATGCATTATAAAAACTTAGACAAAAACAAAGTGTTTTTCACTGGGACCTAGATAGACTAGTTACATTTATTCAAAATCGTATAAGACATCGCTCTGGGCGGCGATTGCAATGCATAGGTTAGAAGGTCAGAAACGTAGGCTACTTTGGAAGTATTCACCACAAAAGGGGGTTGGCATGCAAAAACACAAACACAAAAGCTCGTTCTCTTCTAGTGGGTTCATCTTTGCACTGCCACCCATTTTCATGAATATTGGGTCTCCCATTTGGACATATATTGAACCAAAGGTCCAAGTTAAAAGTTCATCAATTGCTTTAACATAGAAGTTCAAGACTAAACATCTCAGATCATCATTCAGGTGTTCAAGATACCTGGCAGAATCTATAAATACCAACTACTTTGTAATAGAGCCTAAATACTTGTTCACTTAAATGAGGCTCAACACAAACTGGTCTAAGTTGAAAAGCATATGAATGAGCAATTCTATAAAATAGCAATATACATAGTTGCTACCCGTAATAGCAAAACATAAATGCAAGTGTTCTGAAACAACAGAACTTCGTAATTCAGCTTGATAAATGAAGAGCAGGACTTACTTTTTTTTTAAGATATAAATCTTCAATAAAACTCTGCATATTCGTTTCGAAGAACTGGTTAGCCCAATCATTTTATATTGCACGAGTAATGTTATAATTGATAGAAAGCATGCCTTTTTCAAGTAAATTGCTTTTATACAAATCAGTTACTCTAGTGTATAAGTAAGCTTGCTGAATTGAATGCAAATCAGTTCACCTGGTCCTTTCAACATAATATGATTCACCCAGAGATGTTTGATCAGACAGTCAAGGGTTAGGCACTAGTTAGCTAGATTGAAACGACTCGCCCTAGCCAGCTGCAATTTACCCAAGTTCACATTACTTGCAACCACGGGGGGAGATCTTGAGCTGCTTTAGTTGGATGACATTGAGAGTCCAGCTAGATGACCAAAAAGGCTGCCTTCAATTGTATTGCAGTGGAAATCTGGTGGAGTAGCCAGTTGTACTTAAATAGATTCAATAAGGTCAAACAGGCTGGACAATCTCTCACCAGCTCCATCAAACTGATCACCATATTAACGTGGTCAGGTGATTTGTAGATACATGATAGTGTATAACTCAATCATTTTAATGGTCTGCTAAAGTAGGCAACGAAGGTATAGCTGGTTAAAAACCAGATAATAGCATTCAGAAATTTTCTAACTGAGCTCTCACCTTTTTTTAATTGGAATTGTCCTGGTCATATTCTCATGTATCACAGTTCACAATTTTTCATTTTCTCAGCTATTTTCTTAATGCCTCAATTTTTGGTATATTTTTGGAAAACAAACAATGACCTATTGCTAGTTTTACATATGTAGGCATTTAGTAAATAACTACTTATTACTCTCTATGTTGTGTATGTTTATAATCAAATCCAGTTTTAAAATTATATTTATTTTAAATTTAGATTAGTAAAACTATGTTACAAAGTTTATCTATTGCTGTGACACTATGAACATATTTGTTTTACTCAGTTTGGGGAGTAGAGCTCTGCTAGTTAAATCAGTGTCTTTTTCCAAGCCATAATATTGCTTAAGAGTAAATGCACTGCTTATAATCATTAAAGAAGTCCTGCAACACTTTTCAAAGTAATTCTTGAATGGTTCCACAGGAGGAGTTTATTGCTTTGTGAGTAAACTGTTGAAAAAATGATTAGAATATCTCCAGTATGGGTGGATTTACAGGGATTTGTTGCATGCTTCAAGCACTTTCTCTTTTCTCTCATGCTTTTGAGAGTGCGGAAAGCTACGCAGGGGAGGAGAATGACAAGGGGCAAGAAGTGTTCCTTCATCAGAGCCCGTCATAACCTTGAGTAGTTTTTTGTCTCTTTTTGAACATGCGGCTTACCTTAAATGTGATTGCTGGCATGCACTTGGGCAGATGGCAGTATTCTGTAGCGGCGACAGTAAGTGTGTAGCCTACGATTCCCAAATCAGCCAATGGCCTTGAACTTTGTGTTTATGGTATCTTTTCTCATTAGAAGAGGAAATGATTTCTAGCTGACTTTAATTGTAGGTTCTGGGCTGCATGCTACACTCTAAAGTTTGGCTCATGTGCTCTCATGGGCCTAGACTATCAATCAGCAGCATTTTCTGACCATGCTGAAAAAGTGTTGCGGGGCCCCTTTCAGAAAAGCTGTGGGTAAAAAGTAAAGATCATATCACACAATCTTATTTTTTTTGGTCTTCTGTTTGGAGAATGAGAACATGGACCACTTGCGTTTGCTACCGGACATCTCAAGTTATGTGCCTGGCAGCTGGCTATCTAGGGCCAGTGAAGAACAATGAGTACAATTCAAGGTCTGTGCTTCAGTAACTCTGCATCACATGTACTGGTAGAGAAAAAGCATTGGCTCTTTGTAAATAACATGTATGTGTGCATGCTTGTGTAAAACTGATCCCAACGTAGGACTGTATTGATATATCCATATTTTAAATATGCATATAATTTTTTTTCTGTCACAAAAGAGAAAACTTTTTGTTTGTAAAAAACACAAGCTTAACATTTCAATTAGACCACAAGCTTGATGCTGCATGCCAGTACAGTGTAGCGCACATATAGTAAGAAACCAAACACAAACTTCTCTTCATTTGCATGAATGTGCGTGACACTTATTAACAAATCAAATTATACTATGATAGCACACACACCTTACCTCTTATAATGGTGCCAGAAGATCACAGTGCAAGCCCATGGGTGTGTGTATCAACCAATGTGACTCCATCTGTTCTGATGCATAATTCTCACCTTAGCGGCTTCATGTTATATGAAGTCATCGCTATGGGAATCAAGTTCTAAAGATTAGATTACTTGCATGCATTTTTGACAATTTTCATATCCGAGTATCTCATGGAATTTGGCCTGCATAATGGGGTGTGTTTTTACCACTATTTTTGGACTGTTTCTGACAGTGTTTTTTTACAACTTGTCTAGCCTTAGAACACTTTTTATATGTGATGTGAACTCTTGATAAGAAGAGCAGCCTGTTTTTCATTTTTTTGGCAGTGAAATGCCATTAGGCTGTCATTTATGGTGAACGCAAGAGTGAGGGAAAGGTCGTGGACAATGCTTTTTTTATTCTACTGAAACACTCTTACATGTGTGCTTTGCGGTAAGAGATGTTTCAGTATTTTTTATTTTTGCCACTACGTATGGGTGACATTTTTTACAAGTGCTGCATGGGAGAAGATTGTTAAATTTTTTACAGTTCCTTATGCCTTGGTTTTATAAGTTTTCAAATATTTCTTGAACATTTTGATTTCCTATAGAGTTTTTTACATTTCTTATTAATTTTTATCACTCACACTAAGTCCCGTTTTCTTTCAATCCTTCACGTCACTCTAGTTCTGCTTCCACACTTTGCCCAGCTAATTTTCTAATGACATATCACAGCCCATTAGCGATACAGTGATGTTTGGCAATATGTAATGTCATTATTACATAGAACAGCAATATAGTAATTTATGTAGGCAGTTTGATGTTTGATGCTGTGATGAACTTTTTTTGTTTTTGCATCGTCTGATGTATACAATGCACATAATGAGCGTACAAGACTGTGCAGTTAATATACTCATCTAGCCTTATCACTGATAAGAAAATTGATTGATTATCATTAGGTCAGGGTATCTGTACAAATGTTGCTAAAAGTAAATAAATATATTACCTATTACTAGCACAAAAAATAAAAAAATAAATTTGAAGATTGCAGGATGCCAGTGCCACATGAGTGGAACTGCTAATCCAAAGAAAGCACTCATAAGCTAAATAACCATAATTACTAAAATTTGTTGAATAACCTAGATAAAAAAAACTACTTCAGGCTACAACAGCAGGGTAAAAGAGTCAATTAAAGCAAGTAAAAAAGTGCAGTACCTTAAATAGGCAATTTACTGACATCAACATAATGTAAATTTAATGAATAAGATTATGATAGCACCACTTTAAAGTTAGTTAACCGGTGTAATTAGTTAGTGAATTGGGGCAAGTAGTTGCCAGAATGATATCATAAAAATTTATTAGCAGTTGAAGGAAATGAAGAGAATAGTAAAAAATGATCTTCATAAGCATAAAACTCGCAATACTTTATGTTTTACGAGTGTCAGAATTCGACATGAGTGTGAGTCATTGTACCATTTTCAGGAGACATGAGGTTTGGTGTTGCATTGTTCTTTAGCATTTTAATGCCATTATTTTGCACTGAGAAACCAAACAGCACATGCTATTTTACCAGGTTTCTTAATTGATGGCAACAACCAGCCAAAATGAAAAGAAAATTATACCACATGCACACTCTCTAAGAGGTTTGCTGTGCACTTTTAGGGAATCTGGCTCAACTTCATCAGAGATGTACTTATTCTATTTGCAGTTTGCACTTCTCTTCATCTTGGAAACCTTAATTTCGTGTACTGCTAGCATCACCTGGTCTAACATGGACAGACTTTTGTTATGCAATCACTTTCTTTTTGCATTAGCATAAGATGCAACTCATATTTGACAATTGAGTTTCCGCGGACCAAGCTAGTTTACATGATGTGCAAAAGCATTGCAGGCATGATAGCCAGCATGCATACTGAAATCAACCTCCTGGCAAGCTTTGAGCATATCATGTTTTTTATGAAAACTGTTTTGTGTGCCTGTGTGGGCCTTGTGTGCACACTGTAGAACTCTCTTGTTATGTCGGTTGCAAGAATCGGGGCTCCAAAAGAATAAAATGATCAATTGGAAGTTGACTGAGATGTCACAACATAATTCAAGTTCATCATGGCACTCTTCTTTCTCACTGGACGTTAAACTGGGATCATGAAGGCCCTACCTGACCACAAGCAGACGGAGGTTGGTTCAAACGTCTACAAACAACGTATTCATCACTCTCTCGCTCTTCATTTTTTTTCTTGCTTCATAATTTTATCACTTTTATGACTGTGATATAGTTATGCTTGACAGAAGAATAACAGTCACTTGAGGATTGCTGATGGATGGAAAACTAAGTCCTGCAGAGCACGTCTCAGGCCAAGCCTCTCAGCCTGCTGGATAGCTCAGAATTAGTTGGCTGAAAGTGGCCTGCGTAGAGCTGCCTGCCACCTGGCCGAGGTGGCATCAGATGAAAAGTGTTATTTGGTGCATCGCCAGAGAATGTGTTCGAGCTAGCTAGTTTGCATACATCAGTAATGTGAGTGTTCAGGACGGTGGGGGGGGGGGAGTCCTTTGGAAAAGGTGGAAAGAAAATGGGGTCCAAGTGTGGGTGTCAGGGCCAGAGGTGTAGCCACAGGGGTGGGGGAAGGGGGTCAACTTTATTTTCTCCTCCCACTCGTAAAAAAATGTTTGGCGGTGCTACTGATCAGGGCAGGTCACATGCAAGAGATGGGAATTCGGGTATACATTCTTGTTTGCAAGGGTTTGAGTGTTAGTCTCTGGGCACTTTTGAGCATCTGGTGTGGAAGTAAATAAGCTCTATGTGCAAGATAAAAGCACTTAGTAATCTAGCTGTCTGTGGATGGGGCAACAGGGTTGCTCATGCTACACATTAAATCATGGTTTGCATACAGCTTGTCAGGCAGAACAGTGTTCGTTTTATATTTTAAATATAAATCAGTCATGGTGCCTCCAATTGCCAGAGTAGTTGCGACCTTTGTGGCTGTTTCTACATTAACTGACGGGTACAGATAACAAAAAGCATAAATTAAAAGTGCTCCTCTCATTTTTTCAAGTGAGCTACCTCAGCTGTGTTCTGCCAGCTGCATGCAAGAACAAAAGTTATCGCCTATTGTTCAGCTACATTGTTTGTTTATTTACCTTGCATGACCATATATTGTAGTTCGAGTAGTTACTTTCGAGAACATCAATGTCAATCAGAGACACCATGTAATTTCATATGCTTTACCTGCCCGAGCCATAACACTTAGTTAAAAAGGAATTCTTCTGCTCTTTCACTTACTCTAGTGATGAGATGTGGAACTTTATTTTGCAAATCAAAATGTGTAACAGGGTGCATAAGTGGACCAGTTAATTTTTTAGCACGTTTGGTATGTGTGCTTCTTTCTCCATCCAATGTCTTTTCACTTATGCTTTAAGTTTTTTCAAAAAGTGCATTTGTTGCTGTAGTAAAGCTTAATACAGGAGATGTTCAGTACGAAATGAAAGCTAGGTCAAAGAGAAGAATTTTTCAATCTCTTGAAAGTAAATCTTAAATTATGAATGACATTGTAGCCGGCTTGAAGCCTTATGTGTTTAAATATAATAAGGGTTGCAACGCAAGCACGAAAGTGCTGGAAGAAAAGCAAACGGAAGGCGAGGAACTGAAGGCAAAGAGAGACAACAGGAGCGCTGTCTACCAACTGACTTTACTTTTCGCAGCACACATGTTAATATATGCAAACAGGCAAAATATTTTAACTGGAAACACGAGAAACGTGACATAGTTCAAGGGGAGTGTGCGATAAAAATGAAGGCACAAGGATAAATTAGCTAACCCTAATCTAAAATTGCGATCTCTCTTTTATGCAAAACCACCGAAGGCTGGCTCACGCATTCGTCACCAAATTTCGTATTATGATACGCCTCAACAGCGTACCATATTGTAATGGAATTTAACCAAGTAGCCCAAACATTCGTTCTTTTTTATTCAACCATGCAGAGGGAATAATCAGACAATTTTTATTGTTTTACTCAATTTTTTTTTCTTTCACAATTCGCCAATACCTTTCCGGGTGAACCTAGCAGAACTTACGTGATTTAGATATTCCAGGTATAGGGACAACTTGAAGGAGAAATTTAGGTTCGGTGACGCCTGTCGTGAACGGGGGAGAGCTCGGCGTGACCTTAGTGAGGCCAGTCGCACAGGTATGGCCGTGATGGCGGCTTTCTCAGACACCGTCCTAACTTTTCACACCCAGGAGGTGCCCAGTGCTGAAAGAAGAAATGTAGAATGAATGAGCTCACTTGATTTCCTACAAAAACAGGTGAACATAATAAAAACTAAGAAAAAGATCAGAACGGCGAAGTAAGATCGTATGTGACACATTGTTTGAGCAAGGGCAAACATAACATCTGGGGCTTTCTGGAGCCGCCCACCATTCATTGCAGAAGTTTTACGGGAGTCAGCGCAGTTAGTATAATTATAATTAGTATAAATATAGTTTAACTACAACTACTTACCTAGCTGCAACTAGTTAGCTAATGAATTAGTATCACTATAGTTAGCAGCATAAACTCTGTGCATGTTAGTGAGGCTTCTCATAATATGTGTCCTTTTCACATTCAGCTCACACATGAAAAGAGTTGTTGGCTTAACGTCGTTCGATTAATACTAAACGAAAAAAAAAAAGGTCTGAGTTGATTTGTCTGTGTATGTACTTTTACGCATATTAAACATGATCGTGCGCCTGCGCTTGCCTAGTGCGACTGCAAATACTATACAGCCACTGGGTCGACGATACTCTCCACTTCTACCTTTGTATTTTGTAGGACAATATGGTAATTACTTATCGACTACGCATTCCGTAGCGCCATTGTGCATCAGATTGCCGAGCTGTCGCCAGCTTGTAGATGATATTCTGCACCTTCACTGTAGAAGTGGCTTCACTGCAAACAAATACAACGCGAGGGGAAGCGCCAGATGCAGCGGCTGCGAAGCTTTGGCGCAACAAAGAGCGTAGCATCCACCGTGAGATCCGGCTGTGCGCGCGCCCCATTAAAAGATCCTGATTTTAGCGCGCAACGATCCCAAAGTTTCATTTACTATGCTTTAACCAAAGAAAGAATGACACCCGGAGGAGGAGGAGGCTCATTTACTTCTTTTTCAGAGTACCGGAGTGCGCATTTATTTATCACGCACCGTTAGAGCTACACTCGCTCATGAGTAAATGAAAAAAAAAAAAAACGGTCACTGCACGATGCGTCGTGATGTTGCAGCGATCGTTGAAAGAGTGTGTCATAAAGCGAGGGCGAGCAGGCAAGCACGCCCAAGCCACAGTATAACTCCAGCTTGATTTACGCTTCGTAGAAAGGCGGAAACACAATACAGCACTCCAATTAAACGATTGTGGTGGGAAATGTGCAAAGATTTGAGCATCAGCGGTTGTCTGTTTCACTTTCGCGCTTACTCACCATGACAGCAGCATCGCACCAGTCTAGCTGCGGTTTCCCAGGAATCAACGACGCTCTGTGCTCGTGGTAAATACTGAAGATGGACGCCATGCTCTCGCGATATTCGGCACTTTTAGGCCTGTAAAAAGAAAAAAAAGTAATATCGCGCAGTTGTTGTAGTGTGCCTAAAAAATGTTTTAGCCTTGGTTTCTACGCGGCATAATGTCGGGATTCCGCCTTTAGGCATACAGGTACGGGCTGTTTCACGAAGATGCTGCAAAAGCAATGTGGACTGTTTGGTCCACGAGTCATCGTTCGTGTCTTTCAGGTCATTCGCATAACACTACACTACGATGTACTTTTTCGCAGGCTTTTTTTTTTGTTCCAGAACATGTCCAAACCAAGTGGTGGACAACTGCGGCAAACACACAAGAATAATAAACTTTGAAGGCTGTACAATGGCCCGCCAGTGTTTTAGCGGGCGCTCGGCTGCTGACTCGAGGGTCGCGGGTTCGAATCCGGCTGCGGTGGTCAAATTTTGATGGAGGTGAAGTGCTGGAGGGCCGGGTACTGTGCAATGCCCGTGCAAGTTAAAGAAGACCAGGTGGTCGGAATATCCGTAGAATTCCTCTACAGCGTCCTTCGTAATCATATTGTGGTTTTGGGATGTTAAACCCCATGTATATTATAATTATTGGGAAATGTTTTTGTTATAAACATGATGTATGGCTGACTAAACAAGTGATGACATGGTTGTATTATTTCTTCAAATGAATTTTTTTCAGCACCTCCAATTTTAACAGCAGTGTTCCACGGCAGTCCTAACTGTTACGTACATAGGTAGTACACTACGACAGGGAACCGTAAATTGAAAGAATCAACGACGTGGATGTAAACTTCCATATTTTCATCGCACAAACAGCTTATATATTTTGTTATTTGAGTCCCGCAATGTGCAGTAAGCTCCATCCTTCCTAGAAATTAGGAGAAGCTACGCTTCTGCGTGAACCCTTCAGGAAACCTGACCTAAGCCACCAAGGGACGCACCCAACTCGGGGTAGCCATTTTCGTGTACCTAGAATTATATCCCCAAGTGTATAATAGGCAGCTATGTGAACCCGCTGCACTCACCTTGCTTGCCTACTCTAGTGACGGGATCCCCTTGAAATGATAACTATTTAGTAATCATCCATGTATTCAGTAAAATGTAATGTGCATGTACACAATATTTCGTGCTTTTCTGCATCCTGTTCAGCCGCTATGACAAAAATGAAAGAATAACAGAAACTTCTTACCAACTTGTGTTAACACTTCCGATGAAAAGAATGTTCTTGTGTAATCGGTACATTGTTACTCCAAAGTAATTCACGTATTTATTAGGCTGCTCACCTAAGTCTGACTCGTAACTAAATTTATACTATCGTTCCTTGCGAAACACCTTGCACTAACAATAATTCTGGAAATGTTGCGCGGGGGACACATTTTTGCGAGCATTTCGATAGTCGGGGAAGGGGGAAGCCTAACCACTCCCCTCTTCTTGCGACATGTTTAAGTTTTACGTGTATATAATTATGCACGCACGTACAAACATACATATAAGGTGGTTGACCCTTCCTCTATTCCTCCACTCCGTGAAAAAAAAAAATTCTGGGTTGGTCACTATATTTATGAACAAAAGGAAAAAGATGTTGCCTGGACACAGTTACCCGACATTAAATTTTTAGCAGATCTCTTATTCGTTGGCGATGTTTAAAAGCGCTATTTGAACATACCGCGGGTGAATTGTGTCCTTCACACACCTAATTGGATACTTCTCTCCGGGATCCCGTCCGAGGTGGAAGAGAACTGGCGACGCCGTGTGGTTTCTTTGCTCGTGAGATGTCACGTCGTTGACCACCACACCGGGACAGAAGTCGTAACCCTGCGTGTAGGATATTCATGTTCCTCTTGAAGTACTTCTATAATAACCTTTGTAACGTCGTTGCTCTCTTTAGCTTCGATATTTTAATTGGTGTGTTGTCCAACTAACACACAATTCTGACAGTGTTTTCACTACTATTTCTAACTTACAGCTTAACCCGTAAGTGGCATACACAAATAAACACTTAAACGTATAGTTGCGTTGTCTATTCTGGGTCACAGTAAATGTATACCGTGTCCATGTGTAACACAAAGTAAATTCGACAATATCTACTGGATGACCAGCAGCCTGGTGACTTGTCGGATAGCTTACAACGAAAAATAGAATTCGCAATGTTCCATAGCACAAACTCCTTTCATATATTTTTATATAGCTGTCACAACTTAATGAATAATGAATAGGCACAAAATCGCCAAAAATTATGAATGTCACAGGAGACAACGTTTCAACAAGTACACTTGTCGAAACGTTGGTTGCAGCGAATATTGTCGTATACAAGGGTAATACGAATCTCGAAGTGCTGCTAAAATATTCGTGCCACCCGAAATATCGCATAAAAAAGCTAGCGATATCCGCTTTCAAACCACAATATATGTTATGTCCCCCAGTTTTAGGACGAGTCCGTTTTATACCGTCAAAACTTCTATAGGAATAATGTATTTAAAACCTCGTTTATGCGACGCAATTTTACGCCGACTGCTCATTGCACGACTCCCTGATATTGTCCGAGGAAAAGATCGGCTTTTCTTACGCGTATCTAATGCCAACCACGTATTCGCGGGTAGAAGGGCAAGGAGGGAGGGGCGGCTATGATGCAACCAATATTTTAAGGCATATATACACACACGAACACACATAAAGAAGCGGGACCTCCCCCCCCCTCTCGCACCCCAAGATATATTTTTGGCTACAGACGTGGAAACACTGCACCGTAGTACAGGATGGAGGCCACAGCGTTTTTACAGTGTTTCTTCTCGTCTTCGCGCCCGAATGTCTAAGCAAGTATGTGTGACCAACTACCAATCAAACAAAACCTTTGCGCTTCGCGCCACTCTTGTAAATTGAATTTCCGAAAAGTAATATTTTCCAGCTTAAATAGCACAGCGAAATATTTTGGTACGGTGTTATGCATTTGTGTATAGCCCATCGACCCCAAACATAGAACTGAGGCACATATTTAGGATCAGTTGGGACTCCAGCACTTTCCCCGATCATTACGCATACCTGCTGGAACTCCTCCAAGGAATTCGTCCAGGTCCAGAAGTGCGCCTTGTAAAGGCCATTTCGCACCGCCATGAGCTCGTTGCCACGGTAGTAAAAAACTGGCCTGCATAAAGGAAACGATTACACCCTCCGGAGGTGCCCTTCGCGTCTAATTGTATATTGCTATCGAAATTAGAAAAGATGCAAAAAAAAAACCGCAACTCCGCAAATACTACATTTTTAGCGTCGCGCGCGGTGGTCTCGAATCAGCTGAACAATGTCGCCAAGTAGCAATTGAGCATACTTCCATGAAATGACTTTCAGAACTTTTATGTCCCCAATTAAAATTGTTTCCAATTTTGATGGGGGCAAACATACTAGAGGCCCGTGTGATGTCCGATGTCAGTGCGCGTTAAAGAACACCAGATGCTCGAAATTTCTGGAGCCCTCCACTGCGGCGTATATGATAATCATGTCGTGGTTTTCGGTTGTAAAACGCCAGATATTATTTCTTCTCAGTCTATCTGTCCACTGCAGGATGAATGCATCTCTCAATTATCTGCAATTTACCTTGTCTTGTGAAAGCCGATTTCACTTCATGCCTGCACATTTATTAATTTCATCACCACGTTACGTCACTGCTGTCTTCTGCAGAGCACATGTTTTGTATCTCTTGGTATTCACTCTGTCGCTCTTACTGACCATTACTTGCGTGTTCTCTTTTATTTTTTTTTGGTTCCCCAATCAGAATGCGATTACAAGCACAGTCGGGGAGGTAAGCATGCAAAATGTGACATCCTCTGTTGCATATTGGTCGATATTTCTTTTTTTAGTACCAAAAGCTCAAGGCATATGGTGCATTACGAGCACGCACTACGAAACGTACAGTACCGACGCAAAAAGATAAGCACAAGTTACCGGAGCGGCAAGACAGTGACACCATCGCCACCGGCAAAGCTCCCCGCCGCATCCCCGCTCGTACTCCCCTCCAACCTGTCTCTCTTTGTGCGTCTGTGCCTCTCCCCTCAAACCGGTGAAGGCGCGAAACTACGCACAACCATCGCTTCGCCCTGTCGTCTTCAACCGCGGGGCATATTCGGGGTTCCACTCCGCCCAGCGGTTGGTCCTGGTCTGGCTCGCACTGACCGCACCGCACTCTCAGTCTTTCCCGCCGACGAGCGCTGCAGCAAGACGCCCTTTCCCCACTACCACCTTCATGAAAGCTAGCAGCGACATCAGGCGCATAGTCGTTTGCGCTCCATTTCTGAGGAGCTTCGCTCATCGTTCCTTGCATCGGTTGTATTCGTACACGGAACAACTGCTAGTTCTTCCCGAGCGCGCCGATGTCGTGAGTGCCATGCACGTTCCACTTACCAAAACAGTGGTTGCCGATGGAAAACACTCCAACAAGCAGCCCTTTTTTCTGTACAGCTGCAATAAGGATACGGTGAAAAAAAAAAGGATATATTGTGTGCGTAGCCACATCTGTCGATGAGCAATTAACAAGCGTTTCTTCAAGATATGGGCTTTCGGATGGCCCACCAGCAAGATTGGCTGCTTTTCACCGGTCCACCGGCAACCACTGCAATTGTAAAATTGAAGATGCTTGGTAATCTCGCTATTGGTGAGCTCCTGAACAACAGCGCCGCCTGTCGCAATTTTGCGGCTCCGGCCACCGCTCACTTGCGAACAATCTTTGTTCCGCTGATTGATTTGTGGGGTTTAACGTGTCAAAACCGCCATATGATTATGAGAGACGCCGTAGTGGAGGGCTCCGGACATTTCGACCACCTGGGGATCTTTAACGTGAACCTAAATCTGAGCAAACGGGCCTACAGCATTTCCGCCTCCATCGAAAATGCAGCCGCCGCAGCCGGGATTCGAGACCGCGACCTGCGGGTCAGCAGCCGAGTACCTTAGCCACCGCGGCGGGGCTATCTTTGTTCCGCTGAAATGGCACTTGTTGTTTACCTGTTGTGATTAAGGCGTATGCCATGCAATGATGATTCCGCGAACAGCAGGTGTGTGATGCTGGCGCCGTCTAGGACCAGACTTGGGGGCAGTGCCACACCGGCAAGCTCGCACAGAGTGGGCAGGAGGTCAAGCACGGTGGCCGCTACTCCGCTCACCTGCTGCGAGACAGTACGTATCATGCAGAGCGCCACGCAGCCAGAACTTTGTTTCGATTGGGGGTGAAAAGGACCTGCATAAAACCGCACGAGTTATCACACACAAAAAATGAAACAGCATGTCAAATTTTGTGAGAATAAAAAAAAAGTCCGAAAGCGTGAAGCAATCGGTGTAAATCCATTATTTTAGTATGGTCATGCCAGACACGCTCAATTTTGTCGTCCAATCACAGCGTCACCACGGGGACAATGAGAGGCCAGACACCGGCAGACTTTTCGATAAACTGACTCGACACGTCAGTTCACCGACGACGAGCAAGTCAGGGCAACGTAAAGCGAGCTGCAGTGAGGCTCACCTTTCCCGACGGGATGGTGCCGGGCCACCAAGCGATAGCGGGCTCCCGTAGGCCCCCTTCGAATGTGGTCTGCTTGCCGCACAGAAAAGGGCCGTTGCTGCCGCCTGCTCGACGAAGGAAGTTGTCCGGTCAGTATTGAATGAACAGAAGCGAGCTGCAAGCATGACATCATTAGCCCTCAAGATCCGTCAGTCTGCATGCGAAGCACTGAGTGTATACTGTTTGGTTTTTTGAACCATGTGGTAAAAAGCCACAGTTTCGCCGCAAGGGCGAAGCAATGGTTGCGATAGCAATAACTTGGAATGTAACGCTGAGAACGCCAAGCAGATCGAAACGTGCAGCGCGCTGCCCACGCGCAAATGGCGCACAAAAACAACACACACAAGACGAGAGATAATTAACAACGTTTAGAACTTAACGCGCTGTTTAATCAAAAACGACGCACGAAACGTAATCACGGGTACAAATATGAGCGCGAACTAAGAGTGTCCCAGCTGTTACTTCGCTGTGTTTGAAAAGCGTGCTCTTTTTGCAAATGGGGCTTAATTTGCCCAGCGAGTGAAGTTGACCTTTGTGGCCCAGGCAACTAAAGCAATCATTCCGGTGAAAAGCCAAGGCACACGATTCTTTCCACCGAAGAATAAGCGCGAGTGCACAAGCACCTCCCCCCCCCCCTCCTTCCGCCTCCATGCGTCCATGGGGTAAGCAAGTATGCGTGGAAGATACGCGCGCGTTGGCTCACCGCGACGAGCTGGGTGGGTGCCGACAGTGTAGCCCTGACTTACTGGACTTGCTCTACGCCATCCACCGACGCCGAAAGGAGCTCTCGCAGGTGCGCCCCGTCCTCGGACTCCAGTGACCGTGCTCCCATCTTTCCTATCTCTTCTATCCCCTCAGTTTGTCCTCGCTCGCTGTGGCTTACCACCTCACGTCTCTTCTTCTCTTCTCCTTCTTCGGCTTTCCTACATCTTTACTCCTATCCTTTTTTATCCCTCCTCACCCCCATCCCTCGTGAGCTACTGTGGCGGTGTCGCTCATTGAAGCAGACAATAACGGGGCTCACTTTTCTCTTCTTTTCTCTTTTAAGAATTACTTCTTGGGTGGGTGCCGAGCGCGGGCGGCTTTTTTTTCTTTCTTGAGTTTTCTTGTATATAGATACCTATACATATACGGTGCATGACGGCAGCTTTGGCAACGATAAAAACCAGCCGATACTGTCCATATAATTGCTATCGCAATAGAAGTGTTGATTGATTGATATGTGGGGCTTAACGTCCCAAACCACCTTATGATTATGAGAGACGCTGTAGTGGAGGGCTCCAGAAATTTCGACCACCTGGTGTCCTTTAACGTGCACCGAAATCTGAGCACACGGGCCTAATGCCTTTTCGCCTCCATTGAAAATGCAGCCACGATTCGATCCCGCGACCTGCGGGTCAGCAGCCTACCATGGCCACTAGACCACCGCGGCGGGGCAATACAAGTGTGACCCTCTATGAACAGCTGTAGTTCAGGTTATCTATGAGAGAGCAGTGACGCAGACCAGGACAAGACGCTCACGGAAGTACGTGTTTATTTATTATTATTTAACGCGACAATTCATACATTACGTTGTCGCGTAGTGACAACGTTAACAAGGCTCCAAAATGGGTCGATTCAAGGACGGCAGCACTGTGTCTTTTTACTACGCCACATTGCTCGTTTTAGCTCGTTATGCACCAACTGATGTCTTTTATGACGCCTACTTCTGCTGTGCCACAGCGGCGAAGCAGGTTCAGGACCACAGAACGAATCACCGGCCCATTTCAGTACACGCAGCTGCAGTACGCTTATAGCTTAGCCCGACACACAAGAGTCAAGTTGAAACCCGGCCGTGTAGCCCAATTCAAGCAGGTTCACATGAATGTGTATCTGGAGGGTGATGCTGCTCTTATCGCCAGCCTTCGCTAGCGAAATACGGCAAGCGGAACATCCGCCTGTTTCTTCACCGCACGTCCAGAACGCGTCGCAATCACGACGCGACTGCGTTTTCTTAGCGCCTTAACACGTCGCCCGAGGGAAGAGAGCTCGGTACAGGAGAACCCGAAAGCTCAGACAGGGCAACGTAAAACATTAGGCTGCGGTTTTAGAACAGCGTATGCGCAAGGCTTTGCGTTAGCATTTGGTGCAACTGCACGTGCGTCATATTTAGAAAGTAGCATACGTACTCAAGCTACGCTACGAAGCATATTCCTAAGCAACGCTAGTAATCCTATTCTAAAGCTCATTATAGACCTTTTCACGGGAGAGAAAAAAAATGCCACCGTTCTGGGTTCCGTGCACGGGTACAAATTCTGACGTCACAGCCTTAATTTGGCACTGTATTTTTGAGGGTCACTCCTGTTTAGTGCAGCTCAAAGATGATTATGCGAGCGCCTGAGGGAGCCGTCTGTTAAAAGGTCTATTAGATCGGAATAAGGTTAAGCGGAACATAAAAAAATCACACCATCTCCCGAAAGAGAACCCTCATGGGAATCGAAGCAGCAGCGTTGCGCACGGGTGGCGTCACGGCTGGAACGGCGCTAACGCAGCTGCTGCGTTGAGCGCTGGAAGATTCGTTTGAAGCGATGGCTGTCGTAGGTCTTGTTTCTTCAAAGTGGACATGAACGCTGGACCGGAGCTGGCACGCGTTTCGCGTTGACTGTCAAGTCCTTCTGATTGGTGAAGTGCACGCTGAGAGGTTCCTGCAGACATTCGACGTCGAAGTTGCGCGAGTTGTAGCGAGCGGCGGTAGCGGTAGGTGTTGCGGGCGAACAGACGAGGCAGCAGGCGAGGGAGAGAGTGACGTGAGCCCGCACTGCGAGGGGAGTGTGGCCTATTTTTAATTGGCAGCGCTCCAACACCTGCGGCGAGGGGAGCGTGTTGTGTCGCGTTCGTACGAACTCGTGGAGGGACAGCGTTACACAGGCTAGTCAAAGAGCTGCTTCGCTTCTAAAAATCCTCCAAGGAGCGCGCGGAAGAAGTTGGTTTAATCCAGCATGGGGATCGAACAGGAACATGTTCCTAGATCGACCTGCAGACCAAACCAAGATATAGCTCAGCGCGGCGAGCTAACGTTCACATGCAAGCTTTGGCACTCAAGTTTTATTTCAGCAGTAAGTTCACCCACTGTTGCCGTGTCTCGTGCCTAGGCATTAGCTGGTTCGATCATCATCGTATACCAAATGTGTGAACAGATCTCTTTTTTCAACATTCCTAGTTACGCTCGAAAGGGAGGAATGCAAGTGGCTGGTCAGTTACGCCTCCAAAGGAACAACCATGATAACCCTCTTTTTCCTTTACTTGTGTATAAATAGTGTTACGTTTAACTTACGAATACCGTGGGGGTCCACTCCCATGCAGTGTACTAATTTTCAGGAGACGTATTTGTAGGCTTTATGTGCACCCAATATTTTCCACCTCACCTTCCGTTTTGCTGACCAACGCCGCTCCGTTGTCAGAAGTGAAGAAGACAAAAGTGTTCTTCTCCGTCCCGGTGCGCCGAAGGGTTTCCAGTATGACGCCCACGGCATAATCCAGCTCCATCACGGCGTCCCCGTATCTGCGGTTGCAAAGAGATATAAATAAATATATTAGAGTGCCAGTCTCACAACAGTTGTCAACGATATTGTTATTCATAATAAAGCGAAGTATAAGCATTACATGTATAATGATGGAGACATACATATTTTGAAGATGACGCCCTGACTTGTCAATTCCATTCCCATAACTTTGGCATGCAGATGGAACCTATCGACCTGTACTATGCATCATGAGTGATGCTATGGTGAATCACCCATGGCGCATAGTGCTGGGTGATGGATCAAGAAATAGAATGCGCCATATTCTCTGCGATCCAGGAGACATGTGATGTATATACTATAGATGGACGGTCACTGCAGGCTCTACAGACAGAAAACAACTGGCTCTTCGTCGAGGCAGCGTTTCGTCCGCGGCCGGTATCAAGCGTTGAGGTATACGCGGGTGGCGACCGGTCATTGGTTCTATAGACGTGGAGCCACCTGTTGCAACAGAGCTTCACGGCTTACAACTACGAGGAGTTTCGTTCATCACGGAGTGTCTGCGACCATGCACAATATGCATAAGGCACTCCGCTGTCCAAGAGAAATTTGTATACGAGTGCTTGTTGAAGGCTTCCTTTCAGAAGTAGCAATCCAGTTCCTCCGCAGCTCTATCTGCTTGGCGTTTCTGTTGTAGAAGAGCGCTTCACGCTTTTCAGCTACGTTTTGACGCAGTGTGGTAGCATTTTCTTCGCAGTCTCCTTCTGATCAAGACTTCCTCACGTGTTAGTTGGTTCATTCTATGCAGGGAAAAAATGATTGCCCAGCACTTGAAAGGGGCACCACAAGGAATACACACAAACAGATCGATGCACTCGATCCGTTTGTGTGCGTGTGAGTTTTGTCGTGCTCCTTTCAAGTGTTGAGCAATTATTTCCCATTTTGAGAAGCTAACAAGAGTCTGCCTAGGTACGACCAGGGTTGCCACTGACTTCCAAGGGAAATTCACAAAACGACAAGTGGAAAGTCGCCAAGAGTCGCCATTTTCTTCGAATTTTGCCAGAAAAGTCGCCACTTTTCATATGTGTGGCGTGCCTCCAAATAAGAATTATTAAATATGTTTAGCCTCATGGAGTACAGTACCATTCATAGCCCTTAAATTATATGGACCTTTTTTAATGTCAGTCACATCACCCGCTTCACCATGGGAGCACTGATAAAGGGTGTGCATGTACCAGCACCGTCCCTGAATGCTAACGGATCATCGGTAAACTTTGTGATGTTTTAGCGAATACAAAGAAAACAGTCGCTATAATGAGATAGGAACCACTTACATGGCGTTTCTTCAAATTCAGAGAACTTCATTTCAGTGGAATCATATGTTTGATAATTATACAACTTAATCACACAACAACGGGAATAAATTCGAAAGTGCTGCAGAACCATCGCAATTCCCACACCCCGTTTTTTTTTGTGCGGACATTCTCACTGAAACAAGATGGCAAGTTGGGCCAGTTGGATTACGTTCATAATTGAAAATTTTGTTGAAGCGCACTAAAAAAAAAACGGATGGACAGCTTACGCTACACAATCGCCTCAGTGCAGTTGCTGAAGGCTGTTTAAAGAAGCTGACTTCTTGGGTGGCCCAAAAAGAATGTTAATAACAAACTTAAACACTACTTACCAAATTAGGGAGCACTACAGCAGTGAAGAAGTCGACAAACTATTCAGGACAGTTGGAGATGTGGTCAGAACCCGTAGTCTAATCGTCACCTAGCCACATCACAAGTAAAAAAAAAGCCTAAAACTCTTAAGGCACCTAAAAGACTTAGTACACACCACTACCTCTCGGCACGCGAAGAAGTCCGCTGACCTAAATCGTGCTGGCAGGTTGCTGGCGGATGCGCCAGTGCCTCCAGGATGTTGGTGAACTGAGGAGATACACACGTGAAACAGGACTGACGCACTGTATTGCGCGTAAAGTGCGCCTCCTACGGGTTAGTCTAACACTACAAAAATAAAAAAAAATCTTGTCGCCAATTCGTTTTGAAGACACTGAGTATCGAATGCATCACTCAGTCGAGACCAAAGCCGGCTATCGCCAGAAAGTCGTCATGTTGCCGTCGATAATCTTAGGTCACCACGGGCCTCTCAAATTCGTCGATTCGGCAAAAAGTAGCCACCAGTGGCGACCTTGGGTACGATGTACTTTCCTTTCTTTTACATATAAGGCATCACGTTGGTCATCGAAGCAACTTGAGGGAATGGACAAAGTGATTTGCCCGTTTTTTATAATCTCTGGCATCTTTTTTTTTGCGTTTAAGGAGTTCTTCATCATGATCATCATCATCATCATCATAATCATCCTGACTACACCCACTGCAGGGCAAAGGCCTCCCCGTGATCTGCCTATAAACCTGGTCTTGTGCTTTCTGCGGCCATGTTATACCTGCGAACTTTTTAATCTCATCGGCCCACCTAACTTTCTGTCTCCACACCCCTTCGTGTGTCGACCTTTCTAAGAATCCAGTCACTTACCCTTAATGACCAGCGGTTATCTTTCCTATGCACTACGTGTCCAGCCCATGTACATTTCTTCTCCTTGATTTCAACTAGAATATCCATAACCCCGGTTTGATCCATAATCCACTCTGCTCTCCACAGAAAACTGCGTCTTTATATACCATCCCACTCCATGTTTTAACGCGATGGCGTTAAGGGGCTCGTTTCTCAGGAATTCCACTGTCACCGACGTCGGTGTCGACGTCTATGGTTGTGAGCGAAAAATTATTTTCGTCCGTTACCTAGAAATCGAGAAAGATGCCAATAAGACAAATAATAAAACAATGGTTCCATTGAGAATTGCAGCCGGGCTTTCCGCGTGGTAAGGTGTTCAACCACAGAGCCACGATACTGCTTGAAACTCGTCCGAAAAAAGAGAAAAAATAAACACTATGAATGTCACGTAGTGAAAGGAGTCTCCTGAACGCGTGTAATATTGCGTGGCAGAAGCATATAGAATCGCGCCATGTGTCAAAACTCGTGAATCGCAGCGAGTGGGTGTTTCCAAGGCCCACTCATTATATACAAAGCACTTAGACATGTTTAATCATCATGAGCGGCAAAACAATCAAGAAATTTAGCAGCTGCGAAGCTTCGCGTATTGTCTTACGGACGCTTAGTGAGACCTTCGCTGATTCGCAAAAGAACAAAATTTGACGTAGTGGCACTTAACAACTGTACTTGCAGCAGACAGGACGGCTTGAAACGGTCGCTGTTACGGACACGGTCGTTCGTTTCCTAATGGCACGGTTGAGGCATGAACCACGAACCGAGGCTAGGCGAGCAGTTGAGAAGGCAACAGGCACGGGGCCCGATTACATGGCGTTCTACCCTTGAAGCCGAAGCTCAATCCAAGTTTTTTTTTTTTTCCTCTTTCAACGCACTCACGGTCCTCTCTGACTGCGCCCTTGGAACTCCTCGGACGAGTATACGGGAGCGTGCGTAGCGTCCGGTGCCCAGTACAGGAAGAAGGGCTGGCGCTGCGCAGTCTGCTTCTCGATGAAGTCCACAGCCTCCTGCGGAGAGAGCGGGACCCGTACACTCGTTAGTTGCGCAGAAAGCCTCTGGTTGCTCCAACATGAAAAAATTCTTACTTCGCTTTGTCATTGAAGAAAATAAGAAGCAGGAATGTTCACATACTATATCTGCCGTAATTTATCTACACATTATCTTATTCTTTCACACTCCAGGCCCCGAATAGGAGTTGTGCGATTCCCATCACAAGACGAGCAGCAGAGCGCCCTCGTCACAGCGCACTGACGAGTATTCGTGCGCGTGCTCTTAATAAACTCAATGCGAGCAGGGTGATAGGATAAGGCAGTATTCTTAACTGACGAGATCTCATCCTTGTTTGAGGAAAATAGAGGGGGCAAAAATCTCTCGAGTAAGGAGTGCATTCAGAGTGAAAATGCCTACCTTGGTGTACAAGTGCGTCAAGTTGGAAGTGCGTGTTGTGAGGTTTATCGAGAAGTCCTCAAAATACCTGCAATTGAATGGACAAAGAAACGTCCTGGAACGTATATTTCATGATGTTGGTTTCATTCAATTGCTAGAGTATTCTTTGATTATTTGGAGACACTTGTTTTCGTTTGAAAAATCGTCGAATGCGATTAGTATAGGGGCCTCTGACAGACTAAGACAAATATACAGTGTCGCGTCAGCCATGTGGTTGTACAGTGACCTGAAGATGCACGACAACCGCCATATTATGCCCGTTGCTTTTTACGGATAGTTGTGCAAAGCCAAGTTAACACTTCTTCCTTTATTCACATATATGGCTCATCACACATAAATAACAATACGTGTCTTAAACTAAAGTGCACGTGCACGCGCCCATTTTACTTATTTATATATTTATATATTTATTTATTTATTATTTTTATTTATTTATATTGTATAGGGCACCACTGACATTTCTAATAAAACTGAATTTCCGCACTGACAATAATGGTCGTTTAAAGCCCCACCACTGTGCTCTAGTGGCTAAGCTACTCGGCTGCTGACCCGCAGGTCGCGGGATTGAATCCCGGCTGCGGCGGCTGAATTTCCGATGGAGGCGGAAATATTGTAGGCCCGCGTGCTCAGATTCGGGTGCACGTTAAAGAACCCCAGGTGGTCGAAATTTCCGGAGCCCTCCACTACGGCGTTTCTCATAATCATATGATAGTTTGGGACGTTAAACCCCACATATCAATCAATCATGTTCGTTTGGAAACTACAGGCCTCCATGAAAGAAAGCAAGCTGTGCGAAATTCAATTCGTACAGCGCACGCACCCTCGCACTCTACCATTTCTTGCTTTACTATATCACGAAAACACGTGTTCCCGCGCGGCCCGCAATGTTCTTAGACTGTCGTGCCGCCTAGCGGAATTCAGGAGCGCCCTCTCGAGGATGATCAGAAGGCAAATGCTCCCTTGTTCGGCTGTGATAGCGTCAGTGTTAACACGTTAACAAGAAACCAACACAAACAACTTTGTATGTTTTGTGTGTCAGTGAATATACCAAACCGTCTGTGATGCGATAAATCTGATTCGTTCTTGCGGGACGCGAAGTTTTCGGAAAAATACGTAGCAACGCCCGCATTCGATTATAGCTCGCAGAGTACGCATATCAGCTTCGCAAGATTTTCTGCAGCCACGTTGGATAGTTAAATTACAGTGTCTAGAAGTATACTGCCTAGTGTGCTGAGCGCGGGCTTGGAGATGGCCCCGCAGCTGATGACTGCCGGCGGAGCCCGCATGGTGCGCTGCTGTGCGAGTGGGTGCATTTGCGTTCAATCCTTCCGCTCCGGAAGCGCTGCGAAGCTTTCAGGAGGCCGAGCCGCGCGAAGCCAACTATTACTTTTCTGCATTTTCGGAGTGTTTTTTACATAATTGTTAGCTTGATATGTCGGGTTTAACGTCCCAAAACCACCATATGATTATGAGAGACACCGTAGTGGAGGGCTCCGGAAATTTCGACCACCTGGGGTTCTTTAACGTGCACCCAAATCTGAGCACACGGGCCTACAACATTCCCGCCTCCATCGGAAATGCAGCCGCTGCAGCCGGGATTCGAGCCCGCGACCTGCGGGTCAGCAGCCGAGTACCTTAGCCACTAGACCACTGTGGCGGGGCGTTTTTACATTATCCTTTACTGTATAAGAACTATACTTGATTGCTTTCACGGTATTGGTGCTTTGCAATATCAAATGAAGATAATTTCGTAACATACATATCGCCATACGCCAGTGCCGGCAAAAAAAAAAAAAGAGGCAGATCCCACGTAACTTGAGAATCAGTGCTATGCAAAGCATGCTGATGGAAGGTGACTTTGTTGTAATTTTTCATTAAGCGAAACATTACGAAGTGGTGCTAAATATATGCGAGAAATTGGATAGTCAACACTGGAACCAGCATTGGTGTTTCACGAACATTTGGCTCTTCTTGCAAATTATTTCGAAGACCTGGCGTGACTCCGTAATAGAATACTTGGTTTCCACGCAGATTGCGTGGCTTCGAGTTCTCTGCTAGGACACAAACGTTTATTATTTGCATTCGTATGGTCAACGTTGCCAATGCCAGCTTAATGCTCACGCGTTAAAAAAGATGTGGCAAGAAAGGTTTCATGGCATCCGTGAAGGTATTGTGAAATTATTCATGTCAAGACCAGCGAACCATATTCATCAAACCATCTTACCCACCCACACTAATTTTGGATCACCCTAAGTCCTAAGTTAAAAGGTTGATCGTGAGGGCACCCAGACGTAGACGATTTGACAGACAGACAGACAGACAGACAGACAGACAGACAGACAGACAGACAGACAGACAGACAGACAGACAGACAGACAGACTAGACAGATAGATAGATAGATAGATAGATAGATAGATAGATAGATAGATAGATAGATAGATAGATAGATAGATAGATAGATAGATAGATAGATAGATAGATAGATAGATAGATAGATAGATAGATAGATAGATAGATAGATAGATAGATAGATAGATAGATAGATAGATAGAATAGATAGATAGATAGATAGATAGATAGATAGATAGATAGATAGATAGATAGATAGATAGATAGATAGATAGATAGATAGATAGGTGCTCTATGTGGTTACAGTACGCAAATAAATCAATTTTAAAAGCCATTGACAGTATAAGCACTAGAGTTATTTTAAAAATGTGCTTTGTTCTTGAGAGCAAGAATTATCACAGAAGACCCAAAAACCTTTACCTCTTAGCCTGCATTTCATTAGGATTCGAGTGAAAACAAAGAATGATAACATTCTAGTCTATCGAAATGGCGCTCTTTGGCCATCGATTGGCCCTTGCGCCCTTGAAAACCACTCATCATCATCATCAAAGAATGATAATATGCCAATGAACAATCTGACACTCGCCGCATATTATACTCAATACGTGGTTGGAAAGTGAGTCCGACGTTTAAAGGGGGGTAAAAGTGTGTGAATGAAATTCAAAAGGGTATTTTCAATTTTTTAGATAAATATTGATATTTGAAATTATCCCTAAACGGCGATTTCATCCCGACACCGTTCAACCTAATCAAAAAAAAATAGTTTGGTGGAGTCACTCTCATAATGCTTTTCTCACACGACAGCCTTCGGATTCAGCCTTCTGTCTGCCCTCTTGATCCTACTTTTTGATTCGGGAAACCGTGCTGGATCCGTTAGTGCGGGGAACAAGACACCTTTTCCTTGTTCGACCGATAACTTCTTTGGCGCAGTGGCACAATACACGTCTTTTCTTTGCATTGATGCTTAGCTTTTAACATCTCAGGGTGTTACAGTGCATATAACGCCATCGAACTTCACAGTAAAGCAAATGGCAGCTGTCACACACTGATTTTAGACGTGGCGAGGCTCCGGCAGCAACAGGACGAGAGGAATTTCGCGCGTTGGTGCACCCTCTCGACACGCAGTGCTGCTTGTGGCATCTGAGTGCAATCATCACATGTGGGGCCACCCTCTCTCGCACGGAATGCGCGCGCTCAGCACACAGCCAGTATATTTCTAAACACTGTAGCTGTACATTTCTCTGGTATCGAAATTCATGCCATATTCTGCCTGACCATATCGCATCATACAATCGCAGACGATAAAGATGGATTCCGATCCGCAATGTGAGCTAGTGAAGTATACAATCGCAGTCACAAAAACACGTACACGTATAATGCACTAGTAAAGGTACCGTAGTAGATAACTAGGACACGCATTTCCTTCAAAGCAGTAAGTGATGTGTTGCCGTATTTCGGCCGGCATGAAGCTGTGTATATAGTGCCACCGCTTTTGGCCAGTGTGACTCAATTTCGATGTTACTCTATGCTGGCAGTGTTCAGAATAAATTGCGAACGTTTAGCTACTATGGGAGAACTCGTAATATGTCCCAGTTACTATTAACGCGATCGCATTAAAGAGCTCGATTCGCAGAAAACCCGCCGCCGGCGTCAGCCCCATTGGTTGTGAGCGATAAATCATCTGCGTGTCCGTGAATAAAAAATCAAGTTACCAAGATAGCCACAGGAGGCCGCTACTTGTCCACGCGTGCGCGCGCGATCACACTGAATAAGCCGAGCATTCGAAGAAGAAAAAAAAAGTGCTCAAGGTCACGAGGCGCGGTAATTTTTTTTTTTTTTTTGCCCTGCCACCCCTCCCTGCTTAGCTTCCAGCGCTTTCGTCGGGACGAGAGAAGATATAAGGCAATTGCAGCATGCGACAAACCTTTTTAACTCCACTCGCACTGGACGGATTCTTAAAATTTTTTCCGCGTTAAATTCGTGAGGCAATAAGCTCTTACAGTAAATTTATTCCATGGTTACTTGAAAAAGTGTTTCAGGGCTCATTTAACGAATTTTTTTTGACAGGTGTCACGGATGAAAACGAGCCTATTCGGCGATAATAGCGCAGGCTGGTCCAAGCTATTGTGTGCGTGTTTGTGTGCGTTCGTCTGTATAAAACAAAACTTATAACTAAGTATGCACTTAGTGGTTGAAGGGTGCACTAGGGGCCGGGTTTCGCTATCGCGTTCAGCTCTTAAAGGCGAAGCTTAAGGGTCCCCCCATTTTTTGCTTAGAAAAAGTGGTTCACGATTTAGAGTACTTGGTGCTCTACTTTGTGTGTAGAAAAAGTGGATAACGATTTAGAGTACCAGGTACTCTACTATGGGAGAGCATACAGCCGTCCCCTGAGGTTACAATACTGTGTTTAGAAAAAGTGGTTAACGATTTAGAGTACTTGGTACTCTACTATGGGAGAGCATAAAGCCGTCCCGTCGGTAGACACATGTAACGTACAGATTGATGCGTTTTTTTCACACTGTACAGAAGACTTACGTTTTGAGTAACTGAGCAACAAAACCACTATCCTTGCCCCAACAACATGTCTCGAAGTTGCCCAGATTGTCTCATCAAAACAATTTTCAAAACTTGAGATTTTAGTTTGTTCATAATGTACTTCAGCTTTTGCATATTTCTTTTAACCTAATGTTCCCGTTTACAGCGAATTATGGTCCTGCGTTTGATAGATTTGTGAAATTGATACCAAAAACAAGATTCCTTCCAACGGGCGACCACGTTTTCTAGGAGGCGCTGCTTTAACGCAACAGATCTAAGGAACGCTTTTTTTATGCGAAGCATATCACTGAGTACTGCAACCGCTTTTGGCGTCTATCTATCTATCTATCTATCTATCTATCTATCTATCTATCTATCTATCTATCTATCTATCTATCTATCTATCTATCTATCTATCTGTCTGTCTGTCTGTCTGTCTGTCTGTCTGTCTGTCTGTCTGTCTGTCTGTCTATCTATCTATCTATCTATCTATCTATCTATCTATCTATCTATCTATCTATCTATCTATCTATCTATCTATCTTTCTGTCTGTCTATCTGTCTGTCTGTCTGTCTGTCTGTCTGTCTGTCTGTCTGTCTGTCTGTCCGTCCGTCCGTCCGTCCGTCCGTCCGTCCGTCCGTCCGTCCGTCCGTCCGTCTGTCTGCTGTCTGTCTGTCTGTCTGTCTGTCTGTCTGTCTGTCTGTCGTCTGTCTGTCTGTCTGTCCTGTCTGTCTGTCTGTCTGTCTGTCTGTCTGTCTGTCTGTCTGTCTGTCTGTCTGTCTGTCTGTCTGTCTAGCTATATGTAGCCACCTACGGTTTTGGGCTTTCCACACCGTATCTTTAATTAGATATATACCAAAACCGTATGGCTCTACACGACTGTATGACTACCATGAGTGACTAGTCACATCATGAAAATCATGACTAATTTGTCATGAACGGTATAATTGGCACATCATGGCGATGGCGCTCCTGCAGCGCTTCCTTAACAATATATATACCCAAAAATGGCCGTGATAAATTTTTGTAGGATCAACATAAAAGACGGGGGATAATGTGAAACTCATGAGGTGCATGGCAGGTACAGCATGATTTACATGTGATGCTCACTTTGCGATGACGACTGTTTCGCTAGCTTGATATACAGCAAACTTGGTGTTGCATGACGTGACTCTATGAGGAACACGAATGAGAAGTGGTGATATAGAAATAATGATATGCCATATGTGCTACATGCTTGACTTGCATGCATGCCACGCTCATGACAAGCTCGCGGCCGTTTCGCTATAGCCTTATATAAATGCACTAAATTTGGCACTGCGTGACGCGTCTGCATGAGAAACATATGCGACAGATCGCAAAATAAAAATAACTAAATCCTTTTCATATACAATATAATTTGCATGACACGCTCATGGCGCGCCCATGGTCGTTTCGCTCGCGTGATATACCCACAGTGAAGCTAATAGTTTCGTAGAAAGTCCAACCTTAGCTTGATCTCAATTTGGCGTAACTAGGCGTAATTTGTGTAATTCTCTGACATCAAACTCGAGTACTTCGGGTGGGCTTCGATGTCACGCACATTATTCAGTAATATTTATAAATAATGTTAAGACTAATTAGATTTATATTTAGGTAAACGAGACTCAACTCGGTCAGAAGTAATCAGCATCTTGCTGAGCTTGGATTCTCTGAGCTCATGGGAATTCGACTTCAATTACATTAATTATTTGTGTTTTAATAAGACGTTGCTTAATGAAAGCCTATTATAATCCAATTGGTTTGACGATGCTATGACCAACCAAGCTTAATCAGATTTTTATAGTTACTTCAGTGTTTGGGTTATTAGCTTAATTATGCATACTTAGCCTGATTATGCCACGTGAAATTTCAGTATAGAGGGTACTTTAGTTGGATTTCAGACTTATACTCAGTCGTAATTATTATGCATATAATTACCACTGATTAGAGAAATTATCTTATTTAGTATAGAGTCAGTAAAGAGCGATTTGCATCTTCCTGGCCTTGACTTCTGGGGGCTCATAGGGAAGTCGAAATAGATTAATTGGCCGTGATGTTTGCCTCTTATAGGCTCATTTTGCACGGTTAGGCTAAAGATGAGCATGAAAAACTTTGCCTAATTAGAGTCGGCTATACTTATTTCGACTCCTCTGGGTTCATCTAAGCCTAACTTCGCTTAACATGAAAACACTAAGCTGGATTGGGCTTAACTAAACATACTTGCGCCTGGCTTATTTAGGTCATAAAGTGTTCGACTACATTTGATTAAATTCAGCTGCATTAACTTTGACTTAACTACTTCATTCAAGTGCAACTTGGATTAGCCCTACAAAGGCAAGCTGGCCTGAAAAACTTTTATCTTGTGCGTTTGGCTTCGTCAGGTTGTGCGATGCTCGCTATGCTTGCTTATCCTAATCAACCGGTGCCAATAACAACGCGAACCAGCGCTTGAACCAGCCCCATCGCAGCCACTACGTAAAAGAACGGCACAGATTCGATGGAGCAAAGAAAGCGACACCCAGTTGTTGTTTTGGCTATGAGCGCTGTAACCACGCCCAACAGAGCGACGTGAGAAGCGAAATGATAAGTGCGTGCGCCCTGCAGCGGTTGTCTCGTCGTGTCTCGTCGCTAGCTGGCGCATCGATGCATTCTGCCACGTGATCCCGTGGTCCGCACACTTTTGATCGCAGCTGTACTACACTGCAGTTAAATGTTATCGTCGGACCTTTGCAGTTGAAACTGGCCTTGTTTTAGGTGTGTATAGCATTCGTCAGTGTTTTTGTAGTGCGTGAATCTCGCGACATTCATTGTACGCGGAAAGTAGCGCAGGCTCGCGATTTGCTCTTCTAAACCTTGGTCAACGCTGCGCCGCTTGATTTTTACGTCCGTTGATATATGGCAGCAGCACAATGCAAGCGATTCGCTTCTTGGGGGGTGCCAGAGCAAATTGTTCGTGCCCAGATAAACATGGTGAGTGATGCCGTGTGGGTGTTGTGCGTGGTGAATGACGCGTTGTTGGTGCTATCGAATATTTTCGGTGCAGATGATTTCTGATTACTTTCAGCAGTGATGTTCAAAGAAACCGTCTTGACGTCGAGGATTTTTCACTAAACATAGAACGCACTGACAGTGACGATGAACGATCAGTGAGTTGCACTTCCCGTCCCGTCGTGCGTTAATGTTTTTTTCACGCTCGTAAGTCACTTTGATTGTATTAATTGTGTAATATCCTTCGGCGAGCTCAAATTAAAAGCGTAGTTTTTCTTGTGCATTGCATGGAGCCCAATTACACTGGATATTACAAAGCGCCGCATGTAACACGCTCGAGCTCGACCAGCGAATTAAGCGTAATAGTTAGAGCGACGGAACGCGCAGTTACGACTACAGTCCACGCTGCTAACTTCTCCTGCACTTCACCAGTACCATCCGAACAACCTTGTTGTTCGGCGAATTTTCACGATTTCGACGTTGCGAAAAGCGTACGCGTGTATTCGTTTCAATTGCTGCGATCACGCTGATGGAACCTGCAACACTGAATGCAGTGAATTGCTCGCTGTTACTTAAGGGGAAGGTAAATGGTTGTGTTCCGTTGAAGATGCAACTGCGTGGTGCTTACAGCTCAAGTAATGACGACGGCGTAATATGTTTTCAAACCATCGCTACGTTAAACATTCGGTCTCGTGTAGCCGTAACGGCGTGCCACTCGCTAGTGGCCCACTACTGCGGCGAATTCGCCTGGCAGGCTCGGCACAAATCATCTCGGAATGCCGTTCAGTTCGTACGTATATTCTAGTTCGCGCAGTTTTCTTCAGCAAGCGCAGAATTACGCAAGGCGTCGTTGATGCACGGTCCATTAGCTGACACCATTACCTTTCGCACTGCGCCAAGAAATGAGGTAGTGAACATTTAGCAGTTCCTATCATTTGTGAATGTACTTTGGTCTGATATACATTCATTCGACGATTAAGAGTCCATCCGGTGAAAGCGGCACGGGGAATACGTCCGTGCATTCCATCATTTTCTGTGCGAGTTCACGGTATTCGCGCGTTGATCATCCTCCTGCGGCCATCTTGGAATGCACGGCGAAATTTCGTTTAATAGCATGTCGCATTCGCCGAAATAAGAGCCAACTGTTTCACGTGGCTGCAATAATGTGGAATCGTGTCTAGATTGTTTCGTGCTTTGATTTTACAAAAAAAGTGATAAACATATTGTTATGTGAAGGTTGCCTCGCATTTATGTCTACGTAAACTTTCTAACTTTCTCTCCGTATCTTCATAATTCACGCTCTATTTTATCGCTGATGATAAGTGAAATAAGCTCAAATCAGCGACTGCTGTATGAAACAAGTATTCGACCACCAGTGAGTCCGTTCAGTTTTTTAAACCATAATATTCAAGTAAACGTTGCAGACTCTGCATTGCATGCCAAAGCAGCGCGGAACACACGGAGGCACGGACCGCGAATGGCGTGCCGGGTCACTGTCTCTCGACATCCACGTCGTAACATGGTCATGTGACCTTGTAACTTAATAAGGTTCTTACTCGGTCGAACGACTGTCACATGACGTGATCGTCTAGCCATATGCTAGAACTGAGGCAAGTCAGTTTTGAGGATGGGTCAGGCCAGTTTTAATTGACATTTCAACGTGACGTCATCATTTGGCCACGTGATTTCTGTCACCATCGGATGTTAGCATCAGGCCCTCGCCATATTTGCTGACTCATAGGCCATATAAAACAATTTTGTTGTTGTTACCGTGACTGCATACCTGCCGATCATGTGATCATCGCGGAAAAAGGCGATGTTCGGTCGCTGGACGTTGTCGTAAGGGCCGAAGTGGCAGTTTGGTGAACCGAACCACTCGTGAAAGCCGTGCCTCAGGGGCAGGAACTGCTTCTGGTGGCCAAGATGCCTGCGTAGACAGTGGTATTTACTGCAAGGTCTCCCAGTACGCGTGACTTGAGCGTCGACCACCTTCTACAAAGAATGTCTCAGAAAATTACACACATGTAGGCATTAGTTGTAATTTTATATCTTATGCGGCAAAAACAAAACTTTTTGCGCACGTGACCACCATTTGACATTCACGAAACAGTGGGAAACCAGGTACGAAAAGTAAATTCTGTATGAATCGATCGTTTCATGTAGTCATTTAAACTCTTGCTTTTGCGTTCAACACTCGGCCGGTATAGCTATGCGCACCATTTGCCGACGATCTTGTTGCGGTAGCCTGCCTGGGCCAGGAGCTCGGGGATGAGCACTTCGCTGTCCTGGATGCCACCCATGATCTCCTGGGGCGTGTAGCCTGCATGCGCGCGAAGGACCGCGCGAGTTTCGTGGGAGTGCGTGCGTGCTTCGCATTCACCGCATGTCCGTACCGTTTCTGGAGTGGTTGTTTGAGGTGTAGAAGCCATTCCTGATCGGTAGCCTGCCCGTGAGCAGCGCTGCCCTCGCTGCAATAAACAGGAAAGAAGCCGATGATGCGCGCCGACGTCAAGCGTGCCTGGTGGCGGCACGCATGGACTTCGGCAGAAGATTGCAAAAGGAGCTCTGCCCCCCCCCCCCCACACACACACACAACACAACAGCTCCTTGACACACCCAAGCTGCACCAGCGCTCCCCCAGGCACCTGAATGGCTATATTACACCAACTTGCCCCCCCCCCCCCCATGCCAAAATTTTACCGACGCTCATGGTGCCGCGTTCATGCGATTGCGACCACAGCCCTCCTGACACTCGGTGAACCAAATTACTTCGTACATGGTATATGTTCCACCTCGTTTTTTTTCCTCACCAAGTTCACGCGTAACGTATTCACGGCTACATGGCGCGCGTAAATTTTTGTTACGATATACCAATGAATTTTATGGTTTAGCTGTTTATAAAGCATGGTGTCTAAACTCAAATAATAATATTAGCATCTGATGTTTTAGGTTTCCAAAAGCACGATATGATTACGAGAGATGCCATGAAGGGCTCCGGAAATTTCGACCATCTGGTGTTCTTTACCGTGCCTTACCATCGCACAGAACACGGGTTCCTACCCTTTCGCCTCCACCGAAATGTCACTGCCGCAGCCGGGATCTAATCCGAAACTTCCGGGTCAGCAGCCGATTACTATATAGCAACTGATCCACTGTGGTGGAGACGTGATTGGGAACGTCGCGTGTGCAATTTGCAATGCGTTGTTCTATCTTGAATATAATGACGTAAGTTCAACATACAAGAATTAGTTGACATTGCAACGTAACGTCATCATTTGGTCACGTGAGTTCTGTCACCATCGGATGTTAATGTCGTGCCCTCGCCATATTTGCTGACTCATGGGCCATATAAAACAATTTTGCATTGATACCGAGACTGCATACCTGCCGATCATGTGATCGTGGAACCCAAATTTTGATGGTTGCATGCAGCGTGACGTTGGGCTAATGGAATATTTGTACATAGGAGGCGGAGTAATACAGAAAACTATCACGTGACTAAGAACTTTCGACCTTAATTACTTCACTGACAAATGATATTTGTGAGTGTCCTTACACGAAACTTTGTGCTCACGTGTTTTACTCAAGATTACTGCCGGGGCGAAAATCTCGTTCATGTCGACGATTAACCAGTGTGTAATTCTTCTTTTGGTTCCTTTACGCCGAGTCGCGGTGGTCTGTCTGGTGGCTAAGTATACTCGGCTGCTGACCCGCAGGACGTGGGATCGAATCCCGGAAGCGGCGGCTGCATTTTCGATGGTGACGAAAATGCTTTAGGCTCGTTTGCTCAGATTTGGGCCCACGTTAAAAAACCCCAGGTCGTAGAAATTTCCGGAGCTCTCCACTACGGCGTCTCTCCTAAGCATACGGTGGTTTTGGGGCGTTCAACCCCACAAATCAAATCGTCAATCTTTTGGTTCTTTTTCTCCGCTTTCGTATTGCTTGCGCAGCGTTGTTGCGGATTAGATAGTGGAGCATTTCAGAATTCAAAGCGTACAGTGCTAATAATGCAGGCTATGAGTACCACTGACATGGCGAGCACAGAGGATTGGCTGTGTAGAAGTCAGTGAGCAGCGCTCCTTCCGCGGCCATCCTGTCCAGGTTGGGAGTCTCTTTAGCCGGGTCTCCCAGGATACCGAGGTCTCCCCAACCCATCTAAAAAGAAATATTAAAAAGTCAACTTTCAGTTAGTAACGTTACGAAACACTGCGATTTGCTAATTGTAGCCGTACAAGGCATCATCAGTTGGAATGATATCCCAGCTCGGCCACGGTTTTCGAAGTATCCGCCATGAAGTTTGCGGTACAAATGCACCATTCCGTTAGCTTTTTAAAACATATAGCCGTTTTGCGCATTTAAGAACGCCCGCGTGTATCATAGTACACACCGGTAATAAAGATATCTCGAGGATGGGGCCATCCCGGAAATTATTTAAAAGTGCCTTGCGATATATCACCAATATACAATTCGTTAAATGCAGTAATTGCCGTGAGTTTGTTGGTTAGAAAGCTAATCAGCAGTATTTTTGGTTAATGTGCAAGCGAGTTTAGCTTTCCCAAAAGTTTGCAGCACATTCAGGAATTATTTTTCTTTACTCAATAAGCATATATCTTTAACCTTTATCTCATCGCTAAGAAGGGCTACCTTCATAGAGGTTGTTAGCCCTAAGGCTCAAGTGAAAAAAGCCAGACCAATCAATAATAACCAATTCTGCCTCACTTGAGTTTGTTGTCAATTAAAACAACCAATATTAAACCTACATCACACAAGGTGTTGTAGTTCTCAATATGGGTTGAATGATAGTGGCTATTTCCTTCGTTATTTTATTAATGCATTGATGGTTCAAACTGGTCGTATGCTGTAAGGCAGTTAATGCAGTCTATCGGGATTATGTACTGTCTAATGCAAGTCGAGGCTCTTTTGAATGATGCTGTTGCAAAAGAGACGTGATCATTACACAGACCCAACATCTCTTTGGCGAATGCATCACTCATACACAATATGTTTCAACCATTTAATAAGCCTGTCTTATCTTAGGTAGCCAGTAGATGTGAATTCACTTAGTTAACTTCACTTTACGCTTACATTTCTCTAAGGCAAACGCATAATGCTCCATTACAGCATTTCGATGTTTAAAACGTCTGCATGTTTTACCATGCACCGTGCTATGTGCTGTTCTGATTGTTTATTCGTGAACCGAGATACGACTATTATTTTCATGTATGTGTCATTTACAAGTTCCTCAGTTGAGCTGGAATTCAGTTGTAAACAAAATGAGATATATCAAGCGACATAAATAAGCCTTGTGTTTCGGAGCAGATATTGTTTTTCAGACCAGATTTCGTATTCGAAGCCTTTGCAATTCACAAGAGTACTGATAATGAACTTTATGGTACACCTTGAAATGGTTAGCGCTAAACGAAGAATGACAGGGGGAACACATAAAAGTTCGCGCTATAAGTAGCATTGAACGGGGCTCTAAGTTGGTATAGTTGATTTTTATTCAGCAGCACCGAGTGAATTCTGTATACACGAAAGCTTACACCTAGTTGCTTGCACATTGTATCCATTCGGTATTTGTTGTTTGCCGCCGTCCCTCGTGTTCCTTGGTGCTGCAAACGTCCCTACATTGCATTCACTCAGTGCGGCATCAAGATGAATAAATACGACATACTGCCTCCCTCATGCGTGTAAGCTGTGCACCTTACCGCGTATCTATCGTGTCATGAATAGAAACTGACGTCAAACATACTCACGTCATCCATGAGCATTATAATGAAGTTTGGCCTTGCAACAGTAGCGTCCCCATGGGAGAATGTAAAAAGCGCTGCACAAACGAGAAAATGTGCCGACATCGCGCTCAGTGTTGCTTTCAATCAATCGAGTCTTGCATTCAAACGTCTGCCGCGGCCCGTCGTCTGGAGCTCGCCTTCGGGTGTGTATATGGGCCGACTTCTCGCAAGACTCGAGTGCGTTGGAGAAGAAATAGCCCGCCGATGTGTCCTCCTATCTTGCCGCTTGCTAGGGCCTGATAAGCAATCTCAGCTCTTTTCCCCGGACGTGTGAGCGTCTCTTGCCACATTAATCTCACTTGTGACATATATATATATATATATATATATATATATTGTAGGCATTCATTAAGCACATCATCTATCTTTACACATATTCATCATCATGATTGGTCGTCATCTTCTTCTGCTGTGGGGACTTGGCTTGTCTGAGTTCTGTGCCTTGGGCGTGGTCGCTTCATCGTGTCTTCCGGGCCTAATAAAGGTTGCCTTCACCGTTACATCACAATATATATATATATATATATATATATATATATGAGATCTAACACAATAATGCCAAGGAATGTATAGGGGAGTTAAGACCAATGTAATGTAAATAAGAAAAAAGAAAAGTGGGTAAAAAAATAACCTGCCGTAAGCAGGAATCGAACCTACGACCTTTGAATAACGTGCTCGATGCTCTCGAGAGCATCGAACGCGTTAGGAATAAACTTTATTATAAGAAACTAGCAGGTTTAGGTGGCCGGGCCTAAGCCTTCCATGAGGGGACGTCAAGGGCTGTGGACTGAATTTTTTTCCTCACTCGGCATAACAAATACATTGATTGCCTAAAGATCTTCATTGACATTACAGGATATTTACGACTCGGCACAAGTTTCCCATTTGATATTAGCGCTCACTATCCTCCGCGCGGCTCGCTTTCCCACATTAAGACTCACTCAAAATAGGCTACGGAACTCCCCCGAGGTTCCCGTCAATGCCCGAATAGAATGCGGACCGAATAATGAAGGCTGTGCTGGTCGCATTAAAGAAATAAAAAAAGGAGAGTCCGAATAATCGCAAACCATACTGCCGTTAAATGAGCAGCTCAGAATGTTGACAAAAGGCGAGGTCATCACAACGCTAATGTTTTTTTTTATGATGATGATTATATAAGATAATTTATGGCTCAAGGGCCATTGATGGCCAAAATGCGTCAGGCCATGGGACATAGGATGTGATCAAAGATAGTGTTTAGTGGCTTTGGCTCTATAAGGGCCTAAAATGCTGCGCACTAAAGGCACGTAAAAAACACATAATCGTTAAAATTATGAAAGTGACATGAAAAGTGTGTTACGAAAGTGAGTTGCAAGTGATCACCGTGTGCTATAATAAGACCAGTAATGTTTGCTTGATAAATAATATTTTATTCATATGTACTTTAAGTTAATACGGCCTAAAATTAAGCATTATTGAAGTTTGTACAGTTGTGTCTTTATTTGTTGCTCTCTGACGGGTAGAAAAAATTAGCAGCCTAATTAAGTTTTAGCTCTAACCTCAAGGCATGCTTATTGCTGTATTATCTTCCTTACAAAATAAGGAAGATAATAACAGGGAGCTAAGCTATAGGTATAGTGGCGATAGAGACGCCTCTGTTCATTCGTACTCCCAAGCAAGTCAGTACGGCCACGGGCAGCGATATGGTCTCGACGGTGGCACTGGCAGGCACCGGTCGATCTTGTCGCAGCCAAGAGGAGCCCACTGCTGCAGAGAGAGAGAGAGAGAGAGAGAGAGAGAGAGAGAGGTGGGATGACACGCGAGCACGAGAGTCACGTACCACCCACCATGGCAGCATCGTCGCACCAGTCCAGCTGCGGCTTGCCCGGCACCAAGCTGCGTCTGTGCTTCTGATAGATCTCCAGTATGGACCCTATGTTATCGCGGTACTCTGGTGAATCGGCGCTACACAGAGAGGAAAGAGAAAAGTTCGTTTGTAGTACGGGCGTCGCTGCGGCGATTGCACTGACATGAGATGACGCTAAGCTGTGGCGTAGTATTGTGCGATTATTGTACAGTGATATAAAGAATTCGGGGCAGCCACGCAGAAGTGGTGCAAAGACTGAGGAAACACCGGAGCTGGTGTTTTTTCTCTACTTCATCAACTTCCCCGTAACCCATACATCACTCACTCTCACACTCGCTTTTCTTTCCCACCCCCTTGCTGTGCTATACTGCACCCATGGCTACGCTATGTTTTACCCCATCCCTTCTTCATTTCATTCCTCCTCAACCTCACTTCCGTTTCTCTCACTTAGATACAATATATGATAGCATGGCGTTGGTATCCTAGGAGCTGCTTAGCATATTTCTATTTTTGTGGCACATACCAGCCCAGTTCTGAGGACGATCCTGGAGTTTTGTCAAACTTAGAGCTTCCCTGTCAATGAAAAAAAAAAACTTCGAAGACGCTTGAGCTGCACCTTCAGGAGTAGAACACGATAGCGTAATCGGGCGCTGTGCGCATCACCTTCTCAATTCCAAGCCTGGCTTCGGCTCTCGGCGTCTGAACCATGCCGCCTCAACGTGCACGTGTGCCCTTGAGGCACGCCTCGGCCCATGCCGCAAGGACACACATGAACGTCCGTCCGCTAACATTGGTCATTTCAAACTATACTGGAACGCCTACTGCAAGGAGAGTAATTCTTCCTTTTCCGACTTAGCATAAGGCCCACTACGCATGCGTAAGACGTAAACCTACGCAGCTGTTCAAGTGTCTGAGCGCTTTGTGGGCTTACAAAACACCCACTGGTTGCGCAATTCACATGATTTGACGCCCGGCACGATCCTATACGCCACGCAATATATTACATGCCTTGAGGAGACCCCTGCCACTACATGACATTTTTTTTTGCGTGGATATATGGTGTAACACCTGCTTGCCACGCAAAACACCTATGTTCGATTCTCACTCCAACCGAAGATTTTATTGTTTATCTTATTTGCATTTTTCTTAATTTTGTTATTATAGACAAAGCTGATTTTTCCCTCACTACCAATGATGCCGAAACCGACACCGGCATTTCTGCTAAACGAGCTTTCTAACGATGTCGTAGATAATAAATATGCACGTGCATGAACTAGCTCATATTACCGCGATGGAGGGCTCTGGAAATTTTCGAAGCCCTCCAAAACAACGTCCTTCATTATCATATCGTGGTTTCGGGACAGTGGCGTAGCCACAGAGTGGTCAGAGATTTCAACCCCCCCCCCCCCGCCACTTATCCACCTTTTTTATTCGTCGCTTCGCGCTGACACAAAACTAAGCGGTGCTACTATCACAATAACATTACTGGGCTCATTTACAGTGAATAATATCTGCACACGGAAAACGTGTCGCGGTGTTTGTCAAGGCTTTGGCAATGTGTGATATTTAGGGCAGGAATCTCGGTCGCGAGCGTTGCAAGTTGGTTCGGCGACGGAATTAATGCTGCATCGGTGGTCATACTTGCACCTGCCGGAACAGATCTCGCTGGAGTCAATCACAACAATAATTTTCACTATAGGAAGAGATTCATTTTAATACTAAAAGCCAGACACAGTTTCTAGGTCTGATAGCCCACGTTCAAGCGTGATACCTGCAGTGTGCATCTTCGTAATGTGTGCTAAGATATACTGACGCCAGATAACAACAGCATTAGAAAACAGAAACAGCGCTGATCATCAAGCTTAATGTTTAATCATCTTTGGAGACACGAATATGTATGTGCACATTAGTTGAAAATTAAATCAATATTTGGCAAAAAGACCCCCTTTTTTCAATAGTAGTATTACTATAGTGATGGCGTACACTGACACAACTACCCCCTTCATGAATAATAATAAAAGCCTCAATGATTTCGCTATCAAACTTGTCACGTGCCCGTAGTATATATTAGAGAGCCCCATATACGATGGCCCTGCGTGTATATTATTGGTGGGCTTCTCTGATGTGCACCGAACTAAGCTATTTGCAATGCTGGTACATGAGGACTGCCAAGAAAGTGAGTCCCACGTGCTAGGAACTCGCTTTATCTATGGCTTACCAACCGTGGTTACGAGATTACACGAAAATCTCAGTACTGGGTACTCAAAACTAAAAGGCACCCACCCACTGACCCCGGCTGTGCACGTACGGTATTGGATACCGGGTCCAAACCTAGGTGGAAGAGCACTGGCTGCTGCGTGTAGTTGAGCTGCTCGTGGCTCGTCACGCCATCCACACTCTGTCCCGGGCAGAAGTCAACGCCCTGCATTTTATACCAACAGATCGGTGTAATGCTCCTGCATCCCCGGGTGAAGGCGGAACATCCGCCAAAGCGTCGGAAGATAATAGAAATGTGTGAAGCCAGAATATAGAGCGCACCCGCTTAAAATCCTCCCAAAAGTCTGTCCAGCACCAGAAATGGGCCTTGTACAAGCCTATCCGAATCGCCATCAGCTCGTTACCCCGGTAGTGGAAGATCGGCCTGCGCAGCACGGCGTGGGGGTGGAGGGCTCATGAGCGGTCATTTGTGCACATGAATAACTTGGAAAAATGTCACCAAACTCAAGAAAATAAGCGCCAGGGCTAGTACTGCCGCGGCGTTAGCTGAATAGGCAGCTTTATAGCACACTGGAAGTAAGTAGAGTTACGAAGCATCCAATATTTCATATAAATTTACAATCGTTTTGCGGATAAGTTCAACTATATACGTACCCGTGGGGCAATGTAAATCTGCACACTTTGCTGATGATGTTGCTGTAACTGACAACGACGATGGCAATGACTTATAGCCGAGCATAACAAAGTGTTCTGCTAGTTGGCTACCCAACAACTCTAAAAGAATACGCTATAGAATCGACGAGCACAGTCTGTTATTCATTTTTGTGCTCGTCGATTTTTAGAGCTTATGGATGAGCTGTTTGTGACGAGTTGGTAGATTTATTCACCTATACACACTACGTGAGTCATATTGTGTGGCAACTGGCGCTGTTTTACTCTTCTTCAATGCGATATCACTGTGAACGTTACTCCGCACCATACATTATGCCTGTATAGGGTCTTTTTTTTCGAGCAATTCCAAGCACTGCGTGTGGAGTCATGGCAAAGTGCTTCACTGCACCACAAAATATGTAGGTTCTATTCCTGCTAGAACCTTGGCTTCCTTTCCTCGTTTCGTGCAATAGCTTCGACGCCCAACGGCAGAGGTGGTGAACGACATCGCCATCATACGTAGCCGTTTTAGCGAGCTAGTAAACAGCTTACGCTGTAAAATTACTTTTTTTCCGTAACAGCAGAGCAGGGAGGCGATGAGGAGATAAATATAATGTGCTGTAAGCCAGACGAGTATTATTACAAAGTGTGCAGTGGAAGTGGGAGGTACGGTACTTAAACAGGACACAGGTAAGCTGTCCCATATGAGACGAAGAACCTCATTAAGAAACGTCAAAGCATGAAAGCCTTAAATACAACAGACAAAATAGAATTGGCAGAGTTTACGACATTAATTATAAGCGTAAGGTATGCGATGTAAGAAGGTATAACTTGGAAAAAGTTGAACACGCTCTGAAGACTGGAGGAGGCGTCAAAGCAGTTAGGAGGAAACTTGGGATAGGCAAACACTAGATGTATGCACTAAGGGACAAGACAGGCAAAGTAACTACCGATATGGATAGCATAGTTAAAATAGCGGAGGAGTTTTACAGAGATCTGTACAGTAGCCGGGACAACCACGATCTTATTATAAGAACTAGCAGTATTCCAGATGGCATCCCACCAGCAATGATAGAAGAAGTCAGAAAAGCTTTGGAGGGAGTGCAAAGAAGCAAAGCTGCTGGTGAGGACCAGGTGACATCAGATCTGCTGAAAGATGGAGGACAGATTGTGCTAGAAGAACTAACCACCTTGTTTACGAAGTGTGTCCTGGCAGGAAAGGTACTAAAATCTTGGAAGAATGCTAACATCATCTTAATGCATAAGAACGGAGATGACAAGGACTTGAAGAATTGCAAGCCGATCAGCTTGCTCTCCGTCTTATACAAGCTATTTACAAAGGTAATCGCTAACAGAGTAAAGAAAACATTAGAATTCAATCAACCAAAGGAACAAGCAGGATTTCAAACAGGCTATTCAACAATCGACCACATTCACACTATATCAATCAGGTAATAGAGAAATGCTCAGAATATAACCAACCACCATAGATTACGAGAAGGCGTTTGATTCAGTAGAAATATCAGCTGTCATGCAGACACTGTGGAATCAGGGCGTCGATGAAGCATATATAAACATCCTGGAAGAAAACTACAGGTGATGAACTGCCACCATAGTGCTCCATAATGAAATCAACAAAATACCAATCAAAAAGGTTGTAAGGCAGGGGGATACAATCTCGCCAATGCTATTTACTACGTGCTTACAGGATGTTTTCTGAGGCCTAGAGTGGGAAGAGTTAGGGATAATATTTAATAGAGAATACCTTACTAACCCGCGCTTTGCCGACGACATTGCATTGCTGAGTAACTCAGGGGACGAATTGCAACTTATGATTACGGAGTTAGACAAGGAAAGCAGAAAGGTCGGTCTTAAAATTAATCTGCAGAAAACTAAGTAATGTACAACAACCTCTGAAGATAACAGCGCTTCAAGATAGGTGATGGTGCACTTGAAGTTGTAAAATACTATGCCTACTTAAGACAGCTAATAACCGTGGAGCCGAACTATGACACTGAAGTAACTGGAAGAATAAGAATGGGGTGGAGCACATTTGGCAAGCACTCTC
The DNA here is from genome assembly GCA_013436015.1 of Rhipicephalus annulatus. NCBI lineage: Eukaryota > Metazoa > Arthropoda > Arachnida > Ixodida > Ixodidae > Rhipicephalus > Rhipicephalus annulatus. The sequence goes on along the minus strand of WOVY01009609.1, from coordinate 93,510 downwards.
AAATCATGACTGGTAGATTGCCATGGACTATCCCTCAAGTGGAAGGTATATAACAGCTGAATCTTGCCGGTACTTAGCTATGGAGCAGAAACATGTAGACTCACAAAGAGGGTTCAGCTTAAATTGAGGACGACGCAGCAAGCTATGGAAAGGAAAATGATAGGTGTAATCTTAAGCAGACAAGAAGAGAGCAGAGTGGATCAGGAAACAAACCGGGGTTATGGATATCACAGTTGAAATCAAGAAGAGGAAACTGACATGGGCCGGGCATGTAGCGCATAGGCAGGATAACCGCTGGTCATTAAGGGTAACTGACTAGATTCTCAGAGAAGGCAAGCTAGTTAGGTGGAGACAGAAAGTTAGGTGGGCAGATGAGATTAAGTAGATTGCGGCAATAAAGTGGCAGCAGCAAGCAGAGGTTTGAGCTGACTGGTGGAACATGGGAGAGGCCTTTGTAGTGCATGCAAGGAACGTAGTCAGGCTAATGATGATGATGATGCTGATGATATAAATGATGATGATGAAGCCTTACACTAATTTGTGCGGTGTTTGCTGGAGTCACGTAACATCACGGGTATACGAGTGAGCAATCTATTTCCGAGAGGTAAAAAGAGAGAGGGAGAGAAAGAAGAAAAAAGTAAAAAAAAACAGTGCGAGCAGTATTTGTTTGAAGCTTCGCTTCCCGGTGGAGGAGCGGCTTTTCTTCCTCCTCCTGCCCAGCCGGAGCCTCTGTCAACCAACTTTCCCAGGCCTCACGTACTTTTAGATTCGATCGGTTTTTCTTCAATTTCCGTCCGCACCTGCATCTGCACCATAAGTATGTCTCGCTCTACTCTTGAAGAAATCCGACGAAAGTCAGTGCCATTTCGTAAATATGGAAATAAGCGGAGTACTGCTGAAAAAAAATATTAATCCAGATGCGCTCAGTCATTGCCATTGCGGGTGGAGGAAAAAGAAAAGTTAATGTATGAGCGTCTTTTCAACTGGGAAACCGACGGGTTAGAGCACAAGGACGCCGGCGCCAACTCTATTCAGTACAGAAATGTTAATTAAAGAATAAGATGCTGTACTCGCGAACAACTCTTGGTGAAAATGAAGCGAAAAAACGGCATGTATCCTACCGCTGAGGAATTTCACCCCACAATTGTGCCCGTACTCTCCGTGAGATAAATAAAAGAAATGCTCCTTTATTTTCTGCAAGTCGTAGCTCTTTGATACATCTTGGACGCAGTTGACACTACTGAGATATTTGTATTGGTTTACTTTATACGAGCTCACTTTGCGTTTTTGCACGCTTGTGAATGACACGCCTTTTATGTGCATCTCGAACGCTAAACAACGTCCGAGTCCATATGCAACTTTGTTTGCGTGCAGCCATCACTTCCCACAGAAGTGCGAGAAACGCGCCAAACCGAACTACTTGGAAGCTCCGAAGTTTTTTTTTTTTTTTGCTGCCAATAAAAGTTGACCGCGAGGTCGGCCCTACTTCGTATAACGTTCCAATCGCTTCTTTCTCGAGGCGAAAATGATTTTTTTTTGTTGTGCGTATCCTCTTGTAAATATTTTTTTTTCATTTCAGCAATAAACCCCAGCGGATGTGAAAACAAACGGGTAAGTGAGCCCATGGCAGTATCGCTGCATAGAAGAAATGACACGAACATATGCCACTCAGTTTTAGCCATAACTTTTACTTCTTCGAATAAGGCCGCTCATTTAGTGTTCATTGTGACTATCCTGCATGTTGTGCGTAGGTCCCGAGTTTTTTTTTTTTTTCAGACTGCGCAGAGTGAGCGTCAGCGAAATGGGGTTCGTTGATTCCACAATTCAATCTCAGTGAGCTCAAAATACATAAAATGTTCAATTTCTAACTTGAATGACGTGCAATGAAAACTTTAAACTATAAAGAATCGCCGACACGTCTTCTATAATGAAAAAAGGTCTGGCCACATGCTGTCCGTTGTCCAGCATGCTTATCCTTATTTTCATCCGCCTTGACCTCGAGACAACGCAGTAGCTCTCTATGCTGAGGGAAACGTTGTTATGCAACATCGCTATGCGAGTGTAGAGAGAGCGTGGCAATACATTAGCAAGGCTTTATTGACTGTATAATAATATGCGTTTACGCTTGTCACGTGCTTCGTACACTGCCCGTATGCATTCTCGCTGCGAATATGGTTTGTTATTGCCAAGTAAGCCTGACACATATTCTACCTGAACTTATTCTGGTGCCCTTTACAGAGCAGGCGTGCTCCACCAATTCACGGCCTTTTAAATTGAGGCAGGTGTGCCTCAAATTACTACTGACGAAAAAAAAAATGTGATACATTGCATTTATTGCATAAGTGACCTCTTGAAATCCAGAATATGCAGTTGGCGACATAAATTTGGCTCATTTTTGTTGTATTTTCGTTACGCGTTTGTTTTCACATAACATTATTCGTCGATTAAACACAACAAGAACGATTGAGACGCCGCCATGGACGAACTAACTTTACAGGTGCTGACGATACCCTGAGCGCATGCCAGAAACATCCTTATAGAGATCCATAGAATATCCGCAGTATACCATTGTACTTAAGATTACATCTGGAAAACTTGAATACGGTGATGATGATTAATGGGGTTTTGTGACGCAATGGCCACAAGTGTCCAAAGAGCGCCACTGAACACGATGAGTCAGCACTTATACAGCCGCGAGATCGTTTGTCGTATACGTTTCCTTTTCAGTATCGATATATTTAGCGAGACCTTTACAGAGGACTCGCTCCATCGAGCCACGGGCTCGTTGCGTGCATGCAGCGCTGCCGAGTCGCGAAGTCGTTGAGTAAGGCCCCGTTCGCCACCCACCAGACGTTTTTTGGGGCCACCCTTCACGCAGGAGCAGGACTGAAAAAAATAAATTGTTGCGGCTCGGGCCCCGCGCCAGAAGCGGCCACGCGGGGAGCCGCCAGCGCGGGCGTTCACCTCTCGTTTGGCGTTCGGCCGAGCATGCTGTCCACCAGGCTCTGCCCGTCAAGCACGAGGCCCGGCGGAAGCGTGACGCCAGCCAGCTCGGCGATGGTGGGCAGTAGGTCCATGTTGGAGACCGGCCACCGGCTCACCTGCACCGGGACCTTATCAGCGTGCGCTCTTTATTTGTCCATTTTCTTTGCATAGTAAGAAACTGCGCTCTTTACACTGTCATTTCAAACAGGTCACAAGACACTTTACTTTGAGGGGTAAGATGGCACTGTGACATTAGCATCATCCTCGCGGGTGCTGTTCTGAACTTCCCTGTTTTTTTTCGGATATTTTACCCTCCCTTACGATGGCGTTCCTCATTACGTTCCTTTCCCAATATCAAAGCCTGCTTGCCTTAACTGTGATTGCTACGAAAGCGAAAAAAGAAACTATTCAGTGTCCAAAAAAGCCTTTCTGCTCGAGCAGTGTAAATGACATCACCTTCTTGACCCCCCCAAAACAGAAAAAAAAAAAACATTATGAGTAAGGGCGCGTAACACGTTAATATGTGATCAAGCAAAGCGATGCAAATAATTAACCATTGCCTCTGCAATAACATGGCCTGTACTGCAGGTGGTTTATTTGGCTAAGCTTTCGACTGAGGAAATTTGTCGTGCCATTTGCCTAATACGCTTCTCACTTGATTTCTATACCTCAGTACTCCAAGCAATGAAAACTTGAAAAAATAAAAGCAACATTCTAGAAATGAGCCCGACCAATATTGTTGGCTTAAAATAGTATTAAAAGAACGTTACAAAGTTACACCCTTCCCCTCTTCCAAAGCTCCTCACTGTACGATTATTGCTCTTCCCGTCAAATATTTGCGACGGCTGTTACGTCATCTTCCGCAAATAGTATATCACCTCTTCTTCTCAACAGTTCGTTTGTGACCAGTTGTTTTTCAAAATTCACTTGTCAATCGTACATATCATGTATCCATAAAGTGGTCAGTGAATCGTCCCCCGCACAAGCAAAATGCTGTGTGAACTCGGCAGCCTTCGGGTTAATGATCATGATTTGAAAGGATAATGGCATCTCAGAGATTGTTTCACAGTAGCCTTGCAGTAATTTTTTCTGTGTCATTATGCTCTCCATGATAAAGCGTTATGATCAATTTCTCCAAAAGTTTCACTGTAAAATTTAAAAAAAAGACAAATTATTAGGGCTGTATTATGCAGTAGCAATTATATTCTGTCATGTCCAGGATATATATATATATATATATATATATATATATATATATATATATATATATATATATAGTGTGTATGTGTGTGTGTGACGTGCAGGATGGTTGGTAAAAGCCGAGAAGAAAAAAGTGAAATAGAATAAACCATGGTCGAATCATTTTGCCCTTTTCACTTTCTTCTTTCAGTGTACGTTATTATTTATTTCGTTCTTATCTGATGTCTCTCTATTTTACCAAGCATTGTATAAATTTCAGTTAAAAGGTACACTGTGGCCAATCCCACTAGTGGGTATAAGCCAAGATCTTTTAGGCGACCAACAAACAAACATGGCTGCGTATGAGCCCGGCCCCGTCGCCCAGTCATCATAGCGTCACACGAGTCGACAGGATGAAGACCTGACAGCCCCTTCACCAGTCGCTCATCATCGAAGCAGCTTTCCACAAGACGCCCTAACCATACATAGAGTACAGAACCATCTCCTTGCGGTACACAACGACAAACAACATGACAGAACCATCGGATGACCGTGACATCACAAAGTACGCAAGGTCAGCGGACGATCGACCCGTAGAGGATTTCTTCGACCTCTTTGAGCTTCATGCTGCCGCTGCATCTTGGTCGGAACCGGAGATGGTCACCAACTTCAGCGGCTACGTCACTGGTGAGGCATTCAAATTTTATCTCACCCACATCTTCGAGAACGATGTATTTTGGAAATGTATCAAAGAAGAAATGATCAGCCGATTCAAATAGTGCTATGAAGACTTGCACTTAACGTATCACCTGGAGGCTTTTCAACTTGCCAACCACATGTACGAGAAGTCGTCACGCAGCGAGCGTATTTTCCAAACAAGAAACCACCAGAGAAACTTTCCCATGATTCTACCAACATATGAATCTTGCGAATATACCTCACGCATTCGAACACCGAATAAGAACTTACCCGTTCCAACGTACAAGGGAAATCATGTGCTGACCGAAAGGCATCCAGACTGGTTTCTCAAATAACCGAACATTCCGCCGGATTTCCCATGGGCAACGAGATCGTCATTTTCTGCCGGTACACTACACAAAAGGAACCCAGGCGTTAGGGAACCACCAGAATCACTTGATGGTTGATGCTTCGTGTCGCATACGTGGTCCTATTAGGATCGGCGCTTAAGCCAAGCAGAAGGGGGTGTTCGCGGTTCTGCGAACAAGTTGCCGAAAGAATTCGGGCCTGCTAACAGCCGTCCAAATTTGGGTATTGTCCTCCCAGCCGGGAAGCGAGGCGCATGCAGTCGCGACGCCACAAAGTGTACAACGAGACGTCCAAAAAGGTTTCGTTCGAGACAACCTCCTTGAAGAGGTGGCGGCATCAGTATGGATGTCAATCAGCTCCACAGTCGGTGCGGCGGTAATACGAGCGTGGAACCCAGCACCCAGTGGCATTCTCACCCCAAGCAAGAGACAACTTGGCACCGGAGGGGAGTGTGGTGACCACATTTCGGTCAAAGGCGTTGACCAGCGCTGGTGTGGGCGGCACCGTCGAAAGTGATGTGTGTCCGGTGGTTGGGCAGAGAAGTTCAAAGCCCTTCCCCTTCTAAGGGTGAGCGGAGAAGGGGCTCTCGATAACCAGCCGCAGTGCACTCCTACGAGAGCCTTCGACGAGATCGTCACGATGTAGCACATCTTCGTCTAGATGTTTGTCATGTGGCGAAGTGTTCGCCTGTATATAATGTCTCTGTACAGTGTACCTCATCAGTCTATTCATGCTCGACGTCTTCTTTCCGAGTTCCCGGTGCCGGTAACGGCAAAGTCCCAACAACTCAACAATGGATAGCAGCGGTGGGATCCTCAAAACTCCGGTCCCAACAGCTGGTGGCCGCGCTGAGATCGTGGTCAACCCCCCGTTTCAACAGCCCACATGGCATATCATCTGACACCAGTATCGGCGACGAAACTAGCGGCACGCCTGTTAAGACGGTATTATTTGTGCCTGACGAGCTGGTGAATCCCAACAGTATACAAGACCACACCCTGATTTTCCAGACCATGTTCGAGGGAAGTTTGGAGCTCAGTTCTCCCGCAAAGAAACAAACATTCGCAATCGAAAGCAGATCAAGCCATGTTTGCGGTGAAGTCATTTTCAGGATTTGACCCAACCGTAAGTCGAAACAGTATGGAGTCAACATTGAATACATGTCTCACTGATAAAAACAAAAAAAATCAGCTACTGCTTTCCTAGACTCAAAGCATGCTAGCATCCCCCTCGTAAATAATGCTGAGACTACCGACAGCGTGTGCTCATTCAACGACGATGACCACCTGCACTTTTCACAGCGCCATCGACAAAGTAAGTAACGGCAACGACGAAGGGAAACTTCTACGGAAGCACACTCACGACTTCAAGAACGTCGGAAAATAAGATCCTTAACCCAAGGACCATTTCAAGACGCAGGACGTTTCCGCGTGGAGGAGCGTCGGCACAGACGCAATTACACCGACTACAACACCACGGGAAACGCCAAGGAAGACGCGGAAGTACTCCTTGCCCACCGCAAGCACTCGGGCATCACACCATAATACTCTGTCCAGGAGCACTAAAACTAGAAGCACTGAGAGTGCCCCATTCACGAGGAAAAATACGGCCCCGACGACATCCCAGCTGCCGATGCTACAAGGCTCTCCAACTTTGCTCATTGCCCACAAGAGTTCAAGCAGTATCGTCAGCATCCATGTGCAGCGCGCACTGCCCAGAACGCAATTACAGTCAACCTCGCCCACCAGAGTTGGTATAGATTGCACCGGTCTGCTCGTCATGGCGTTGAAACTTTAGTAAAATTGTGGAACTCCGTTAGAACGTGAAATTGCGAATGTGTGCATTATTCTGTTTAAATCTCTTCATTTTGATGTAGTCAGTTACTGGTGCCATCTTTCGGGGGGGAGGGGGAATCATGTGACGTAAGAAGGTACGCAGGATGGTTGGTAGAAGCCGAGAAGGAAGTAGTGAAATGGAATAAACACATGGCTGTGTATGAGCCAGGCCACGTCTCTCACATCTATTGTCACACGCACACGCGCGCACGCGCGCGCACACACACACACACACACACACACACACACACACACACACACACACACACACACACACACACACACACACACACACACACACACACACACACACACACACACACACACACACACACACACACACACACACACACACACACACACACACACACACACACACACACACACACACACACCACACACACACACACACCACACACACACACACACACACACACACACACACACACACACACACACACACACAACACACACACACACAACACACACACACACACACACACCACACACACACACACACACACACACACACACACACACACACACACACACACACACACACACACACACACACACATACACACACATATTGCAAGGGAATTTAATAGCGACGCCAGGTAGTAGGCACTACCTGGATATATAATCTCACAGAAAAATGAATCAGAAGAAAAACCGAGCGGAGTTTTGGTCGAGTGAACTCTCGCTCCTGGGCGCGCAGTCTTAGACATCTATACCACGCGCCATGCTTGAGTGTGTTTTCTATCACACAACGCTTCCACATTTTCATTAAATTTGAAAACTGCTCCTGAGACATGCACAAAAAAGTGGCCTCTTTCTGTAAAAAAAAAAAATTAAACACCGGGAAACCTCTTCAGTCAGACGCCACCACGTGACCGGAAACGCGGGAAAGGGGGGCACTCCACACGCCACAGTTTAAAAGAAGAAGACAAGAGTGTCGGGTTCTGCGTTGTCGACACTTGCAGCGCGTTGCTCAAACACAAAGACGTAACAACTGTGACAGAGGGGGGGGGGGGGATAGTGGCGTTAATGCGGGTAATAAAGAGAAAAAGTTCATCGCGCAACTGTCTCTATTAGCGGAAGACACCTCAGCAGTAGAGCACAGGAGAAAGGAGTAGGGATTGAAAGATAGATAAAGAGAAGAAAGGTTGCGAACGTTCACACTTGTCTTCTGCCTGCATGCGCGCTCTTGTGGAGAGTCTGTCTTTGGGCTTCAACGGCACGCTATACAAGTAACGAGCTGCTTCATTTGACATTCCATTTTCTCGCCATCATTCTTCTCTTCGCCCTTGCTGCTAAACTTTTTCACAAGGTACCTTCAGTTGCAGCTCCATTTTGTCCACCCCTTGTAAGCTCGTTGGCGTATAGAAAATGCTTTAGATTTGCGAGGTAAGCCATTCAATCCTTGGTTCCAGCCCGTACCGTATTCGGGTAGAGATGAAAGAGTGAACAATACACGCGATTTTGTTATACAGAGTATTATTGATAGTCTCGCGTAATACTTTCCCTCGTGATTTAGCACGACTGTTCACTCACCGTGCCAGCAGGAAAAATTCCGGGCCACCAGGCAATGGCCGGTTCCCGGACACCGCCTTCGAAAGTAGTTTGCTTTCCGCACAGCAAAGGACCGTTGCTTCCACCTGCGACGCCGGCATCCGCTCACGCGAAACGCTCACGAAGAGTGTCGCCGAGAACGTTATGGCTGCAGAACTTGCACGAGAACCCACGCTTAATTACAAAAGACTGATCTGAACCCAAATGCGGAGAAATAGTATGTACGTATCCCACGTCTTCAGGTACCATCTGTACACATGCATTTTCCCTGTGTTCGACGGGTTTGATTTCTCTCTCTCTTGTTCGCTAAGTGAAGGGTCTGGATCTCGAAAAGCTAACGACAAAGTTTTCACAGTATATTTTCTAGTCTTTAAATGAGCACAGGAAACATGAACGAAATTCAAATGTCACTTCACTCGTCATTGAAAATAAAGCTTATGCACATACACAAGTACCAGGGTTCCGCTTTTCATACGTCGAAACATTGAGACGTTGCGTTTTTTGGCGTTCTTGTTTACAAGCTTAGAGAACACTCGGAATAGACCGTCAAGTACAGACGCTGAAATAGCTCAGCACTTTTGTGCAACGTTAGTCTTTTGTATCGTGACACGAGCGTAGCGCGATAAAGCGACCCTCTTAGAAACCCAAATTATTTCAGTCCGAGCAAGAACTCACCGTTCTCCTTGGCGTATGTGGCCGCGCCGTTGTCCGATGTAAAAAACACAAATGTGTTCTCGGCGACGCCTGAGGTCTTCAAGGCAAGCAGAATAGCGCCCACGCCCCGATCCAGTTCAATTACCGCATCCCCGTAGCTGCGTCGAGACGTGTGACACATATAAAACAATAAGCGGTCGTTCAAAGGAATCGGCCGTATAGCCGATAATGCAAAAGGCGCGTTATAGACTATTGTAGAATGGTTCATCCAGAAAGGTGTGAAAGTACAATCGCGAACGTTCTTATCGTCCGAATTTCACTCTTCATATAGCACCGTCGTGAATTTGCGTTGCTTCTGTAAAATTCATGCTCTTTATTCCCATTCTCGTGACGCCACAGTTCGTGACAGCACAACACCCACACATCTATAACTCATCAATTTAGTAGCAACGTTATCCATGAATAAACTGGGGCGCAGCACGAAAAACACACTATATTCGTGATTGGAAATTGTAATCGTGTTCCCTTTGTGGTGTATCCTCCCCGTGGGAGCTTGATAGTGTATGGTGCATGACAATGTAGAGCATGAAGATTGATGGGTACATAACACCCGCAATTTTGTGCATTCTTCATTTAACACAACCATCATATGTGCTATAGAATAGTATAGTCCGCAAAAGTGCAAAAGCCATCACTCGAGGTAGTCACACGAGTTCAGACACGGCACGCAACACCCGTTAGTGACGGTCCAACTCTTCGATCGCATTAAAATGCTTATACGAATGAAATTTATCACATTTTTTTAATGGACATTCAGAAGCGAGTCGTAATCATATCGCATATCCTACATGCGCTTTTAGTTTTCACTCACGCACAACGGGCTCCAGCACCATGCTTTGCCCAGTGCATGCATGATGATGCAGTATTCCTAAACGGACACCACATTGTCGGTGTCAGTGCACAGGAAGTGTAAACTGTATTGTTCAATTATACTATAGGTCATGTCGACGCATATTTGATCAGTTCGGACAAGCGTACACTATACCCGTGGAGATATGCGGTTCCGTCTTGTTGCTCCTCAACGAGACTAGTATAATACCGTCCAGCTGGATGTCCAGCGATTGTGTTTGCATGCCGTATGATGTCCAAGATTACAATGCAATTTTCATACCATAAAAAAAGGGAGAAAGATTCCTGCGCCGCAAAGTTAAAAGGGCGACGCAGGGCGACACAAGCACCTCTGTCTCGTTTACCTGCGCACTACAAGCTCTTTCTCAGCATGAAATCACAGTTGTATATATAAAGAGCAACATACTATGTGTAGTGCAAGATGTAAGTGATGGATAGGCTATCTGGACTGTAACAGTTTTATTCACTCGTTGCAATGTTATCAGCAGGCCCTTAAATGAAGGGGGGAGGGGGATTGGAAGCGCTCATTTCCCCCCCGAAATTCTGTTATGGGGTGTTTTGCAAAAATGAATTATGAAAATAGGTGTAATAAAATATTCAGGGTCGTATAAGCAAGTGCCCCCCCCCCCACACACACACAAATATCTGATCATTAGGCACATTTACTTGGGAGCATGGAAAGACACCACAAACGACATAAATGTGAGGTTCAACGCAAACAAGCCCATTCTATTTTTTTCTTGATGCCCCACCGCAATGGTGTAGTGGCTAAAGTACTCGGCTGCTGACCCGCAGTTTGCGGAATCGAATCCTGGCTGCGGCGGCTGCACAGGCCTCCATCGTAAATGTAGGCCTGTGTGCTGTTAGGTACGGCGTCTGGGCTTTCAAGGGAGCGGCATTCTTTTGATCCTCGCACAAGTCTCCGAACGGCTGCTGGTTTATATCCGCCATGTATTGTCCCTTCTGGCCGGAGGGTGAGGCATCATGCCGCCACGATGACGTAGGCCGTTTCGCTAGAGGACGACAAGTGTTTACGTGGTGGCAATATCTTCCTTGGAAGGTACAGCGGCGGTAGCCGCAAATCGCCCCGATGTTTGAGCGAGCAGTTCGGCAGGCCTTTTTGAGCTTGGTTACGGCGGCCCTTTTGATGTATGCTGTGCTCAGCTCGGGACGCACACAAGGAAGAGCCACGTTGGTGACACAGTGCAGTGCAGCAAACAAGCCTCAATATTGGCCGTTTATCCGGCCGTGTGTGCGCGTCACCCTCGCAAGTTGTGTGGGACAGGTGATCGGGCAGTGTAATTTGGTGCCCTTTCCCTGATCCACGGATCTGGGAAAACGAGACTGTTCTGATCAGCCCTCGCGGGCTGCTTCGTGTGCTCTTTCGATGCAGTGCTGTTCGAGACAGTGCTTTTGATGCTGATGCCTTTTCGATGTAGAGCCTTCGACGAGATCATCCCGATGTAGGTCGACATCTTCGTCTAGCTGTTCGTCATAGTACGAGAAACGCTCGCTTGTAAATGATGTAAAATAAACCTCTGCTAATATCTCCCGAAGAATGCACCTTCTTTCCTGCAAGATGGGCTAAACGGGTCCGGTGGCTGCGGCCAGCTACCCACGACGAGACCCGCCGGACCCGAACTGCGACGACTGGCAGCAGACATGGTATGCTGTCGGACCCCGGTCCTAACATTGCTCAAATTGGGGTGCACGTTAAAGAACCCCGGGTGGTCGAAATTTTCGGAGCCCTCCAATACGGCATCTCTCATAATCATATGGTGGCTTTCGGACCTTAAACTTCACATACCAATCATTGTTTTTCTTCAAATTTCAAGAAGTTTGACGTAAGACTGCACCCGTGTGTAGTTGCAAGTCTATTTTCATATAGAGACTCAGGGTGGACTGAAGCAGCAGAACTTGTCATGAAAACACACACACACACACACACACACACACACACACACACACACACACACACACACACACACACACACACACACACACACACACACACACACACACACACACACACACACACACACACACACACACACACACACACACACACACACACACACACACACACACACACACACACACACACACACACACACACACACACACACACACACACACACACACACACACACACACAACACACACACACACACACACACACCACACACACACACACACACACACACACACACACACACACACACACACACACACACACACACACACACACACACACACACCACACACACACACACACACACACACACACACACACACACACACACACACACACACACACACACACACACACACTATATATATATATATATATATATATATATATATATATAGAACAACAGCTCTCGTCAAGGTAACCTTGTCATTGAGGGTTAAAAGACACCCCTAACTAATGCTGGCGTGAGTATAAAAAACTAATTGACCACTGCATTCAGCATACTTATTCCCCTTTTGATAAACGTGAAGTTGAACGAACTCATAGGTTCGGCTCTTATCGTAAAGACAGGTCAGGACCAGTCATTGCAAAGTTCACACACTTTAAGACAAAAACCGCAGTGTTGGCCTTTCTGAAGGTTTTCCCCCCGCAATTCGACCATCTCGCAAAAGCCTTATTGAACATGAAAAGATTAACAACCTCCAGTTCAAGCTGAGTTACGATAAACTTCTTTCTGGTGGCAAAGCCTACGTCTATACGACCAGCATGCCAAGGTTGTTGAGTGTAAACACTAGCAGTTACCCCAGTCAAAACCTAAAGTTAACATCCCCCCCCCCAACGTAATCGTTCTTCTATAGCTTTCTTGCATACTAATAACCGAAGTGTCATTACAAAACGTGATTCGTGATGTGACATCATCAGCTCGTATTCATGTAATGTTCCGCTTACTGAAACGTGGCTTAACTCGTCCATTCGCAATTCCGAGATTCTGCTCCTCTTTCCCGACTTCGATATATTTGGCAAACATCGCATCGATGATACCCGTGGTGGTGGCGTTCTCATCGCCACAAGCCATGAGCTACGATGGATCCTGATAACGATACAATCACCTTTAGAAATGCTATGGTTATGTTACATCGCATCCTCCTTGGTGCACCTTTCTTCTGCCGAGTCCGTATTCCTGCCTGCTTTCCACGATGGTTGTACCAAATAACAGTCACACGCCTGCCTTGCTTTTTGGTAATTTTAACTTCCCATAAATCGTTTGGCCAAATCTGGCTGCCACACTAGCACACAGCAACATGGTCAGTGAATTTGTCAACAGGTGTCTTAGGTTTAGATTATCGCATGTAGCGAGCAATCCACTCGCACTACAGACCGTTCGGCAAACATTTTAGATTTATATTAACTTCATACCCAGAACAAATTTCCGATATCGCGTATCTGAATGGTCTCAGTGATCATAAGATACTGCATGCTACCTTTTTATGTCGCATGTCCAATCAAACAAGAACAAAAAACACTCACGCTTTATTTATATCTGGGGTTCAACGTTCCAAATCCACCATATGATTATGAGAGACGCCGTAGTGGAGGGCTCCGGAAATTTAGACCACCTGGGATTCATTACCGTGCGCCTTAATCTGAGAACGCGGGCATACAGGATTTCCGCCTGCATCTAAAATGCTGCCACCGCCGCCGGTATTCGATCCCGCGACCTGCGGGTCATCAGACGAGTACCTTAGCCACTAGACTACCGCGGCGGGACCCCTCATGCTTTATGACAGAGGCGGCTACAACATCATGATCTAAGATCTAGCAGCCTTTTGTGATACCTTGGAGCCTGACTTCGCCCTTCGTTCACTCGAAACTAACTCCTAGGTTGCTGTTTAAATCTGAATTTTGGCGCCTAAATAAAATATACGTTCCTACCATGACAATTAGTGAACGGAAAGAATCTACATGGTTTAGCACCATGCTAAAACATTCAAACAATAAAAAACGTCTCTTGTGTTCTGCTAAATCTTCTCAATCTGACTTTCAGTGGGAGTATGCGGTCAAGCACTACAAGAAGCACGTGGCAGATACCAAACGTGGCTTTTTTTTTTACCACGCTGCCCTCCATGTTACACACTAACCCGAAACGCTTCTGGCAATGCGTTCATCCACGGGTCTCAGATAGCACTGGTTTTCTGCGCGATTAGTTTTGGCTCCCCTGTTCCAGAATTCAAAACTACTGGTGTTTTAAACAATGCTTTCTGCTCTCTGCTCTGTATTCACTAATGAACGTCTTGAAATTGTTCCCCAGTTAACAGCGTCTGATTACCCCCAATGAAAAACATCACTGTCAGCGCTAACGGCGTTGTTAAAAGTATTGAGTCATTAAAAAATTCGTCTTTGTGTGGTGTTGATGGCATAAACGCTAAAGTATTAAAAATCACCAAGCACACCTTACGCCAATATTCCAGCAATCTCTCTCCACTGGAAAAATACCCTCTGACTGGAAAGTCAGTAAGATAATTTCCATTTAATAAAAAGACTACCGTACAAATCCTGGTTTCTACCGTCTCATTTCCCTCAACTGCGTCTGTTCGAAATTAATGGAGCATATTCTACATTCACACATTGCCAATTTTTGGTCATCTGTCAACTTCTTTCATCCTAACCAGCATGGATTTCGCAAAGCTCACTCTTGCAACACTCAGCTTACCTTATTCATGCATGATTTATATTACAACCTATAGATCACAACATCGTCACTGACGCTCTCTTCTTGGACTTCAAAAAAAAAATCCGATAAAGTATCGCACTTTCTTTTCGTGCATAAAGTTTCGAACCTAAACGTACACCCCTCCACAGTTACTTGGATACGTGCATTCTTGACCAATCGCCTTCAATTTGTTTCCACCAGTTCATCTTCCTCCTTTCTATCCTCTGTTTTATATGCAGGTGGGCCGCAAGGCTCTGTACTTGAACCGGTACTGTTTCTTGTATGTATTAATGGCCTTCCATTTAATGTATCATCAAATATACGTCTCTTTGCTGATGACTGTGTTCTGTATCGTCAAATAACAAACTTTTTAGACTCCTCCTCTCTCCAGGATGATCTATTCAAAATCAAGACATGGTGCAACCGATGGCACATGTCCTTAAATATAAGTAAGCATTACCACGCATGCTTTCATCGCCGCCTAACTACGTAGCGTCTTCGTATTACCTCAAAAACAAGACATTGACTCAATACCAGGCATTTAAATACCTAAGAGTACATATATCTAACGATCTGTCCTGAACCCATCATATATACCAAGTCACCAATTCCTACAATCGCTCATTAGGTTACCTACGCCGTAACTAATCATCAGTATCCACTACAGTCAAATTACTTGCAGATACAACGTTGATCCAATCGAAACTAGAATATGCTTCTACTATCTATGACAACCACCAAGTTAAAATTCCATTGAATCAATTCAGAACCGTTCTGCCAGGTTTATCCTTTCTGATTATTCCTACACGACGAGTGCATCCACCTTAAAATCCCAGCTATGCCTTTCCTCATTTTCTTCTCACCGCATGGGCTGCTCGTGTAATTTTTTCCCCCATTCGCAGCCTTCAGGAAACCAAACCATCATTCCTGCACATTGTTCCTCTGACACTCGCACCGGAATGATGTGTATCAGCCCCGTGCACACACGACAGCCCCGCGACACACGATACACATTCATTTTTTTTCTGCATACTGCCGGAGAACGGAATACCCTTTCTTCACATATTGCCCTCATCACCGACACTGCTCAATTCAAGGCTGTCGTCGAAGACCATCTTTCAAGCCATGAAATATGACGGGACACGCCAGCTTTTTGTTCGCCAACACCTCGTGTAATTTCTCATGTGGGACCTTTAAGGAATTACGAATAAATTAATAAACACATATTTGCCCTTGCAAAAAAGACTTCGGTGGGCACTCACGCTCCACGGACGCTTTGGCTTCTGACAGCCGCGGAAGAGTACACGGGCTCGTGCGTGGCGTCCGGTGCCCAATACAGGAAGAAGGGTTGACGCCTCGCAGCTTGCCGCTTGATGAACGACACGGCTTCCTGCGAGAGGACGGCGCCTGGAAGCACTCCAGTTCAACGACATACGGTAGAAAACAAAAACGCAACAAACAAGCGAACAAACCCCGTTCCATCAAGTGGGCACATTGCAATGCACGCTGGAGAGAGAACAGGCGAAAAACAATTAGCTACATAAATATCTTGTAATCTAAACACCAGTCAAACATCTGCTGGCACGAAATCGAACTATCCTCTATCTCCTCGTCATCATCACCACCACCCACCATCATCATCACCGTCGTCGTCATCGTCGTTGTCGGAGTATTCTGTGTCCACTCAAAGAGAACGTCATCCCCCAATGATCTCCAGTTCACTGTCTTGAGCGGGCTGATTCAATTTTATTCATGGTAACTCTTTCATTTAGTTATCTAAGCCAACTTTCGCCCTAGGCTGTATTGCGATCTCTTGGCGTCAATTTCGTATTCTGTGTCCACTCAAAGAGAACGTCATCCCCCAATGATCTCCAGTTCACTGTCTTGAGCGGGCTGATTCAATTTCTTTCATGGTAACTCTTTCATTTAGTTATCTAAGTCAACTTTCGCCCTAGGCTGTATTTGCGATCTCTTGGCGTCAATTTCGTCGTCCTAGCTGACAGTCGGGTCATCTGTCCTGTGCATGGCCTTCGTGTACTATTTTGCCTATGGCATTGTGATGCCGGTAACCCCTGTTTGTCCTCCAATGACCTTTGCCTTTTTTGGCTATCTCTTAATGAGCCGCCAGACATATTTAGTTTTATCTCACGCTGCATGGTTCCTAACTTCTCGAGTTTTTTTTTTTTGATTCTCGAGGTTCCCGCCCATATAATGCAATGACTGCACACTTTCCGCTTTAGTACCAGTGGTAAGTTGGCGGTAATGAGTTGAATGCGCCTACCCTCTGCGTGCCAGCCCATTCTTAGGGGGATATCCTCTACATGTCTAGGCACCCATGTAAGTAGCCAGCTGACCCAAATATGCGTACTGTTATACGGATTCTAGCGTCTGGTTGCCAATCGTTAACTCTCGTTTCTACGCCGGGCCGCCATCGTGGTCGACGTAGACCAGTGAATTGCATCTAGTTCAGAAACTGTTTCTTCGCACGTACCTCGGTGTACATGACTGTAATGTTGGACATTGCTGTCTTCACGTCGATTTCGAAGTCCTCGTAGTATCTGAAACACCATAATGAACCATCTGTTTAGTTTGCACTGGCACGCGCAGTATACGTATAGAGCGTAAAGGTGTGCCAGCGGGTCACGTGAACGTAAAAAGCCACGTTGACCAATAGGCAATTCTACTGCACGATTCGCTGCTCTTGGCAGTACTTAGCATGATGATGCGAATTTTAATTGATTGTTTGATTGATTGATTTTACCCACATAAAGCGAAACTGAGGCTGCGAAATACTAGTGCTAACAATATCGTTCAACATACATCCAAGTTACAGTTGATAAGCGTTCTTTACAGCCAGCCCATACCCGTCAGGTTGAGGCCGCAGCAGCTAGCAATCAATTTGCATCGGTGTGGTCTAAGTGAAAAATGAGACACGACGGCAGCTTGGTTCCTGAGTAATTCTCACTCCCTTTCTGGCAGCATGTATACTGTAATGAGGTCAATAATATAAAAGTCTAATACGCAAGTTGACTATATAGGACCAACAAGTTTGTGGAGATTCACTGCTTACGATCGTCACGAAATCTCGAATGAACAACAAAGTGGTAGGAACACAACAGCACAGCAAACTGATCTGCTCAGCGCACAGCATGTCAGGAAGAGAAAGAATTGAAGATTTCACATCATGCAAGCATGTTCATTCATAGCATTTTCTTCGATGTTGATCGCGATGGCCTGGATTTGTCGAAAGTGATGATTATATATATATATATATATATATATATACTCTTATCGAGTCAACTGCCCACTAGCGCACAGCAGCAGCATGGCGGTATTTAGTCCCAATCAAGAATGTAGCCAGGGGGTGGCACACAAATCCCCCCCCCTTTTTTCCATCATGACATAGACAAAAGAATATCATTTCAAGGGATCACTCTCTCGAAATCAAGAATCTCCCCCCCCCCGCCTAAAAACATTTCTGGTTACGCCCTTGGTCTCAATAATTACTTCAATCAACTGACAGTTTAAGGGTTGTGCACCGTGCTATAATACACATCAAGTTAACAACCGTGCCAGTCGGGATAATATTCAAATGAGGGAAGCTCTTGCTTGGAAGTATCGATTACCGGTTATTTTTCTTTATCTTGTATTTAAATGTGTTTTTAAGACTTTGAGTACAACTCCTGATATCAATTTACTGATCATCGTAACGAAACATTTGTAATGCCACTGCCTGCATTTAGAAGGCAAGTGGTGCAACTTGTAGGCGTGGTCGCCTTAAAATTTAATGTTATTTTCAGTGAATTACAAAAGTTGCATGTATATTCACATCTACAGTCAAAGTTTATTGCCCAAATAAATGTGATTCTCATCAGCGATCATCTTGTCACCTCAAAATATTCGTACGGTTCCAGCTACACTGCACTCGGTGTGCAGGCCCACTGACAGGCCATATTTGCAGCAAGTTCCGGCTTTAAGTTCAGGCCTTAAGAAAGAACGGTGATTCGAATTTCATAATACCGTGTCTGACATTAAGGCGCGTTACCAAGGTGGAGGGCTGCCCAATAAATTTTGTCGTTCCACACAACTTCAATGTTGACGTCCAGAGGCAAGTGCTTGATGCGAATGCAGAAGGTAAAGGTGACTGCGACAAATGGAGACTGTGATGAGGGCTATGAGGACTGAATGACGAAGAGAAACACACTAAAAAGAGCCCGAATAACTAGAAATGACTTTCCCTGCCTTGTACGTCACCAACAATAGGCTGCCAGCGAAAAGAAGAAAACGCCAATAAATTTGCAGGAACCAAACGGACTTGATCTTTCGAACAGCGCGATTCAGTTCTTCGTCGTTTGCGTGCTCTGCTGCGCGTCGTGCAACGTACGCATGATGTTCTATTTCTCGCGACTTGCCTGCCAACCATGTGGTCGTCTCTGTAGACTGGGATGTTTGGCTGCGTCACATCGTCGAACGGCCCAGGATGCGTCGACGGCGAGCCGAAGAACTCGTGGAATCCGTGACGCAGTGGCAGGAACTCCGGTTCGTGACCCAGATGCCTGCGCGTCACCAGTTCAAGGGAACCGCCCGTCACGATGCTGCTACTTTTCTAGTACAACAGCACGCCGTGCAGCTTCACTGTGCCAATATGTGGTGCAAGAGCAGTTCAGGGGCAGGATTGGCGAACTTTTGCTCTTCCTGCAGAGGTGCAGTGGTTTGAAAGGAGGCATTAACGTAAAATTGCCCCAAGTGAGAATCCGGTCTCTTAAGGAAAGATGTGATTTAGAAGGAAAATGGCGTAAATATGTCACCTAGGGCAATGAAGTTCCTGCTGTATATATAGGCACTTATGCTTATTTCAAATATGTAATTAGTTTTATAGTAAGTTGCAAACTTTTTGTTTTGTGCCATGACAGTGTGTAAAGTATAAATTGTTTTGGACAAGCATTTTATGCCATTTATCTTTTACGATTCTGAACCACTAATGATTCATACTAATTCACATTTATTGTAGAATGCAAATAGTTATCAAGAAAGATGATATAAAATATTTATTTTCAAAAATAATTGTTATGCGAGAGTTCTTAAAACCCTCTGCGTATAGAGATTGCTTACTTTAGGTTCGTAATAATTATAACAGACGATATTGGGTTTGAAAGGAAATACCTACATCCTCCACCCGTTAAGAAAAACATGGGGAAATTTTCATTCCGATCGGGTTATCAGAAGTACCAAAATCATGATGTTCAAACTCAAGAAGTTGCCCAAAAATGGATCTTTGGAAAAACGCATTTTGAAAACATACGTGAAAGCTCATCTATGCGGAAAAGATGTGCTTTTTAAGATGATTTCTTTCATCATAAGAGTTTCACTATTATGATTATTTTGAGCATATGGCTTTAGTGAATTTCTCAACCAGGTGACCATTTCCAGGGGACTGTAGAAAACGAGTTCTTTTTAGTTTTTAGTGGCTACCCTGTTATCTTTAAAAGCGATTTAAACCTACTGCAAGTTTAATTACAATGTTCTTTTTTTTGTAGTGAAAGTAGAGGAAGTAAACTTGTGAAAGCAAATAAAAACAAAAAATGTGTAATTTTGAAAAAAAAAAGAACCTAGCGTTTTTAGACTCGCATCTCCCTTTAAATGTTTTGTTTCTTCAGACTAACACGCTTGTCACCAGTGGATGCGAAGGTCCATTCTCAATTTATACACCAATACATTCGCACAAACTAACGACAGAAATTGAGAGAATTGACCAAATAAGGCGGTACAATAAAATTTTAAGATGTTGGTCTTATAAAAGATTATATAAGTTATGTCTGTCAGATTATTCGGTGCTTGAGATTAGTTGAGGCGAATTGCAGACCTGAGACAAACATTTATAATTAGCGCAAGAAGTATACGCTGAAATATTTATTTATTTATTTTACCTTCAGGGCTTTACAGCATTGTAGAGGAGAGGGGCAGAAAAATACAGAAAAGAAGACATCGTAATTCCAACTAAAGCACACTACTGTGTATAGACACGGAAATTGAAGAATAGAAAAAAGTACAAGGCACATTTTAACAGAAACGTATACAATGAATACACAGAGAAACATACAAAATAAAATCGATTGCGCAACGTACACATCACATGAAATTAGATTTACAAAGTTAATACATTGCGGGATGTGTGAGTGTTAGTATTGGTGACGAGTTATATCACGGAACGTTTTCGGAAAGAAAGAATGAGAGTTCGTTGTTGTGTCACTTTAAGAATTGTGTACTTTGTTCTTGTAATTTAGGCAAGACGACAGGAATGATATTGAAAGCTATATCGTCATGTAATCTTGATAGTATATTTTCTGGAAGATGCAATGCGTACCAGATTTCTGTGCATGACAAATCCGGTGCGTAACCAGAAATGCTCGGAAGTTTTTCTACGAGGGCGGGGGGCTAGGTTCGTGCGTTCTTTATATTTATATGTGTACGTGTATACATAAGCAAGCAAGGTTAAAAAATTTAGAGGGGAAGTTTGTACTTATAGGGCAGACCCCTCCCCCCCTCCCCCCTCCCCCAATCATCCGCTTTGGCCACGCCCATGTGACAAATTACGCAAGTTTAATTTCTATGCCAGATACACTTGTTCGATGGTCATTTGATAAGATGTAACGTGCCGATCAGTCTTGAACAGCTTGTATCTTCATCATTAACGAGATCTCATACAGACGAGAAACACAGGACAAATATAAGTGTTTGTTTTAAGTCAGACCGAAAAACCGTCCCCGAAACACACACACATCGTGTCATGTACGTCTCTTGGTCTCGTCCATCTGAAAGACCACTCTTCCAGCTTTCGCTGTGGCAGTGCTGCACATTCCGCGCAGGGCTGACGTTTTCTTTTTTTTAATGTGCACCTAAAATGTAAGAACACGGGACTCAAGCATATCAGCTCCTTTGAATTGCAGCCACGGTGACCATGATTTGAACACGCGAACTTCGAGTCGAGAGTCGAGCATCATAAACCGTTATAGATGCTTTCAAGGTTGCAAGCGTTGTACCACAAACCACTTTCCTCAGTCACCTCAATTATCAGCTCTTAACGTCGAAACTGAAAGGACGTTTTCAAGTTCTTTTCAAGGGTAAGAAAAGTCTCTCTTTCGTTTTTCACATAAGAAAAACGCGCGTAAAGTTAAAAGAAATCACGTATTATTGTTATGTATCTCAGAGGAAGATTTATTTAAATTTATTTTGCCAAATAGGAGAAGAAAACTATAAAAAAATGAGCGGGCTATATTTTATAGCTCCTGTTGTCCACCGATGCTATTAAGGCAGATCGGTGGACAAAACCGGATGTCATCAAGGGCCTGTGTTTGTAAACAGTAAAAAGGTCCATACCAGTGTCGCATTTTGTTTGTTTTTTTTTCGCCCTGATTAGGTATGTTTCAAGTCACCTTTGTCGCTCCATTCTTCTTGTTATACGTATGTTTATGAAATATTTTCGGACCTTTTGAAGTACGTTAGCGAAATTATTTTCGCTGCTCATTGCATTCATTTGCCTGATTCTGCTAGGATGCTTGGGTTTGTGACTTCCTGTCTATTTAAATCCCTTCACATATAGGTGCAATTGGAAACTTCAAATCGACCATTTACCTCAGATAAAGCCTACAAGTTAGTCTTAAGTGAACGAATAAATACGCTGTTACTTTTTTTTTTACTGTCCTTCCTTCAACTATCGTAGATTATAAATAGGCAGTGACCATGGTGACGGGGCCCGTCACTGTAGTGAAATCGTAACAGTGATGGGCCCCGTCCTAATACCGATGCAGCTAAAGCGACGGATCCCGTCACCATAAAGCAATGACTACGGTGAGGGGACCCGGCACCGTAGTATAATGGTAAAAATGAAGAGGGGCCCATTGCCGTAAATTTGTAGTCGCTTTAGACGCCACCGCCTAGCTGTTCCGGTGGTGCAGTAGGTTGACGCGCACTTTGGAATACGGTCGTGCCACGTGTCGACAGTTCCAATCCTGTTTAGTTATTTTTAACTTTTTACAGTAATGCGTCAATACTGGCGTTACTGCTTTCAAGAAGTCATAATTTTGCTTTTTTTTCTGCAAGAGAATCACGTCACTGTTTATGCCGGTTGTTAGCCCTACAGCGTTGATTTTTCGAGGCGCAGTGGGTATGTTATTGGTGTTCGACTTCAGTTTTAGTTGCGCTGACCGAACTTTTTATCTTTTTTTTTCTGCTTTCAACGTTGTTTCGAGTAATGTTGCCTATTTTAAAGGCAGCATCCTAAAGTGTAGCGATGGGAGGAGCCGCTGGCCAGCGATAACCATCAGCTGAGTCGAGGTTCTCGCTGACGGACCCGGCTCGCTGAGTGGCAGCTGCCGCAGAGTCCTGGTCTGAGCACCCCCCCCCCCCCCCCCGCAAAATCCTCAGCATGTACTGCAAGTGTAGCGAGTTTTCACCACCACCATTCAAAGCACGTGCACTGCAGACACTACCGCTTCGAGGCAGTTAATACAGCGCCGTAAGATGCAATCATGAGGTGGCTCGTTCCAACAACGCTCGGCATAGTGCTGCTGTTCGTGCTCTTTCTGAACTGATCGGAGACGTTTTTCTTTACTGCTGCGAGATGCGACTGCATTTGAAGCTTTCTACGGTTACCTTCCCTCATCGTAGTATACATCGACGCTGCTAGATCACTGCTAAATGCACGTTCATTCTTGCGTATTCGTTTCATCGACTCGGTCACACCTTGTGGTTTACCCAAGCCCGCAGCCGCACCAGCCAGCACTTACAAATTAAAGCATCCAGGCGACCGGTCCCGCCCACGACTCGAATCGCCGAGAGTGATATGGAACACGTTTTGCTCCTGCAGGACAAGCGTCGTCTCAGGATGGGAAGACAGCTACAGAGAGCACACCACTGTGCGAGTATTTACCGCACCGTAGAGAGCTCTAATGTCTATCTATGTTTGCGTAGCAATAACACGTACATGGGACGAAAACGACGTGCAAATCCCCTTGTTTGAAGGAGCCGATTCGATCACATGGATAAGTCTGTGTGCGCGATTTCAAGCGAAGTGGGCCCGCACTCAGAGCTACATGTATTGTAGTCATATGTATTGTGGTTTTGGGACTTACTTAAACATACTCTTCAACTACACAGACCTCAGGGTTGGAACACATTCTATATGCTGACCTGCACAACGTTTGGCATTAGCTCATATGTCGCCATTATATAGAGACACAAAAAATACGCGGGACGGATTGATTTGGGAACATCACATGATGTGTAACAAAGTGTTAGTTGAAGCTACAGTATCGTTGCAAAGGAACGGAAACCCCACCCGAGGGTGGTTGTTCAATGCTTTACTGAAGTGAATTCGCACGCATACAACGCAATCTGCTCGCCCAGCGCAGTATAACTCGACAATCATGGGGAAAGGTCTTCATTCCACGTTGAACGTAAAAAAAAAGTTGATAGTTATATCCCCGATGAATGAACACGATTATGATTTAAAAACAAGTATAACAATACTTGAAACACAATGCTGATAGCAGAAAATAAAAAAAAGAGCACGATTCGCACCGAAGTTGGACACCAACGATACTCCGCCACGAAATTCACATGCTAGGGCTGTCCAACAACCACCGCAGACAGCGACATGAATTTCTTGCAGTATTACTTTGAAAAAAAATGGGGAGGGAGGAGTAAAACATTTGAAAACGGGAATTCGAACTTACGACCTGCGGCACGACCGCTTCTCCAACTGCGGCCAGCAGAACAGCTAGACAGTGGCGTCTAAAACGAATACATATTTACGGCGTATAACAGGATATAACGGGCCCCCTCACTTTTACCGTTAAACTGCGGTGACGGGCTTCCTCACCGTAGTCATTGCTTTACGATGACGGGGCAGTCGCTATAGCTGCACCGCTAATATGACGGGCCCCGTCACTGTTACGATTTCACTACGGTGACGGGCCCCATCACTGCCTTATAAATATCTGTTCGTCCATAGCGTATACAGACTGACCTATCGCCACTTGCTCTTTTCGTGAAGTGTATGTAAAGGTTGCCGCACTGGGAAGCCACACAGGTATACAATTTCACGAACAGTTTGCCCATGACAATCGCGTACTGAAGCCTTACAAGTACTGACAGGTGCTGGCTGGCTCGTTGTACCAACCATTTTCCGATGATCATGTTTCTGTAGCCGACCTCGCCGAGAATTTCCGGGAGCAGCAGCTCTTCATTTGGTATGCCGCCCGCAACACTCGGTGACACATACGCTGGCAGGCAAGCAGAGGACGAGGAGAGAGAGAGAGAGAGTTAAAGGAACGCCACGAAAATAAATAAATCCTTCTCTTTTTAGCGCAGAGTAATATGTCAGTTCTGTTAGGAACTCGCTTGTTGTTTTAGAGCAGTTCAACGTTGGGTTCAACTTTTCTTGGCATTGGAGCGAAGGCTACAAAGCCCAATCGCGCGCATCCTACCACCAGTGAATGTAGTTCCACTATGGCGCCCGTATTTTCAACCTTGAAATATAAAAGTTCCTTCTTTATTTTCTACGTGTAGCTATTTGAGACAGTACGCAGCTCATACCATTAGGATATTCGTATTTCCTTTGATCCGATGAAGGCGGAAATGGTGTAGACTCGTGTGCTCAGATTTGGGTGCGCGTTGAAGAACCCCAGGTGGTCGAAATTTCCGGAGCCCTCCACTACGGCGTCTTTTATAATCATATGGTGATTTTGGGACATTAAACACCACAGATCAATCAAATCAATCGTATTTCTTTTGATTTATACGTTGGGACTTCACGTTTTTGAACGCGCGAAAAAGTCCCGCCTTTTTACGTGTACATCGAACACGGCGTCTGCGTCTACATGAAACGCTGATGGTGCGCCCCCGTCATTTTCCACGACGTTTATAAGACGCGTGCCAAATCGGACTACCTCGCGTAGTGCTCCGCGTGCAGAAAGAAGCTCCGCCCCCGTAGCTCTGCCTTCAGTGCCAAGAAAAGTTGTCGCCGAGTATAGTTGGAGTTTCGACAATAAATTCATCATAAATAACGTGAAACGTGCGTTCGTTTTTGTTGCTGGTTTCTCGTTCAGTCGCATTATTTAGGTCCGTAGGTGGAACTAAGGCTGGTGGCACGAAGTTTACTCTGAGTGTTTTATCGACAGACATGAATAACGATAATTCATCATCACTACTATCATCATAGCTGTGTTTTTGTAGCGTTTTTATTCGATTCAGTTTTTCCGCTACTCGCACACTCGTGTTTACGGTAATTTCGACTACGGGTCACAGGACAGTCACAAACGGAATTTGTTACCACCTGCTCTATTGCAATATTCATGCACATTAAATCTGCATTATCCTGTTCAAAATGTAGCCATCTTCCTAATTTGGAGAACCAAGATTTCTTCAAAGTCTTCCGAAATAGCGACCGTTACAGATTTTTCTCCTTTATTATTTTGTCATTGCCTCAGACTCATGAAAAATTACCACATGAATTGAAATTCTGGGTGTATTACCTTCACTGTGACAAATGTCAGAGCATGCACCTGTCGAAGTAAATCAATTCATAGCAGAGGAATCGCTGACTCGGCGTTATTTTGTTTTCTTTTCTTGCTAGTTTTGTCAATGCAGTCTTACAGTTCCTGTCTTAGCGGGTACCAATATAATGGCTCATCCTACGGTCGTGCGCAGCCGTACTCAGCCGTGCGTAGAGGCACCGCGGCTTCCACTTGAGCCGTGCGAATTGGTACATGTTGACTAGAAAAATATGAGCGCTAAAGTAACACGAGGCAAGGCAACGTAGGCCGCGGGACAAAAGCGTAACAACAGAAGCACGCCAACACGTACACAAAATGTGCCACCAGGGTAGTGTATGAATTTTCGCTATCCTGCGGCAAGACGTATATCGGCCAGACGAGAAGGTGCGTGAATTGGCGTGCGTGGGAACACGAACTTTCACTGAAAGGTAAAGATGCATGGGCCATATTTACCGACGCACTGCGATCTTCATGAATGCGGCCATACCTGAATAAGATTCAGGTTGTCGGCAGAATCCCGGATACCACGACTCGATAATTGTTTTAGGCATTACACATATAAGTACGAGGTTCCTTGCGTATCAGTAATGCGTCAGTGTCTGTCTCTCGCAGCCAGAGAGGGAGTTCACAAGCTCTGATTAGTATGGTTTGCAGTCAATGTGTGCTTGGCCTATAAATTTTGATGCAGAACGTGTTCAATAAATAGTCGGAAGTTCGTGCTCCCAAATGACCTCCTCCCTCGTGTTTTCGTCGCGCAAAATATGCTTGTGAGCTGTGCGGAAATATGAACCAACTAGCCCACTTCTAGATAACAACAGAAGGTTTTGTTAAAGAAAGCGCATATCTATAGGCAGCCACATACACGTCTTCACAAACAACAGACGGAAAAATTCTCAGACGCGTGCGCATATATGCGTAAGTTCTTTATCTCATCCGGGTCAGCCGTACAGCTATCACCTGCTTTCAAAATGAAGAAAGCTTCAATCAGTTCTCTTGCCGTCCGGTCCTCGTGACAAGCAAGGAACTTGGCACCGGCCAAGACCGGAGTGCCATGACGGCAGCGAAGGGGGAAGAAGGCTGCCCTTTCCCTGCTAATCTGTGGTCGGTCCTTCTGTCAACGTGGTCAGTCTGTATAGCCTTTACATGAGGGACACCTGATGTACAACGTCCTTACCCCATACTCGGATAACCTCTCCCTATGCACAAATACCGTGCATAGCTTTCAACAGCAGCGCATACTGTAACCAAGTTATTCTTCGCCGAAAACACAACGTCGACACCATCCTACGCGTCAACTTGCTTGAGATGGTGCGAAACACGGTACAAGGAAGAAATGTCTGGCTAGCTGCTTCTTGTCAAGCACCCTTTCATCACGAGCCAAGCCTTTCAGCTGGGTTTTCAAGTTTTCAACAGTTCTTTCACAAAGGCGACTCAAATCGGCAACAAGGCAGCGCACCTTCCGGAGCCTATTAGACTGTTTAGGAGTAATAGTTACGCTCAATAAATCTCGTCACGTTTTCTTTAAGGCCGAGGTGTAGCAGGAAACAGCAACACTGCAGCTTCTAATGAACACAGGGAAGGTCCAAGATTGGCTTCATGGATCTGATTTTTTTTTGTTTCACTCCTTCTTGTTCGTGTGTTTTTGGCTGCCTCTAAATATGCGTATTCAGTTCCTTCAGTTTTTAGTGATGTGCTTGTCGCGTGGCTTTTTTCACCTTGTCTCACGTTACTTTTGCCCTAATTTTTCCCCCTTGCATTTCAAACGACTTCAATATACATACAGGCACTGAGTGCTATGCAGTCAGTTATGCATATACGAACCATTCCTTGAGTGGTTGTTAGTCGAGTAGAACCCGGTCCGAATGGGCAGCCGACCCGTGAGCAGTGCCGCTCTAGCTGCAATTAAGAGTTGTCAGCCACGCACAATCCACTTTATGCACCTAATCTAGTGACATGTAGATAACATATTTCTAAATTGTACGCAACACTTTTTGTGGGTTTCGCTCAACCGCATTTTGCTTTGCAGCTCCTGTCTTGTAACGTGTTTTCCATTTCTGTTCGGCAACCACAATGCAGGCACCACAGTGAACTCTTCGCAAGTTCACATATGCTTGATATGCGTGTACGCTTCACACATGGCTTATTCAGAAGCAGAGGGAGACGTAAATGCAATTATGGCCCGCCTAACAATTCATAAACGCGTAACACGTATTTCGAAACTTTGAGCAGTGCCTGAGGCCGAGTAGACAGCGCGGGTTACCGAGAGACTGGCGCCCCTCCAAACATTTTCGCTTGCCTCCCCCCAAAAGCAAACAGAGTCAACCTACAACGCCTAAATATCCCGCTTCTCAATCGTCCCTGAAGGAACTCGTTTATTGTGAGTGCCCCCCTCTTCCCCCGTAGAAAAATCCTGGCGTTGCCCAAGAGACCGTGTGATAATTGCTATATCGCTTTGATATTATCTGTACCACTTGCTCTTTTACTCGGACATTTATTTTGAGGCGGCAGTCGGAAACGTGAGCGTTTTTCGGTTACCCACACGGCGAGCATACAGGGCTTGCTGCGTAGAAGTCGGTGAAAAGGATTCCTTCAGACGCCATCTTGTCCAGGTTTGGAGTCTCTCTAGCTGGATGACCATAGATGCCAAGGTCTCCCCAGCCCACCTGAGGGAAAAGGCAAACCTTTCTGCTGTAGCCACTTCCACACATTCACGAAAAAGTGGAAGGAGAGCTCCGTGCGCGACAAGTTTTCCTCGTCAACATAATCGCGAATTTTCCTTGGAATGAATGTTCCCCTTAAGTACAAAAGGTTTAGCGTTCACGATGTGTTTAATCTAAAAGAATACAAACGATGATCAATACATTCCGCCGAATCTGCACGCATCAGGGAAGGAGCCTCTGTGTGATTATTTCCCTTTATTCCATAGAGGGTTCGAGAGTTGGCCAAAAAACGATGTACAAATTAGAAAGCATCTTGACGTATCATGATGCTTTCAGACGCGATATGGTATTTCGATACCACATCCGTGCGTTTCAAAGATGACCGTCACTGGACCAGAATTTTTGTCAAGTGACTAGTGAGTATCATGAACGAGTGGTAATTGTTTTCAGAACGCTTACTTTTTGGGCTAACCCGCCACGCTGGTCTAATGGTTATGGTGCTTGATTGCTGACCGAATCCTGGCCGCATTTTCGATGGAGGAGAAAATTCTCGAGGTCCGTGTACTTGGATTTAGGCGCACGTTAAAGAACCTCAGGTGGTCGAGTTTGTGTGTGTGTGTGTGTGTGTGTGTGTGTGTGTGTGTGTGTGTGTGTGTGTGTGTGTGTGTGTGTGTGTGTGTGTGTGTGGTGTGTGTGTGTGTGTGTGTGTGTGTGTGTTGTCCCATTCTGCATTTGTTTTTGTTTAGGTAGATAAGTATAATGCCTATATTTGAAAAATTTTTCTCAAGTAGCTGAAAAATGACGCTTTCACATGAGTAAATTTCTTACCGTATTTATTCAGGCAGCAACTCAACTTGTACAGCAAAAATAGGGTTGATAGTGATATGTGGCGTTTAACGTCCCATAACCACCATATCATTATGAGAGACGCCATAGTGGAGGGCTCCGGTAGTTATGATGACCTGGGGTTCTTTAACGTGCACCCAAATCTGAGCACACGGTCCTACAGCATTTTTCCTTCCATCGAAAATGCAGCCATCGCAGCTCAGATTCGATCTCGCGACGTGTGGGTCAGCAACCGAGTCCTACTAGACCACCGCGGCGGGGCAGCAAGAATAAGGGTATTAGTTATTCTAATTTCACGGTATCTGCATATTAGAGCAGCAGCTTCACGTTTTAGGCGCAGAATTGTGGAATAATGACAGTTCAATTGGCATTGCTTTTCTTTAAACTGTCAGTATTTTTCTAAAAACTTTGCGCGCGAGCCTTGCTGTACGCTGCCTCAGAAGTGAAAATAAACTAACAGTATTGAGGTCGTATAGCCATCTCGACTGTTTGTTTTGTTTCCCTTACGTCTTCCCGATGTGCTATGTTCATAATAAATAGCTAGTTGAGGCTAACAAATGGTCAAATTAAGCGTTGTGCATATGGCTAGAAAACCACTGGCGACCACGAGCTGTGGTGCTCGTATAGAGTGGTGAGCGAAGCGATCACTGCGCGTATTTCAGCTGACTGCTTGAATAATTTACCTTCTTTCATTACTCTTACTTATTGCATGCGTGATTCCAATGCAAGATTACTCATGCGAAAAAAGTTTCTTTTCCTCGTCCTTGTTCACTCTGCGCGTTTTCACAGACGCTCCAACGTTCACAAACTCTGTCACATTAACTATAGTAAGTTTCCGTGTAGCGCACGTAAACAACTGTAAGAAATGAGGGAACATGCAGACAGAGTGCTCTGTCTGTCTGCATGTGCCCTCATTTCTTCCTGTTGCTTACGAGCGCCACAAGAAGTATTACTGAAAATGAACTGCCAACAAGTCCACATCGCAACTGTCATGAACTTTAACTATATATACCACGCTGGTGCCGCTTGACACACGATTTCTCGCATTCTGTTGCTACCTGCGCACTAACACGACGCTTTAAAATTGGTAAGCCTCATTCCGCACCGCAATATTAAAGTTAAGCCCCACCGTGGTGGTCTAGTGGCTAAGGTACTCGGCGCGTAACCCGCAGGTCACGGGATCGAATCCAGGCTTCGGCAGCTGCATTTCTGATGGGAGCGGAAATGTTGTAGGCCCGTGTGCTCAGATTTTGGTGCACGTAAAATCAAATCAAATCAAATTAAATCAAGCTTTATTAATTCATAATAAGATGTACCATAAAGAATATACAGAAGGAGGTCCCGTAGTGTACACAGAAATGGGACCTCCTATGAAACGTAAACACAAGTATTTGGTTAGCAACAACAGTGCGAAACTAAGAGAATACAAGGTTTAAAAAAATGAATAACAGATACATATAAATGACGACGCTCTCATCAACTAAATGCAGTCAGAAATATAAATTGTGAAATATATTTATATACTTCTGTGTAAATAGCATGACATAAAAAAACGAGAGACTGAAAAGAGAATGACATGGTGAGGGAGAAACCGGTAAGGCAGAAGAGTGAGTGTCGCATAACAAAATTTTTTCAGTTCATGGCAAAATTTATGTGGTTTTTGAATTTTATTAGAAATGGCACTGTTTTCCATAATAATATGGCCGCAAAGTGAACTGTCTGTTTGCCATAATTAGTACGTGCTTTGGGCAGAAGGAAGTTATAATGCTGCGCAAAACGAGTTGGGTTAGTAAAGATGATGAATCAATTGATGATAACGATATTTGTTTATTAATTACTTTAGAACCCCAGGTGGTCTAAATTTCCGGAGCCCTCCGCTACGGCGTCTCTCATAATGATAGCGTGGTTGTGATACGTTAAACCCCACAAATCAATCAAATATTAAAGTTAAGTAGACTTCAAGTGCCCTGTGTGGAAACCGAGCGCTGAAAACTACAGCGCGTAGCAGACGCCCCTTGCTTTCCGCGCGCTCCCCAGCGCGGAAAGCCCACGGGTCCTAGAGTTACTGTATGTGCTACCTTTAGGTAGCACCTAAAGGTAGGTGCTACCTAAAGGTGCTACCTTGAGGCGCTACCTAAAGGTAGCATATATAGCAACTCTAACGGGTCCGGCGCAGCAGCGGCGCGGCGCGGCAGTTCACCGCAAAACGCCCACGCGGTAGCCGGCACTTTAAACACTCCCTCTCATAGAGTTTCATAGAATAATACCTATGCTCCCTCTATTCTAGGCCACTCTACCATAATGAGCTTCACCCTTAGAAAAGCTAGGTGGGAATCAATTTCATGCGAAGCAACGGCGAGTTTATTGAATGATATGTGGGGTTTAACGTTCCAAAACCACCGTATGATTATGAGAGATGCCGTAGTGGAGGGCTCCGGAAATTTCGACCACCTGGGGTTCTTTAACGTGCACCCAAATCTGAGCACACGGGCCTACAACATTTCCGCCTCCATCGGAAATGCAGCCGCCGCAGCCGGGATTCGATCCCGCGACCTGCGGGTCAGCAGCCGAGTACCTTAGCCACTAGACCACCGCGGCGGGGCGCAACGGCGCCTATGGTGGATTGTTTGTGTGTGTGCGTAGACCGTCTATTCTCATGCTTATCTTTGCGATGCCAAGAGCGCAAGCAAGAACCACAGTTTTTGCAAGACCACGGGTCGATATTCAGAGTCGCACGTATCATCTTGCATGATGGCAACATGAGTACAATAAATGCAGTATACGAGATATAAGCACATTTCATGCTACCAAGTCATTTCGAAGCCACAACGCTCCCTCTGCTGTTTTTGAGAACAGGCTTTTGTAATCAAGTGGCTTCATTTCTCGCGTTTCGCTTACATTGTTTGTGCTACAGATACTTCTGTATAAAGCAGTAGCTCCCATAGTCTCATTATGTATGTCTTTGGCAATATTATTTCCTTTCGTTTTTTTTTGTGTTGAACAAAGAGATGGTCACTTACGTCATCCATCACCATAACGACGAAATTCGGCCTGACCTCAAAGGAGCACTGTGCTGACCCCAAAAACCATGAGGCACAGGCACAATGCATCGCCAGTGTTCTTCATCGGTCCCATCGCCCACTGCACGGATTTTACCGATTCTCACGACGGGATATTGTCGGCGTTCTCACTGGGTAGTGCGCATTATATGATAAAAGTCGGCGCTTCCTTGTCAGGCAACTCATGGACGTAAATCGCCTTCTAGAGTGGCACCTGGCGCAATAAATAAAGGCTGCAGCGTCGAATGCTACGAAAACCGTCTCTCCAACAAATATATCTTCATGATGCGAACCGCACTCCACTCCTTCCCCTTTTCTGCGGCTGGTATCAGTCTAGCCCCTGATAAGCTACACGTTCAAGTGCATCCCCCCCGTTTTTTTCTTTCTATCTTGTCTCGTTTGTTCGTTCGACTCGGCTGGAAGCGAACGTAGGCACCACCAGCAGTACGTTACACCAGTGTATCCTACAAAATGGGCGCCTTACATCCAGATCCAGACCCTGCCAACGAAGAAACGTGGCGCCTCGATTCTGCAGAGTGCAAAACAGCTGCCCGGCGTGAAAAAAGACGAAATTTAGAATAGAAAAGCGTTCATCTTGAGCAAAGCATATCACTTCAAGCGAGAGTCAAGGTCACACGCACAAATGTTCTGTGCAACACCCACTGCTTCCATCCTCAATGGTCGCGGCACGAAGCTTAGCTTCATGATTCTAAATTGAAATTCGTCGCGATTGAGGCACGCTAGACCGAAAAAAAAGGGGGGGGGGGGAATCTGTTTCGCCGCAAGGGCGAACTGCGAAGCGATTAACACGGTACCAATTGTAATGTTATACAAAGGAAGGCTAGCAGATAACCCTTTTTGGATCCGATCTCGCGAAACTATTTATGCGCGGTTTTAACTAAAGCCGTGAAAACCGATGCACAGCGGAGCTGAGGGTAGATTTCAGCGATTAAATGCCAAATGATTGAAAGGTATATAGGTGAACATGGGCATGGTTAAGCTTTCAAAGAACCTCCTGTGCGTTCGACCGCCTGCAAATGTCTCCAACGTCCAACTCTCATCTCCCTTCTCCTCCTTACCCTCTCTTCCCTTTTTCACCCATGCTATGAAAATTCGTAAACAGGGTGTGTGCCATATGGAGCCGACGTTGCGACAAGCGACTCGCCCGCTACAAGGCGCAGTTCTACGAGAAAACACGGAAGTCATTGCGAAACCCTCCGGCGTTCATTGCACTCTCTACCGCCACCACGCTCTTTTCCCAAACACACACCCTCAGGGTCATTGAACTCAATGCCCTGATCACTCCAGCCTGCATATTTCTCTATCGCTACCGCTCCGACCCTTCCCGTAGCCACATATACTTCGTGTACGAACAAAAACGTACACGCACTTTTTTAATACCCCACTTTTCTCATGTCTCGCACGCGGGATGATGGCATAGCATGCACCCTTCGTGCGACGGAAATGACCAGCTCGTTTCATGTCTGCTTCAGCCGCATTCGTCGCACCTGCTCGCGAGTACGTTCTACCCACACGTATAACATACGATGCGCGGGGCGATGCTATTGATTTGGGCTTTACATGGAACATGACGGTGACGGAAAAAATCCGCTGAGAGTGTCCTTATAACTGCTATCACAATGAAAAATAAAATAAAACGCCAAGCCTGCACAGATTGTCCAGCACAGTCACAGCGTATAAGCTGGAGGAGCGGCTTTCATAGAGCCCACTCTAAGCTCTCTTAGGGCGCCTACTGCAAGTATAGTTGCGAAATGCCTACTACGCCTTAAATCATCACCATTTAGCGAAGTAGCGAAGCCCACATGCACTTCACATCTCTAAGGCAACTTGCGCACCTACGTAGCTGCAGACTTTGTTGTTGATATGAGGATCACGATGAAAAATTTTGTTACGCATTTCACATGGTGCGACGCTTGGAGCAATTGTACTCATCTACCACGTGATAAGATACCTTTTAACGCAATTCCTTGTCATACACGACGAAAAAGTCTCAAACACTGGCGTGGCTCTATGGTAAAACACTTGAAGAGCTCGTAAACCACCTCCAATATTTGTTTTATATATTTCAAGTAAACACGCGCATCGTATGCAGAATGCCGTCACGATTAACGATTCTACACTTGGCAGCGCTACGAGCCACCGGCGCGCCACAAATTCCAAGAAACGGTCCCTCCTCCTTTACAGGCCTTCCGAGCCTCCGAGTGACGCACCGCACAAATATCTCTGACGCGCCATTCAAATATGCACGCTAGCCACAAGTATGCCGTGGTTAGTCGAGAAAGTGCCTGTGACTTTCGGTCTGCGTGACGCATAGAGTTTCATACAATTATTGTATCAAACTACATAGCATAAGACGTCAAACTCTGTTCAGGCTGCGCTGCGAAGGATGGATGGATGGATTGATATGGCTGTACCCTTTAGATCAGGCGGTGGCTAACGCCACCTAGCCGTAATACTTGGTAAACCAAACACTAGATTTATTTTTTTTCTTTAAATAGGGAGGTTAAGGACTTGTACTTTGCAGTGAAGGGTTTATTTTCACTCGTGCCTTTGGCTTTAGCCACCAATCAGATAACCTCCTTCTAGTTAATTCTACCCGCTTAAATTCTATTTTGCCCTCCCTGTCCCTAAACCCCAGTGCTTTCAAAAACTCTGCGCCTTCGTCCTGAACTATAGGGTGAAGCCCATTACAGAACATTATCAAGTATTCGGCAGTTTCCTCTTCCTCTCCGCATGCACTGCAATACCGTGTCTCCCCCTTTGTATTTGGCCCGATATGTCTTGGTTCACAATACTCTCGTCCTGGCTTCAAACAGTAGAGAACTTTCCCGAGTATTATCATAGATCCTTTCCTTGGCAATTTCCTGCTTAAAAGTTCGATAGATCTCTTGTGCGGACTTCTTAATCATGCCAATTCTCCACATGTCAGTCTCCGTTTCCTTCACTTTCTTCTTAACCGATAGTTCTTTTTGGTTTGGCCACCTGCTGTTTTCTAAATAGTTACCAGCCAATTTCCTGGTTCGCTTCCTCCATTTTCTATCGACATTCATGTACAAGTAGCTGAATACCTTCCTACCCCAACACTTCTCCCCTATTTATCTCAATCACTTCTCAGGTTTTATCTTGCTGCTAGCTTCTCTGCCATCAAATGTTGTCCATCCCATATTACCCTGTACTCCCTGATTTGGTGTATTCCCTTGAGTTCTTAAGGCAAGCCTACCTATTCCACGTTGCTTAATTTCTAATCATGCTTGAACTTCTGATATCATGCACAAGACCACATTGCCGAACGTCAGACCTGGAACCATGACCCCTTTCTATATTTCTCTCACAACATCATACCTATTGTAATTCCACAATGCCCTGTTTTTCATCACTGCTGCATACCTGTTACCTTTAATCGTCACGTATATTTCGTGTTCCCTTAGGTACTGGGTCCCAATGCTTATCCATACACCCAGATATTTGTATTTCTCTGTTATCTCTGGCGTGACCTCCTGTATTCTAAGCTCACTACCTTCATTATCATTAAAAATCATGACTGCAGATTTTTCCTTACTGAATCTGAAATCTAACCTATCTCCCTCATTACCGCAGATATACATCAATCTCTGCAAATCTTCCTTGTTGTCGGCCATTAGCACTATATCATCTGCGTACATCAATGCTGGTAGTGCCTGTTCAATGAGTTTTCCTTGTTTGGCGAAAGAGAGGTTGAAGCCAAGTTCACTTCCCTCTAATTTGGCCTCTAATCCTTGTAGGTACATCATGAATAACAAGGGTGACAGAGGACCCCCCTGCCTAAGCCCCGGTTTTACCTCTGCGGGCTTGGATACCTGTTTTTCCCACTTTATAACTACCTTGTTACCTTTATATATATATCCTTTAAAAGATTAGTGACTCCATCTTCCACACCTAGTGTGTCCAGTATTCCCCCCAAGTCCTCTTGAACCACGCTATTGTACGCTCCCTTTATATCCAAAAATGCTAGCCACGGGGGCCTGAGTCCTTTTTCTGCTATTTCGATGCACTGCGTCAGTGAGAATAGATTGTCTTCCAACCTTCTGTGTTTCCGAATCCCATTCTGCAGTCCATCAGAGACTTCACCATCGATTATTGTTTTGCTCACTGCCTCTCTTAAAATATGCTTAGACTTCGAACCCAATGTCTTTATCAGCATAATTGGAATGCCATCTGGGCCTGTTGATGTACTAATAGGAACCCTTTTCTCAGCCCTTTCCCACTCTCGTTGGGAAAATGGAGCCATTGCGCCACTTGATTCATCCTTGTCTATAGTGGTGCATAAGGCACTTCTTTGAAATTTTTCTGTCATCCTTGTTCTTATATATTCAATAGCTTCATCCCCTTCTAGCCTAGCACCTTGAGCTGTAGTATTAAACCTCTCCTCTAGGCTCGTCTCATTTCTTAGGGAGTTCAGATTGTTCTAAAATTTCGCCGCTGCCTTTCTATCCTTTTTATGTACTCCTGCCAGCCATTGCGGCCCCCTTTCTCCTAATCTTTTCATTGATCAGAAGGGCAGAAGGGATGCTTCCCTTCTACAGCTTAGAAAGATTTCCCATTTTTTCAACATCATCTGTGGTTCACCCCGCAGCTTAGCATGTCTGTGTTCCCTAGAGGCTTCCTGGCGTTTTGCTATGGCTCTCTTAACTTCCTCATCTCACCAACTCTTGCGTTTGTGTCTTCATTTCCAGGATGACTCGTCACGTGCCTTAGCAAGCTCTAGCTCAAACAGTCTAATTAGATTCGTGTATGTCCACATTGTTTTATTATCCTCAGCGATTACTTTCTCTATTTGTTTAGTAGCTATTTATATTTGCCTTTTTGAATAAAAATTTTCCTGTAGTTGCTCATTTTGTCTCCTTCCCACTTTCACTGCTCTTCCGAAACTTAGCTTGATACGTTTGTGATTACTACCCAGACTTCTGGAGCCACATTTATCTATGTGCATTCCCCTGAGCCTATCATATAACATACGTGACATCAGTGCGTAATCTATCCACGAGTGCAGCCTTCCTACCTTCCATGTTATTTGCCCTTCAACTACTCAGTACTGTAACAAATGATCAAATCATGCCTTTCACACATATCCATGATCATTTCACCAGTTGGGTCGGTATACCCATCTATATCTTCTTTGTGCGCATTCATATCTCCTAGTATAATTATCTCGCACTCTCCTCCTAATTCCTCAACGTCCTTTGATATACACTCTACCATTGCCTGGTTTTCCTCTCTGACCTTTGCTACCGTCCACAAGTACACCAAACCAAGGAGTGTCATTTGCCCTGCCGCTTTCCCTTTAAGCCATAAATGTTTCTAGCACTCCTGCTTGGCCCTTTGTCAATCTGTACTTTTATGAATGAATGCCCCAATACCATCTCCCTTCCTGCTGCCCCCTGTTATATTACAATATTCACACGCGTAGTTCGGATTGTTAGGAGGTTGTTCCATGTCCCTAAGATGTGTTTCTACAAAACCGTATATCATCGGCCTCTCCACCCTTAGCTGTTCTTCCATCTCTTCCCACTTCAGCCTGTTCCTGCTACCCTGCATATTAATATACCCTTTGTCTGAATTGGCTCGGCCCTCGTGTCTACGTCTATTTCTGCCCCAGACTCTACCTATCTTAGATACTGGTGCCACTTTGGAATCGTATCTGTCCATACCACCTCTCAAAGAGTCTCCCTGGCTGTTTTCCTCGTTACCAGCCGTCCTGCACCCCGATAGGCCCGCGTGTCCCCCCAAAAAGCTACTGCGCGTCCTGCAAGTCGCCAACCCACCTCATGACCTAGCCGCCCATCGAAGTGAATTTGGTCTCGTTGAAAACCACCCCACCTATGCACCTCTCTGTTTATTTCCACCACCTCAAAGCCTTTCTCTCGACTCATCCGCCATATCTCTTGGTTTGTGTCGACAACCGCTCTTTGCAGGTTGCCGTCACGCACCGGTACCTTCGGTATCGTGCATATCACTACCTGTACCTGAGGAGAAGTGGCGCGCATGTCATCGGCCCCTTTCGCCAGTGTGGTAGCTAGTCCTGCCGTTTCTTCATTTAAGACGTAGCTTAAACCGCCTCATATCACGAGGTTTCGTCTATCAGCTGTAGTTTGAGTTATGCGCTCGCTTGCCTCATGACTGCTTCAGCTTGCGTCCTGGGAACGTCCCTACTGAAACCCTCTTGTCACCTCTTACCCTCTCTTTGATTGCTTATGCGCATCGATTTAAATTCGAGTCCCCGGCGATTATCACATGCTGTGACTTTTCAGCTGGAGCGTCCTGCACCTAGGGGTACTTGCACCTGTGATGCCGGCTGCTTTGTCCCCTCCCAGCCCGACCACTACTTCGCTGAAGCTGGGTCTTGCGACCAATGAGCCGTCAAAAAACGCCGCCATGAGCACCCCCATCGACGCGCCGGCCATAAACGGGTAGTGCAAAACGAGCCATCCGCAAGCGAACGTGCACAGGCCCTCCTGTTTCGTTGGTCTTGAAGCGCGGTTTCCTGAAAATCAAGGACTTGCCAAGCTTCTTGCCTCTATCCAGCCTCACTTCAGAAAAGTAGGAAGCTCATAAAAACGAACTGTGGCTACAATGCGAAAGATGTTTCAGTTATTTCGGCGTACTGCAACAGGCACATTAAGTGCAAGCTAGCGAGCATCGCATGACATTGAGTTACAGGCAAGCAGTCGGACGTTCGTTCTGTAACGCCTAAATGCGTTAAACTTTGACATACACATGATGCCAAAACGATGAAGTACATATATACACGAGCAATCTATCTTACGATCAGTGGTACGTAGCTCACTTTATCCGGCACGAATAGCCCTGGCGATCTTCGCCATTGAAGTTGCATTCTCCATTGATATCGCTTCTTGTGCGTTGGACTGTTTTATTACGCATGCTATAATGCTCTATTGAAGGTTCGCGTGAAAAAATTGTGATAATGTAGGTCTCCTGTTATTGTTTTGAGTAGCTTTGATATCAATGAGAACCATCCTTTCATATATACTGCAAATGAGGATACATGCGTGTCCACTTTCTCGGCGTACAACGAAATGCAAAACCGAGGCCTCCGAGATAGCTCCGGCAATCGCGGAGACCAACGCCCCCCCCCCCCCAAAAAAAAAAAAAAAAAACTGATTGTGGTCACGATCATTTTGTGATTTACCTCTATGATGTACATGTTCGCATTCCATAGATAAAGCCGA
Organism: Rhipicephalus annulatus; assembly: GCA_013436015.1. NCBI lineage: Eukaryota > Metazoa > Arthropoda > Arachnida > Ixodida > Ixodidae > Rhipicephalus > Rhipicephalus annulatus. The sequence continues at coordinate 53,280 of WOVY01009609.1, read as the reverse complement.
AACTTATAACCTTCAAAGCCCACAGGCGTAGTAATGTGGAGCTTCAGGTTATCAGTGTTCGCTGCGTCTGCGATGTTTACCGCGCGCGTGGCCTGCTGCAAGGCGCGCTCCGAGGTCAGAGGCTCTGTTAAGCTTCATAATCAAAGTTACCATGGTTCTCCTTGATATCAAAACTACTCAAAACAATAACAGGAGACCTACATTATCACAATTTCTCACGCGACCGGCTGTGGACAACGCGGCTCATTCGCTTATCCGCTTATCCAACTCAACAGCCCGTATCCAGCGCTCTCGCCGTTCTAATTCGCGAAAGCTGCGGAAAACAGTAAAGCTGAAGTTTTTCGCCGTCATTTTGGCGAGCGAACCAGCAAGCACTTCACGGTGGTTCGGTGACGCGTCCGACTAGCGGAGAGAAATTCGTAGTTCTTTTTCTGGGTGTTCAGTGCGCAAATGCACACAATATTTAGCTCAATCGCTGTTTCGTAAGCTGCAGTTGCACCTAGTTGCACAGCAAACTGCGCAGAGTTGGGCTTTGCACTACCCAAAACTGCGTCAACAGGTGGCGCTGCGTGCCCGCAAAACTCCAGAGTCCACGCGACAATGCGAGGAGCTCTCGGAGAGTGGGCAAAGCGGCGTGGGAGAGGATACCAGTGGAGGAAAGCGCAGGAGAGACCGAAAAGTGGGGTCGTCACAGTTTCGATAATCAAACGCGTCTAACATCGCTATTACTGCACCGTATCGAAAAATTCTCACGCCGTCTCCATGTTTGTCGTACACTCGTTCACAATTTCTTCACAGACTCTGAATTTCGACCTCTGTAACTTAGAAGCGTGGCGGTTTGGGCTAGTAGGTATGACATGACGATTGTTATAGCGCGAGAACGACGACAAAGGGAGGAGAAGACGAGCGCTTGTCTTTTCCTTGTCACTTTGTCGTCATTTTTTTTTCGACTTCTGGGTGGTTTAGGGGCCATGAAGTTTTCAGCACGTCGTTTGGGAGGTCTGTCGGCGGCAGGTGCTGTTAATAATGCCCAGACGCTGGCTCTCGTGAGCTCACTCTATTTGCAACGTGCCGCACGAGACAGATTGCTCGCGCCATCGTGAAATAAAAACAAGTATATAGCTGCGCTCAATTTTTACATTTGGCAGTATCGCCATCAGCGGCTTTTTTTTTTCTGGCTCCTTAGTCACAGCCGTTACTTCTGTAGCACTGCACTCTGAGCAGTGTAAGAGCTTCGAGCTAATAAACATTTTGCGACGTTAGACGCTAACGTTGCAGTGTCGTTATAGATTCTGACGTGTGTCAACTCACGCTTCCAAACAGTGAGAATGAAAGTAGTGAAAATGGGTCTGTAAAAGTAAAGCATCAATTACAATTAGTTGTGGACCTTACCCCATAAGCGCTTAAAGAGTCTGTCTCTTTGTCTTCTGTCTCTTTGTCGCTCTATATTTGTCTTTTTCTTTCTCTCTCCACTTCTCTTTGTTCTTATTTCCCTCTTGCTCTTTCCCCGCCTCTTTTTCGTGTCTGTTTCTTGCTAGATCTATCACTACCTTTTTGTCTTTCTCTGTCTTTTAATTTTTTTATGTATCTCTTTCTCTCCCTTTCGTTCTTTTTTATTCCTCTTCTTATTCTCTTTATTTCTTTCTCTTTTTTCCACCTCCTTTTTGTGTATCTTTTTTAGCCTTTTTTATGTCTGCATTCCCATCATTTCGATTCCATTTTCCTATTTTTCTCTCTCATTTTGCGCGTTCGTTCGACGCTCGCACTCGAGGGGTCTTGCACGTTTTCTGGGAGCAAAGCAACACAGGACAAGGGGAGCATGTGCCGGTTCATGCTGCTAGTTTTGTTTCTGGCGGATAAATTACGAGCTTAAACAGCCTCGCCGCGAAAACTACCTTGTTTCTCTAGTGACTGCTCAGTGGTGTTGAAAGAGGGAGTGAACTGTCTTCGCCCGCCTCCGCCCGCATTGACGGCTGATTGCTCCTGTCCCACATGAAGTAGATGTGCGTCCTCAGAAGCGGCTTTGGACGGAACACAGCTCAGCTGCACAGCGATCAGCCTGTAGCGCTTGTAGTCTCGTGCGACCAACTTTGGCACCCTTTTTCGCGAAGCGATGGCAAAGGCCGCCTCCAGTCCCCTCTTAATCTGCGGAGACTTCAATGCACCGCACACGCAATGGGGATATGGAGCCGACTCGCCCAAAGGGAAGAGGCTAGCCGAACTGACGGACGAGCTTGGCTTGGTTCTACTCAATGAACCAGCATCGCACACCCGGATTGGACAGGGCGCGTGCCGCGACACGTCCCCTGATCTCTCCATTTGGTCAGACGCGGGCGCGATCACCTGGTCGAACATCTTTGAGAAACTGGGGAGCGACCACAGAATCCTGTGCATGACAATGGGAGAGGATAGAGGCAAAATGGACGGCTGCCAAAAAGCTAGAGTCGTGGACTGGGACAAGTTACGAGAGCAAAGAGAACGAGAGAAGCAGGAAGGGCCGATCGAGGATATCGGGGAATGGTGCAGGGAACTACTCGCGGACGTAGAAAAAGCTACAAAAGAAATAGAATGGCCTGACAGGCGAAAGGAGCCTGAAGGTGGCGACAGGCCTTGCGGAAGCGTCGACGACAGCGTTCCTGAGCCGTCCAGGGTGGACAGCCGGCTTGCGCATCTTGTAGAGGCCAAGAAATCTATGCAGCGAAGAGCGAGTCAGCAGAAACTGAATAGGAAGATACACAAGAAGATTGCCGAGAACAACCGAGAGATTGAGGCCCACTGCGTTCGACTGTGCGAACAGGAATGGCAGGAGCTGTGCGATACGATGGACGGAAACATGAGTGCAGGGCGCACATGGAAGATTCTCAGGCACCTGCTAGATCCAACCAGCACGAGAACGGCGACTCGTGTCCAGATGGCCAAGCTGCGACACAAGTACAAAGACGACCCACAGGCCTTCGTGGAGATCATCCAGACGCACCTCACTCGCCCGACAGGCGAGAGTCACATAGAATACTGTGGGGCTCTCAACAAGGAACTAGACGCGGAATTTTCCATGCAGGAAATTAGAGCCGTCCTCCAGCTACTGAAGACTAAATCGGCGCCCGGTCCTGACAAGATCACCAACCGAATTCTGAGGAACCTGAATGATCACGCCATCGAGAAGCTACGTCAGTATATCAATGCATGCTGGAAGGAAGGCCGTATTCCACAAGAATGGAAGACAGCGGATGTCATACTAATACCCAAGCCAGGTAAACCGCTTGAGGTTAAAAATATGAGGCCGACATCTCTGACGTCCTGCATCGGGAAAGTCATGGAGCACGCCTGCCTCAACAGGGTGACGACGATAGCGGGACGCCTTCGGCACTCTCATAATCGGCTTCCGCAGAGGACTTTCGACGCAGGATGTTATGCTGCAAATCAAGGAACAGGTCATTAACGCACCAAGCACGCACGTGCGCGCCCTGCTCGGGTTAGACCTCAAAAGCGCCTTCGATACAGTAAAACATGCTGCCATTTTGGACAAGATCAGCCAACTAGGTCTTGGTTCAAGGTTCCACCGGTACGTCAGCAGCTTCCGGACCGGACGCAAGGTGACTGTTAAGGTCGACGGTGCCCCACCACGAACAGTTGACATGGGGGATGCGGGTACGCCACAGGGCTCGGTGCTCTCTCCCATGCTTTTTAACCTCGTCATGATCGGACTACCGGATTGTCTTGACGCAATAGAGGGCATGAATCACACGATCTACGCAGACGACGTGACCGTGTGGACCACAGCGAATACGAGCGTTGGTGAAATGCAAAAGAGAATGAAGCAGGCCGTCCTGGCCGTGGAGCGGCACCTCGAAGGCACGGGACTCATCTGCTCTCCCGATAAATCGGAAATGCTCCTGCATAGACCACGCAAGAAAGGACCTCACCCGCAGGCTGTACTGGACGCCCGTCGCTTGGGCATCCGCGTCATGACGAAGGAGGGGACCCAAATACCAACGGTGTCCAAAATACGAGTGCTCGGCCTGTGGCTGTAAGAGAACGGTGCGAACCACGAGCTGGAAGCACGACTGCGAAAGAAAGTGGCCGCCGCAACGCACCTTGTGCATCGGGTAGCGAAAAAAAAGGGCTAAAGGAACATAATGTGACGAAGTTAATACACGCGTATGCGCTGAGCCACATAGCGTATGTCGCCGCGTATGCCGACTGGAACAGAAGCGAAACCGAGAAGCTGAACGCGGCGATTCGTCGAGCGTTCAAGGTAGTCCTGGGTGTGCCCCAGTACACGGAAACCCGTAGGCTTCTGGAGCTGGGTGTGCACAACACCCTCGACAAGATAGCAGAAGCGCAGAGGATCGCGCAGCTCGAGAGGTTGTCTGGCACAAGAACAGGAAGACGCATCCTCGATCTGCTTGGGATTCGATATCACGAGGCGCGTGGACTGAAGAAAGCATTGCTGCCGGAAGTCAGGGACGCCATACTGACAGAAAACATCCCCAGGAACATGCACCCCGTTCACGACTTGCAACGACGCAAATGCAGAGCTGCAGCAATCCTGAAGGCGCGTGGAAGCCAAGAGGGTGTCCTCTTCGTCGATGCGGCCAGGTATCCACTGTCAGCCGGCGGCGGCGATGGGGGACGCTCGGAACCCCCACCGCTACCCGTGAACGAGCGAGGCGAAGTCGAGGCGCTAACACTACCACCACTGCTACTGCTACGACAACAACGACTGCAGCGACAGCGGCAATATCAACAGCGAGTCCGGTCAGAGGCGGAGGGACATGCTTTCTATATGGCGGTCCTGGATACAACAGGAAAGGTTCGGGTCACGGCATTAGCACGGCTGCCATCATCCGAAGCTGCAGAAGAAATGGCCATAGCTTTAGCGGTACTCCACAACGGTGCAGACGACAGCCTGATTATTAGCGATTCTAAATAAGCAATTCGAAGCTATATTAAAGGCTGGGTGTCCGAGGAGGTGGCACGTATGCTTAACGCCAGAGCTGGGGACTTCGCGTCAGGCAAGATTACTGACAAGACCCTCAAGTGGTTTCCCGCTCACATGGGGGACAGTGGAACTATCAACAACAACAGCCGTAAAACTAGCAGCAACAACGCCAACAGCCAAAGACTAACCGGCATTCCACCCAACCATAACGAGCGCGCCCACCTCGTCGCGAGGCAACTTACCCGCCGCGACGCAGCCACCCAGGGAGCAGCCGCCACCGTGGTTGGGAGGAGCACTGGCCGAGGCACGGTGGTGGCCACAGGCACTGGCAATGCCGAAATTACCACCCCCACCACGTCCGTTGCTGCAGCAACTGAAGTTGGTGCAGAAGAGGCGAGACAACAGAGGTGCGCCGACTGCTATGGAGAAGAATTTCCTGCCACGTACCACGACGTGCTTGCGCACTATAGGAAAGACCGGATGAAATTTCCGCAACCCCACGTGCGCCTGGACAGGTCGCAGGCGGTGGACCTGAGAAGGCTGCAGACGGGCACGTTCACCAACCCCTACCATCTGCACCGCTTATGGCCCAAGCTGCACCCGTCGCCTGGCTGCCCGTGGTGCGCGCACGAACGGGCCGATATGGCACATATACTTTGGCAATGCGAAAGAGATGAAGATAGGCCACGAGAAAGGATGAGGTCAACTGAGGGACCCACCGAAATGGGGCACCTTGCTGAGCGATGGCAAGCCGCCCTTCTCAGCGAGGCCCTCGAAGACCAAGTGTGGGCCGTCCAGCGGGCCAGGGCCGTCGCCGAGGACCTCAAAAGATGTTCCTCGAACGATGTGTCCCTAGCAGCCTAGCCCCGGGCGCAGCAACAACCGTTGGGCAAATAAAGTTTATTCAACTCAACTCTCGTGCGGCACTCTGCTGTCCTCCTCTCCACGATGCTCTCCGCCGTTCGCTTTCGTTTTTCGCTACGTTCGTTCTCCGAGCCGACACGCCCACGTTCACCGCAGGAATAGGCGTCGATAGCTGCGCTCCAGAATAGTAAAGCAACGGTTCAGCACAAAATGTGCGTTCACTATTGCTACTGAGTGCACTTACAGGATGAAAAAAAAAAAGATTTAGAAGTGAAAATCGGCCCTGTCGAAAGGCGATATTTAAAGGACAGCTAGAGGCGTTCTTTTATTCTGCATCTATTCTATTTACAGGTAGAATAAAATACTTCTGGAAGGCACCTAACAAAAGCACTTTGACTTGGGCGAATTGGTACATAATTAAATAGGCTTAAGCGCAATTTACACGAAGACCATATAGTAGACGTCGGTGCGTCTCCTATGATCTTCGTCTAAATTGCGCTGAAGCCTATTCAATTATGCACCTAAGAACACGCCCAAACTTTCCCCCCTTTTAAGTAACAAAATAGATTGACACAGAGTCGTAGCCAGGGTTGGCACATCGGGCACGTGCGCCTGCACCCACGCTTTCGCAACTTTTATTCCCTACTTAGCATAAGACGAGAGCTCACTTTCCCTCCAGCCGAAAGAATGCCCCCCTCCCGTACCACTCCTTCTGAAAAAAAAAAAAAACTGGCCACTGCGCAAACAGATGCAGTTTTAAGGACGGTAATATGCCAAATGTCTGAAGTTCAATACGTTTAATCCTCTGCAACGCAAGCACATAGTAGTCTCCTTTTCGAATGAGAGGCCTTCATCACAATTCCCGTTATTCCCGTGTTTGACAAGGAAATAAGTGTGCTAGTGCTCTCTTAAAGGCAGACTATTTTTGTTGCCCATGTAATTGCAGCTGATGTAAACAAGTAAATCATCAGTTGGCCACAAGCACCTGCTTTGTGGTATCGTTTAGCTGAATTATTTTGTTCTCAGTTCTAACCTTCAGTATATACTTAATGACATGCACTATGGCTGCCAACACACAATCATGTTTTGGTAGATTGCATTTTTTGTTAATTTACTTGCACTGCTCATGTACAAGTAACTGTGCCGACAGCCCCGTTTTTAAAAACACACGCACAACCATTTTTTTTGCCAACATCGAGAGCAATTAACAATGGACATTGCTACAAGAGAATCGTCCTGGCAGACGATTTCTATCAAGCCATTCCAGATGCAAATTTCTTCAAATAATTAGGGAAGCATTGTTCTTGGAGTGAGCACCTTTCTTAGAGTGAGCAGTTGTGATTATTTAAGATAAAGGCCTGGTATTTGCTCTCTAGCTTTTCATAAAATGTGAATTGCATATGCTCAATGCAAGCTAAGTTTTCCAATAGATAAAATAAAATTGCATTCCAAAAAGACCAAAAACTCAACCACATGAATTCTTCCAACTTTTTTTAAACAACAATGTTCACAACATGCAAAAATAGTTTAGAATGTGTGACATTATACAGGCATATCAGCTAGAAAACTTTGCCTTCCATTTTTTCCACTAGTGACAAACTCATTATTGCCAAACAAGTACAAGCCAAATACTAAAAAGCAAATGCTTTGCAAGACTAAATAAACATCGGGTTACTCACAGCAATGTTGTATAACAACCTCCACATAGTTTATTATTTCACCTTTATGTTACCTAAAGAAGACAACCTCAGTAACAGTAAGCAATGATTCATTTTGACTTTATTTACAATCTACGCAGTATGTTGTAAAAGGCTACATATCACTGGGGCTTCATCTTGTCTCGCAGCATCTGTCTCAGCTGGCCTCCCGTTGGCATAGGCTTTATGAGACCCCGTTTGACAAGTATCCGAACGGCTATTGACGTTCCACCAAGCGTAACTGTGTAACGAGCTGGAGTGGCCAACTTGTACATGGCTGATGCTGTGGCAATGTAGTTCAGACCAGACTTCCGCAAAGGACTGATGATAGACTCGGGAAGTCCCAGATATTCCATGATTGGAACAACATCAACACCGCTGCAGGAAGCAGGGGAGAGGATGAAGTGAATGTTCAATTGAAACAAACTGCACTTCCTGCCACTACTTCTAAGGCTGTGCAAGGCACAAAGTTTCAGCCAGACACAAACAATGCTTGCTTTGCACCCAAGGCAAAGTATTGTTGAACTGATGCTTGAATTATGAAACTGCTGAAGAAAATAAAAATTGCTTTCATTTTTCAGCTTTAAATAGGAACCCTTCAACGATTCCACTGTTAAATTATCTAAAATGCACATTTAATGCATACTTTTATGTATGTCGCCAATTCTCCACATGCCACAGAAGCAACGACCTTGCAATGAAAAACGCACTTCACAACTACGCAACATGTCATGTGCCCTGTGTTGAGCGCGTACACACCAAATAAACAAAATTATCGAAAATAAAACTTGCATCAGCCAGGCGAGAAAGAACGAAGAAGTGAGTGCTCTTGCACGTGCTTCACGCTCTCCGCCATAAGGTACAAAACAATTGGTTCTAGCATAAAATACATTGCACAAGATTGTGCTAGATTTTTCATGCTGAAAGCTATGTTCCCCATGAGTACTCGGCAGCCGGCATTAAAGGTGGCACGCATTGTGTGACCTGCTTGCTTGCAGTTTTTTGGTACGTCGCAAATTCACGACATTAGGCAATAAAGGATTAAGAGGTAATTCATTATTTTTGACAAACGAGGTGCTTCAATAACTCGAGAAAAGTCCTTTTTAACATGGCAGGCAGCTTACAATGGGTTACTGGTCTGTAGCCCACTTTCTAAAGTGTACTATGTGGCAACATCAGCCAGTTAATACAGAGGAATGTGAATGTGGTACCTGCTACCATTTTAGTTCAAATTAATACAACAACATATGCATAATGCAGAGGGTGTCAGTTTAGCTTTCAAAGATGGCAATTATTTCTTTGTACATTTACATTTCCCTTAATCTCATCATCTTTATGCTTAAATAAAAGAAAAAATAATTTTCCCTTAATCTCCTCTGTCTTCATGAACTGTTGGTCTCATGCAGTTATTGTATAGCAATGTTTTAATAAAGTCCGTTGCACTAGTTGCACTGATGTACTGGCCGATGATCCAAAAAGTTTATATTTGTGGAAGTGTGGTCATTAAGCAAGTTAAGTATTTTTCTCAAAACAAATTTACGTGTCTTGCACCAAAGGCAGTGGATAAGGATGCCCTTCACCCATTCCTACAAGCATGCACATTCGCAGCGTAAATGTACGAGTACGATATCGAAAATGCTGCATATGCAACTTTCAATCTTCAGGCAAAGAAATGAAACTACACATGCTTCTTCACTTAGCATGACTCTGGTACGAGTTACAGTGAAGCAAAGCTTTTCCAACAAGAACAAACAATACAAAAGAACGGGAGACAAAAAAAAACATAAATAAGCAGTGCCAGTGCTTTTTACTGCATTTAATTTCCGAGATCACCTATCTGAAACAGCAAATTTTGCTTTTTTTAACCATATTTGACCAACATGACACTAATAAATTGTCGATTCTGTATAGCAACTGTTACGTAGAGCATAGAAAAAGGTACACATTATTAACCCTGCAACATACATTGGATTACTATATTACGATGTTCTCACCTGATGTTACAGAAGCAATTTTATTACTGACAAGCAATATCATTTTACACTGAAACTTATGAGAGCTTTTTTTCCCCTATTGGTCCTTCATTTTAAAAATTAGATTCAATGGGTTAATTTTGTTAAGTATGGGTACCAATGGGCCTACAAACAACACACTTTCTGAACCTGTCAGCAGTGGCAACCAAGCTGTTCGCTACTTTACTCATAACACAACAGCTTTGTATCCACCACACAGACCACACTAACAGGGGCTAAGTTGGAGGGAGCCATCATTTGTGTGAACAACAATTTGCCATGTGAGATGAAAATGAAGTCATTATCAGTCAAAATTATTGAAAGTAATAAATTGACATTTCATAGAGACAAAATAACCACTAGAAGTTCTGCCACAAGTATAATTGCATAGTAACGAAGTCCGAGTGAAATAGCTTAGTCAACCCGAAATGAAAATGGCCAATGAAAGTTTTAATTAAGCTTGTGAGACATACGTTGCCATTAATATTTAGATCCATTACGTGATTTTGTAACAGACTCTAAAATATACTGCAAATTGGATATTTTGCATTGCTTGACCTGCTATCATCAAAAATGGCATGAAGATTCTCACTCTTAACAGACCCTTTCGCTGTTTACAAATACAGCTGCTGGACAGCTTCCGGTTTTTTGCATCGGTGTAGCCTGGTAGCATTGGCAGGTAACAAAAGCCTTAGCGAGTAGCCCAGACATGTTTGCCACTTTTCTTCCTGAGTATGACCACATACTTCAAATACATATTCTGCGTCTCCGAGAAACAGGCCCCGATATGACTTTTTGCCTTCTGGCTAAAATCAACCGAAGATACTATGCTAGTGTGCTGCACTTGACCCGCCTGAGCATTGCCTTCACTCGATGCTACCAGCACTTAATCAGTCATGCAGACAGCCCGAACTGCGAGCACTGCCAAGTGTGCGGAACTTTAGCCTATGTATGTATTTTGTGCATCAGCAATGTGTGACCAAACAGTCAAAAACTGCTACAATTACTGTTCTCATTTTTATCAGTACTGTACTAGATACTAAGCTGTAGGATAGTGTGCTAAATGGCTACTGTACATATGCACCCCCTCTTCCTCTCCCCACCATCACCTTTCATTCCTCTTTCTTTACCCTTATCCCCTGTGTAGAGTAGCAGGCTAGTCTAACATCAGCTCAGGCCAACCTGTCTGCCTTCTAATGAATTCTCACTCACTTTCTCTTCAAAGCTAAACACAACGTTTCAAGAGCTAGTCCTTAACTTTTAGCGCCTTCCTTTTACCTGAAAGTGGAAAAAGCGTCTTTGCTTACTCTGGCACAACTTGCAAAACACACTTTCTGCTTCAGTGTAAGAGCGATCATTGAAGTGACCAGAAGTTTCTTGGGTGTAAAACACACACTGCTCCTATGTAAATCTTTACACCAATCGAGAAGGCAAATAGAAAGGACAATATGTGTTTGTCCCAGAATCTAAAAGGTGCCTGCATGAAAAATACCTCAAATGTATAGAAGTGAGGCCAGAATGACAAAAAATAAGGCAGACTGAGAAATAAGAACTTGCAGTTTTATTGGGGCTCCCACATTTTTCAGAACATTTGGACAGTTAAGGAGTAAAACCTACATAAAATAGAGAGCAAGCGTGCTTATAATGTATTACATTGTTAACTACCAACTATGGTAGAGATACAGCATTTAGCTACAGCACTTGAATTCAAGACACATTTAAAATCTGAAGTTGCACTGTGCTTACACCCTCAAAGCTTTTTAATAGTGTTGTGTGAACCTAAGGATGTGATGATCAGCATCACATCAGTGTTTTAAACACATGATCATATACAGATGCCCTTTTTTTTTCAACTTAACAGCACGAGCATAGACCACCGAGTTTGTAAGCACCTGTTCCATACATACTGGTGTCTGGTTCCCGGAACAACCTAGCAGAAGAAAGCGGCACGGGACTGTTCATCGCAGGCATGCTCATATTCTCGTTCATTTTGCTACTGTGCTCTGTTAAACGCAGCTTATCACCTGGGCAGTCGACGCTTGCACGCTCAGGTTTAAAAAATGGGCAGCTGCACTGAGAGGGCTTGCATATCTTCAAATAAACCACCTAGCTGAGGGCAATTGCACCTCAGTGTACTTCGTGTTATTGCACATCATACAACATATCCATTGCTTAACGTTGTTGTTTGGTGCTACCATATTCCGAGTTGAGTGTTGGCGTGATATTAATGAATGACGGCAAAGGACGACACACACGTCATAACTGATCACAATACAGTCCCTTCACCTCCCTTATCTGCTTAGCTCTCTTCTTCCCTTTAATTTGAAGAAATATAATCAACAGTATACGAGATCACTACCACAATAAAAGTGTCGTTACTGTAGCTCATCAGTATTACATATCACAAAGCAAAACTTCACATAGCATATTTATTTTCTTGAAACTTGAATGAGCCAATAATTAGTTGTGAGCTGTTAAAACAACTGTTAGCTGGCCACAGAAGACAAGAGGTGAATGTTGGTTAAGGTTAATAACGATGCAGACAAAACGAACATACTCGAGATGTATGCACATGGGGTTTAGTACTTGAACAGGCATACTTGATTTGATGACACGCGGTGCCAACAGTTAACAGGCACTGAAGTGTTTAGAAAACAAAGTATTTTCTCTAAATAGGCACTAGCACAGATATATTGAGGGCCCACAGAGCGTGCGCAAGATTTGCAAACAGTATGTTGAAGCACTTACCATGTTGCTAAATAGTAGAACGAGCCAAACCAGACGATCGACGTTGCAATGTGCACCGGCAACATGACATACCAGTATTCTTTGAACATTTTCTTGTACCGCTGAAATACATTCAATTTTTCTTCCACAACTTCATCCTGTTTTTGATCAGCGCTGGCTTCCATCGGACTCGGATTTCTTTTAAAGTCTGTTCTCGAGTCCGACTTGGTGCAGTACATCGGAGTACATGAGGGGATGAGGAACGATGGCCTTGCTGATGTAACCCCACAACCAAATGCAGAGTGCTTGATATACGCCTTGTGCCATTGTAAATCTGACAATAAATACAAAACGGCGTAAGACACAGCAAAGTACACGCGCCGAATCAATTTCGGGCCCGTATTAACAAATGTAAATAAGCCTTCTAATGTAGGCTACACAAATCTGATGATACTGCATTCTATAGCGATTTTCATGTGTCAACAATCACGATTTTCTTCACGGCCTTTCGGTACAACCCATGTCTTTTTTTGGCGCAGCATACTCCCCCCCCCCCCCCCCCCGCAAATTTGTACTTACAGGTACAACATCGGAGAGGGGGTGCAAGTGTGTCCCTGTTAAAAAGCTTACAACCGGAATCACGCAACACAACTTGTCTTGTCGCCTAGAAGATCTTGGCTTATACCCACAACTTCCTGAGCTAGACTTGCTCTTTTCAGTAAAACCGAAAGTTGGGCGAGTTGGTGATTGTTCATGATTACAAATAAGCAGCGCACGACGTTTTACAAAAGAGAGACGATAGGGACACCGCTGCACTCTCAACTAGTTTATTCCGTAAAAGAACTTGGTTATTATACAACAAGACAGGTGTACCACGAGCCACAATGACAACGTATTTTCTAAAAAAACCAACTTCGCAATCGCTCAAAGTAATCGATGCTTGGCTTATACAGTAATCTTTTCTTTTTGCAATGTGGAAGGCCTCGATCACTTCCCTTGTCAACTTATCTCTGTGGCTGGAAAGAATTTTAGTCTCAGAGAACAGCGGGGAGCATCCACATTCCAAGCAATGCCGTCTTAAGTGCGAGTAAGCATTATTAGCTAATGCTCTCTTGTGCTCCGTTAACCTTGTATTTATGCACCGGCCCGTTTGACCGATGTACATTTTTCCACATGACAAGAGCAAACAGTAAACAACCGCGGTTCTGCACTCAACAAACGAAAAAATGTGCTTAACAGAGCACCTATCCTTTTTTGCCAAACGCTTTCTATCTAGCCTAGCGCATATCTTTCCTAGTTTGTTAGGTGCAGAAAAAACAACTTGTAATCCATACCGGCTGCCGACATTCTTTAGATTATGTGATATACCGTGCGCATAGGGTATGGAGACACATTTCTTTTTCTTTTCTTCATAATTCCTCTCAATTTGAGGCTGCTCCAAAGATACACTCTTGCGCACGAGATGAACCAACTTCTGTGCGGTTCTGCGCAGAACATGCTCTTCGTAACCTGCGCTAACCAATCTATCTACTTGTCTGTTGAAGCTATCGTTAACTTTGTGGGAACAAGATTTTGCCAAGGCAGCGCGGAGACAAGAGAAGGCTATGCCATTCTTAACTGTCTTTGAATGCCCGGAAGAATAGCTAAGCAGGGGCTTCTCAGATCGCGGGCTATATAACCAGCAAACATGGTCTGGCTTACGTGATAACAACAAGTCCAAGAACTGAAGCTGACCTTCCCGTGGCACTTCCCACGTAAACTCTAGGCCCTCGCTGCAGTCCCTGAAAACATTTAAGATATCTACTATAGCCCTGTCAAGTACAGTGTGTTCTACAAAAATTAGGTAATCGTCAACATATCTAAATATGGTCTTTGCACGGCCCTTATGTTGGCTACAATTTTTTTTTGTTCACGTAACCCAAGAAAATGCTGCTAAGTATCGTCTCTATCGTCTCTCTTTTGTAAAACGTCGTGCGCTGCTTATTTGTAATCATGAACTTGCTCTTTTGCATGTCGATGGTATATGTCACGCAGTATCACCTGAAATTACGCTACTGGTGCTATCCAGTGAAACCTATGCAGGAGAGTACCAAGGCTCCTTATTTATTAGCACGTAATTACACCATCTAATGGCAGCATTCTTTTCTTTCTTTTCCTTAGAAATAAGGAGCCCTGTACGATGAAATGATCGACGAGTTGATCTTGGAGACATGTGCACTTACAGGGAAGTAACCGGCTGGTCCTCTGCAAGGGGATCTGCCTTAAATATAACAGCCGAGGCAATCTGCAGGACGATACTTCGATTCTCCACAATAAAGTAAGAGTTGACGACATAGCGGAGATAACTGCTGAAGAGGTCTTCAAATAACCATCTGCACAAGTGGGGCGGCGAGGCAAAACCACCGTCTCTAAACACACGTGCCGATCGCGAACTTCGGCATGCGAACCCCCAATACAGCAACACTGGCAATACAATAATTTTTCAGTGCCAAGTACCTTCAAAACAAATGCTACATACTTTAATTTTCACAGCACGTCTTTTTATGAGGTAGGTGCTAGATAGTACTAAACATAATATAGTTTAGTTTTTTTTACAGCCATTATCAGCATCACTCCGCCATGGTCGAGCGCCAATATTTGAGAAGGTGGCACATGCAATGAATACATGCACTGTGGTGGCTCATGCACAAATACTATACCAGTTCTAAAAAGGTAGGTGTTCTCTAATACTACAGTGAACTACCAGAGTACATCTACCGCTTTTTTTCTCCTGCTGACTTGTAGTGTTCAGCATTGCAACGGTAGGTTAGCCTGCTCACGTTAGACCCCCACGGATTTAACGTAGGATCAGCTGTTGCTTCACCCCATTTAGCTCTGAAAAGTTTAACCGTTGTAGACCACAAGGACTAAATACATGAGCAACTGTTAGCCGTCTTCAGTTAATCTAGAGGGGTTTAACAGCTTGTCTGATTAAGTTGGTCCACAAAGACTAAGTGGAGGAGCAATATTTAGCGCCCTTCATTGGTCCCAGCTGGTGTAATAGATCATGTTAGCTATACCACAGGGACAACCTCTTACCCTTTCAAGAAAAAAAAAACGCTCCTGCATATTTATGCCACTAGAAAATGCGCCCGGTTCGTGATGCGTTCGGATGGGTCGCGTGCTGTTTCGTTTCGCTGTAAACACCGTATAGCTGTGCATTGTACGTGAGGTACCGGCTTCGGTCCCCAGTGCCGGTCGGCCACCCGCCGGTTTCCAAATAGTGTACAGGCGGGCTTAAGGGTGGTGACGTGACGCCCCGTGAAGAAGCTTACTCTGCCTCTATAGAGGACTCCCAACCCGTTGCGCGGGTCACCCGGTTTCGCTGTAAATGTTTCGAGCAGAGTACTATCTAGTACACTAGTTTCGAGCCACTGTCGGCCGGCGCACTCGCTTTCGTTCTATTCATTTTTACTCGTTCAAATGGTTTCGCTCAGTGCATTCAGCAGACTTCGGGGGTATGAAGGAACCATTGAAGCTCTCACTGAAAAGCTCAATGCTTCAATTTTTTGCCAATGACATTGTGTAGGCTTCGCACAGAGGCGATGCATTGCAGTATTAATTTTTTTATGTGTCATAGTCTGTCGCCCAGAAAACATGCATTCCTTGCGGTGTGGCTTCACGTGGGAGCGAGTTGCTGACTCATTAGTCCATGCTCGACGTTTACCGTCCGGTAACACAAACCTGGCCGCTGGGATTAAAGGCAAATACATCTCTAATGCCTTGCTTGTGTCTTCATAGCTAGCCCGTAGATCAGTGCAAAAAACATATGGGTTGTAGTTTACTGCAGTCGCTCTTGAGAAGCAAGGTCTCAGATTGTCCGTCTTGGTTATTTTTACTGCACATTTAATGCAACAAATGTTTTGCATAATGATAAATGTACTTTCGCTGTAGTGTGACAAAGAGATGCTCAGTTTTTTTTGTTTTTTTTTGCCATAGCCTTCTGGTCTCATTGACAAGAAACAGCTGTGTACAATGGGCATAGCACCTGCTACATGACACGCCTTGTAAAGAAGCTACGCAAGTGATGCAACATGCGTTGTAAGCTACTATGACATATATGTATAACACACTGCTGTTTACTCATTCACTAAGTTTGTATACTTTTGCATATTTCATATTCATTGACTACTATGCTTATTACCACGTGGTGATGCCGTTACTTGTTTTTCCAGACTACCATGCAACAACAGGATGACTATTCCCGAATTTACACTCTGTAAGTACATTGAAACATCTGAGTATCTGCTATAGCAGATCATCTCGAACCTCACACTTGCAGTTCGTGCATGGTTCACTTTGCATCTCATGGAGGGGCGCTTATGAACATCCACAAGCATTGGCTGTCTACCATATTATGGAATCTACACTTCAAGAATATTGAAACCGAACGCTGCCTCTGTGTATTAGTTATACTTTTTGGTACTGCTGAGCTAAACGACCCAGGTTTTTAAGCCACTGTGGCCACATTCAAATGGAGGCTTACTGCAAGGACACTCGCGTGCTTAGATTTATATCTGAGGTTCAGGGAAGGATAGAAGCTTGAAAAGACAAAAAAGCTGTGAGCATGACGTGCTGGAGTAAATGTTCTGACAAGCAGTCTTTTACCCTGCTAAGCTATAATAGCATTTGTTTTGACCCCTGGCAGCCAAAATCAGTTTAGAGGTGCCCACTATTGTATCACTCATAATCATATCATGGTTTACATGTGAATCATCAGAAATGAATAAACACATTCCAAAATGAACACCACTGGAGTGAGGGGCATTAGCAGGCTTTTCGACGTTTAGTTGTGCATTGCAACAGTTTACAAACTATCCTCAGAACGGTTTTGTTTGAATTAACTCTGATTACTTCATAGAAGTTTACAAAAAGATGGGCCAAAGCTAACAAGGCTGCACTCAATTGCATCAGCCTTTGCACATATGTTCAATTAGCTCCTTCCAGTTAATAAACATTGTAATGTGGATGAGAGCTTGTAACACAGCTTTATTAAGCATGTGAAAGTTGTCCAAATGAGCAGGGTTGTGTTAGTGTTATCAAGATGTGGTAGTGTCTTTTTTTTTCTTATTGCAGAAAAAGTCTCAGATTTGTTTGAGCACACATACTTCTGTGTGAATTAACTTTTCATACCTCTACTGTCTGTGACTGTGAAGTCGAATTTTGTGCACTATTGTCATGAAATGAGCTTGGGAAATCAACGAGGTAGCCAAAATGTACATAAACTGGACTCGTCCACAGCCACACTGCAAGATATATTAGGTATTTCAAGCCGGGAAGCCTCTGAAAGCAGCAGGGAGAAAACAAGCTTCAGCTTCCAAACACAAGTATACTGAAAAAGTAATAACACAACAAGTACTTAATATACAAGACCTTTAATGATCCAGCATTTGCACAGGTTCACATCATGCACCACTAGTTGATTTTGGTAGTGTTTGCTTGCAAGAGAGTGCTCAAGTTCTATCAACATGTTCATGCAATAGATATTGTGCTCATAGTTGAGCAGTTTAGTGTACTGTTTAAGTCACAAGAGTGGAAGCTTGGGCTAGTTGGTGCGTAGTCATATTTGCAAGATATTTCAGCGCGCGAACAAAGGAAAAAGGACAGGGTAGACAGAAAGAGCGCTGACTTCCAACTAACTTTATTTCACAGAGTGGCAAGAATATATACTGCTAAAAAAGGATAACAGAGCATGAAGGTAAAATGCAAGCCGAATCTACACATCAGTAACAAAACACGTGTGACGGGTCCTCTATTGCCTCAAAGCCCAGCCAGGTAATCACGTTCAGCCTGTGATAAAGCAATTGATGATGTGCTTACGCATTTATCTCCTAGCCAGTGTATTTTTTCGGCTTCGATAATTTCTTGGGTAAGCTGGTCCCTGTACCTTGCCAATATTGAGCACTGATCAAAGAGAGGGGTGCACCCACAATCTCGGCAATGAATGCCAAGATGCCCTTGTACCACATTGTGCACATTGTTTCGGTGTTCTCGGAGGCGGTCATTTATGCACCTTCCGGTTTGCCCGACATAGATGCACCCACACGTCAGTGGAATCAAGTATACCACTTCCACGTTGCATGGGACGTAGCGTGTCCTGTGCACGACAGAGCACGAGGCAGAATTTGCACGAGGTGTATTGACCCGTTCGCAAAGCCTCTGCAATTTTTCCGGTGCAGAAAAAAACCACAAGAACGTTGGCGTCTCGAGCAATCTTTTTTAGCCTGTGTAAGACGTCGTGCACGTAAGGTAGTACGACAGGCCGGCTCTTTCTGACACTGTTTCGCTTATCCGGTTTGTCGCCTCACTTCACGACAGTGACCAGCTTTTTCGCCACCAAAACGAGAACATGCGCGGGGTAACCAGCTTTGATTACCCCGCGCATGTGCTGTGTCGCGCACAGGACACGCTACGTCCCATGCGCAGTGGGAGTCGTATACTTGATTCCACTGACGTGTGGGTGCATCCATGTCGGGCAAACCGGAAGGTACATAAATGACCGCCTCCGAGAACACCGAAACAATGTGCACAATGTAATACAAGGGCATCTTGGCATTCATTTCCGAAATTGTGGGTGCACCCCTCTCTTTGATCAGTGCTCAACATTGGCAAGGCACAGGGACCAGCTTACCCGAGAAATAATCGAAGCCGAAAAAATACACTTGCTAGGAGATAAATGCGTAAACACATCATCGGTGGCTTTATCACAGGCTGAACGTGATTACCTGGCTGGGCTTTGAGGCAATAGAGGACCCGTCACACGTGTTTTGTTACTGATGTGTAGATTCGGCTTGCATTTTACCTTCATGCTCTGTTATCATCTTTTTTTAGCAGTATATATTCTTGCCACTCTGCGAAATAAAGTTAGTTGTGAGTCAGCACTCTTTCTGTCTACCCTGTCCTTTTTCCTTTGTTCGCGCGCTGAAACATCTTGCAAAAGTACTGTGTAAGCACTGACAAAGATGTACAAGCCACAAAAATCGACAATGAATGCCTAAAGCTTCTTTTTATTTTTAGAATTGCTGCTTCAATCTATAAGCACTCACCTAATATCTTTGTTTTTTAGCGTACATCTTTCCTGTATATGCAGCAGAACGATTACTACTTGTGATGAGGAATTCTAGCTGTAGTAACTGTGAAACTGAACTGTAACGAAGAATAGAACAAGCCTGAAATATTTCCTGAAACAAGCCTGAGATGCCTATCTTAAGTACATAATACCTTTGATTGATTTCAACTATAATATTCTTAACCCCCACTTGTTCCCTGATCCACTCTGCTCTCTTCTTGTCTCTTAAGGTCACACCTATTATTTTCCTTTCCATCGCTCGCTGCGTCGTCCTCAATTTAAGCTGAACCTTCTTTGTAAGTCTCCATGTTTCTGCTCCATAGCTATGCACCGGCAAGATGCAGCTGTTTTATACCTTCCTCTTGAGTCAAAATCAAGAACAGGAAATGGACATGGGCCAGGAATGTAGCGCATAGGCAGGATAATTGCTGGTCATTAAGGGTAACTGACTGGATTTTCAGAGAAGTTGAGTAGGTTAGGGGGAGACAGAAAGTTATGTGGGCAGATGGGATTAGGAAGTTTGCGGGTATAAAGTGGCAGCAGCAAGCACAGTACCGAGTTGACGGGCTGAACATGGGAGAGGCCCTTGTCTTGCAAAGGACGTAGTCAGGCTGATGATGATGATGATGACCTTTGATTGAGCTCACGGCCAAGAAATAATAATGCCTATCCTGTCGACACAGTGTAACATTGCTCATCTGTAAAGCATTCAAGGCAAAATCGCAGAGCGAAAAAGATTCAGAATTGCTCGCATCTGCGATTGTTTACGCAAAAAACTTAGCAAAACTACATTTCTCTCACTGCGCCAACTGCCGGCATTGAACGAGTTTCATTCCTGATTCTCGCATAACTGACAGCAAGGTTAGACCCTTGTCCGGAATCTACACTATTTAACTCGAACGCCGCAACACAATGATAGCGGCGTTCGTTCAGCGATCTTGATGTTCAGTTATGTGCACATATTTTTCAGCTTTCTAGAGTCTTTACACAAGGGTTGAAGCTTTCAGTGTGTATAAGTAACTCTTGTTGTGACCGGACTCTTGTACCAGCTTGGGAACTTGCAATAAATGATGCAAACTTTACTTGATTGACATCGTTTTTACTAGTCGAGGACAGTTTGGTCACCTGGTGATAACAAGCCGTGCGAACCGTGATTTAGCAACAAGAAAAAGCAAAATGCTACTGGGAGCAAGCAGCTCAGTAGTACGAATAATCATATATAACGACTATACTTGCAGCACCATCTCGCCTCGTGGTATTGCCAGTATTGTAGTTAAGTATGCCGCCACTACCCTTATATTCGTACTCTAGTCAAAGGTACAATTTTCATTCTCTAAAGTAGTAGGCATTCTCTGGCAGGGCCATGCAGAGCTGTCCCTAGTCGCAAGAAGCCTATATAGCATGGAATGAGTACTAAATATCACACATGACAGTGCGAGCCACAAAACTACTATCCATTCTGCCGCCATCCTTGCCTGGGTTGGCTGTCTACAACTTGTCCAGAATGTCTTGTCAACACACCTTAAAGATCTGTATATATCAGTTTGTTTATAGTGTATTTTATCACTAGCATGTTTCTTTTAACCAAATATTACCAATAACCGCAAATTGGGGTCTTGTGTTTGCCAACCTGAGCAGAGAACCGTCGTAGTAGAATTGACCCCAGAAAAAGATGCTTTCCAACGATGATGATGATCATGATGAATTGTCGTTATGTCCTTTGTAGTAGTTCGCAACCAGCGCCTTCTAAGAGGCAGTGCTTCAGCGCAACATATGTCTTTTCTTGGCCCAGCTTGCCTAGTAATAACACGAAAGTATGTCCACCTACCTTAGTGGTCTAGGGGTGTTTATATGTTTATTCCGTCTTACTACGAGTTATGGTGCTATACTACTGACCAGCAGGTCAAGGGATCGAATCCCAGCCGCAGTGGCTGTATTTTCGATGGAGGCGAAAATGCTTGCGGCTCGAGTATGTATAGATTTAGGGGCACGTTAAAGAACCCCAGGTAGGCAGTGGAAATTTCCAGAGCCTTCCACTATGGCTTTTTGTAATCAAATCGTGGTTTTGGTATGTTTAACTCCATCCCAACTATCATTATTATTGTGAACGTGTGTCCAAAGTAAACAAACAAATTAGGTCCATGCACAAAGTTTACAAGGGAACGATGAAATGTGACATGAAGCCAATATTCAAGCTTGGGTGGTCAGCCAGGCTTGAAGCCTGCAGTTCGGGGGTGGTGAAGACAGCTCAAGTGGTTCGAAAGTAAACACATGCGCCTTGCAAACAACAAACCCATTAAATGCGAGATTAAGATTCAGGTGGCAGGTCAATGACATTGCTTCGAATTTCCCGGTATGGGCCAATTGCTTGCTAATAAAACGAGCTGGCTGAATACAGCGAAGTGATTATGTAGGTTACTCTAATGATTAACTGTATGCCCAAAACACACGAAGCTGTCCTATTATGCATAGTGCAAGAGTGAACAGACATTCAACAGTATCTGGCACTCATCAACGCATTCTATTCATACACACTTGCATAGTGTGTGTGTGTATGCACACGTGATTGTGTTGCATAATAAGCTTGTGTTTTACTTACTCTGCTTATTCTGTGTGTTCTCACACACCTGTGATAATGTGTTGCTATATTTTGAGGCTAAAGAACAAGTTAAATGCAGTTAATTCTACTACCCTGCCAGTATTTACAAGTTTTCAAAGTGGAACATGTAAGTGTTATTAACAGCATACTTGCAGTATTGTCATGTACCTCCAAATATGCATATATTCACTACATCCAAAGTAATAATAGTTTTTTAAAACAAAAATGGTGCCAAGGTGTTATTATGTAGATACCTGCACTGCGGTCGACTACAAGCTAAGAATAAAACTGCCGTACACCTGACCTTTAGGTCTGCAATAGGGTGTGATAGTTGATATAAAATTGGCATAAGGAGATGTGAGTGTAACAACGACAATGATTCGCAGGCCATGACATAAATGAATGAAATCCTTTCCACTTGTCACCTTTGGCTCATACTCGCATACAGTGACCTGTGCCATGCAGTTAGGTGCCACAGGTGATTCACAGTCTATATTAACACAGTTTTAAGAAATTTTAATGTGACAAGGAACTCATGTCGCAGAAAATGCTGTGCCAGCGTCAGTGGTGTTGCCGATTTGTGAAATCAGGTTGTCTACGAACCTGGAAAACCTGGAGAAGTCAGGAATTTGAACCCTTCTGAAAAGTCAGGGGAAATTCAGGGAATTTCTAAAAAACCTGGCCAGGTCATGGAAACTGACAGCAGTCTGTGGGACCATTAAAAAAAAGCATTGTCATTGATCAAAGCTTAAGAAGTCGCTCTTTCTGCTGCAACTACAGTGAACTGCTAGAAGAGGCATGAAAAAAAAAAGGAATGCATAGCTGTTGCTTCTTAGTGTAAACGCAAAAGGGTACGCCGACCAATAGCACACAAAGTTTACTGACATTTTGGCATTTGATATGGGAGCCTTGTTCATAATAAAAGCCATAAAAAAGCACTGCATAATTAAGTGCACCTAATGAAGCATCCCATCACTCCTGTTCAGAGTATGTGCGAATGTCTGTATCTGGATTGCAGGTGCAGGCACGACGCAAGCTTTTGAACACACGCGCTTGACCAGTCAATTTGGTGGCCTGTAGATTCCACATGTTCAGCGAGCGCATTGAAGATTATGTGTTGTTTCATGATGTCATATTCATGTTTAACTCTTTTCTTGAAATCACTAGTTTCACCAATGTACTGGTTGTCACAATTGTGGCAGCCCATGGCATAAACAAGACCAGGGAAATTTGGCTCAGCAACTTGTACTTCACATTGACTAAAGCATTCTTTAGCTTCTATGTTGATACATGCACTATTTTGATGTCTGTTGCTTCTACATATCACACAGTATATCTGACTTTCGAACCACAGCATGTTTGTCTTGGCCACGATTTCAGCTCGGCTTGAAGTCCTTCTGGTTAGGCTAAAACTGCCATCAGCTGAGGCTTGCTGGGCTATTTCACGCCTTTTATTATTAGTAGTATATTATTATTTGTGATGCAACAGAAAACTTCCTCAGCTACATACCTATTGCTGGTACCTCGCTTTTCACGGTTAGCAATTGGGTAACTTCAGTTAAATTTCCCATTTCAGTTTCGTAAGATTGTGTTGTTAAATCTGTGATTATATTCTAGTGTCACGTTCATAGAAGAGTATGTTAATGAAGGTAATATGCCGACATCCGTGATGGATCTGTGGAATCAAGGAAGCTCTTACAGTCGAACGCCTTTATAAGAGACACTGATATAAGAAACAAATGGGTTTAAGAGACACCAGTGTGCCTACACTAAAATACGGGTTGATAAGAAAATGCATACAAAGTACCCTGCTTATAAAAGACATCTCATATAAAAAAACGGGAACTGCTGCGCGGACCATGCCTCTTAAAAAAGGGTTAACTGTACAACTTGACATATTCCTTTTTGCCTATACATATTCAAACATCGGCACTTTAAACGATACCCCAGCTTTTATTGCAGGGGTCTGAGGAGTTTCGGTGCACTACAAATGCCAGAGCCTATAGAAATAACACACCAACAAAAAAAAAGAAAGAAAATTTTGCAGCAAAGTTCGGTTCTTGTAACATTGTTGTTAGTTGTCAAGACAAAGGTGCACAGAATATGAGGGTAGTAGTTATTATTTTTTCCAGGAAAGTATATTTTAGAAGTGTGCAAATTAGTAGGGGATGCAAATAGGTAGTAAATACAGCAATCCAGGTCAAATAATATCCAGTACAATCCACATCCTAAATGTTAGTCAATAAATACAGCAGTACAGGTCGATCTAATCAAATCTAATCCACATCCTAAGTTGCATGTGCTACAGCCACTATATGAAACTAGAATATACTTCAGTGGCAGAATCGGCTGGGCTCCCGTGTCCGTCTTTTACACGGATGCCACAAGATGGCCCCAGTTTTACATTTCCTAGCAAACTTGACCGCTTTGTCAGACTATCGCAGGCCCCTTCAAACTTTCATCTGCAGTTAGTTCTAACTTGTGCCTTTGTTTCCTGGTTCTTCCGAACATCGAACAACCAACTTGCTCACTGCCTGGCTTAGTGGTTTGATTTTGGCAATATATACATAATGTTTCACATTTACTGCACGTGCTCAGAATGTTCTAAGTGCGTGCTGTAAATACTATGTTTACATAAAATGAGCTCCTCATACTTTTTTTGGCCACTTGATAGTTTGTTTCCAGTGCACAGAGTTTCCCAAGCAGGTGTGAGGGTCATAAAATTTGCTTTTAATCATCATGAAAAACAGAGAAAGGTCAGGGAATTTGGAAAAATCGAAATGGTAGACACCCTGGAAATATCCTAATGAAAGCAAAGAATAAAAACTACACTTCCAGCCGAAATCGAACCTAGGCATTCGGCATGGTAGTCAACTATCCTACCACAAAGCCACGCCAATGCTTCAAACTGTTTCGGAAAAAGACCCTGTACAAGTGTCATGGCAGAGCAATACTAGTTGTGGTTGTACTGAGGTTATCCACTTTTAAATCATTCTAGTCACATTACACATATGTACACCTATGACACGTGACTAGTTTAAACATGTTGATTCACAGCTGTGGCATAACACATAATTCCACTGTCTTTTGAGCTGTCCGTCACCTTTTTAAATAGTTTTTCTCGCCTAACCCCCTGGACTTGCCTCAGCTCTTGCTTGTCATCTCATAATTTAAAATCTTTGACAATAGACTTTGTGCTTACCAAATCAACTTCTCAAAGATAAAATTTTTAAGCCCTGATTGCTTATTTTAGCAGTTAGGTCAAACCTCATATGCGTGAAAATGTACGCAATAGCGACGAGCAGTATCACGACATATATCACCTTTGCGCAAGCAGTTACTTGCATGGGCAAAACCCATCCACATGACTGTTTCTGCGAGCGATCTTCACCGTTGCTGGTACGAGGGTGTTTACTCATACCGAAACAAACAAAATGTTGATTTTGTTTATGGAAGTTTCCTACAGGGGATGAAAAGTGGAAGAGTGGGGACGCATACAGCAATATGGTCACTTTGGTTGCCACACGAACACGCGGTAACCATTCTGATACAGGTGCTGTCTGCAAATGCTGGCAAGTGGCATGGCACAGGCAATAAAATAAGCCTACGGTAGGCTCGGCAGCTGCTGGGTTGTATATGAACGAAATCAATTTTTTTTCTTTATGCCTTGAAAAACTATGCACACTTGGCATAGCCAGAAGGAGGTGGTTCAGACCATTCAAAATTTTTTTAATGTTGCATGTTTCTGCACCAACGCATGCATAAACATGCATGCACACAAACATACATAAAGTATAACCAAACCCGCCCCTTTCCCGAAAAAAATTTCTCGCTGCACCTTGTAAACAAGTAATAGTGTCACAGATTTCTTATGTTAAACAGTAATGATCGTCGGGAAAGGGGCTTTTACACATGGCAATTGCTAAGCATGAAAGGTTTTTGTGAGGCGATCAAAATATGCACATCTGAGTATACTATACTTATTTTTGTGAGTGTGTGTGTGTGTGCGTGCACGCGTGTGTGAGTGCGTGCGCAATGATATTATTTATATTAACCTATCAGATATTGCAATGAATAATGATGCCACTGTCCACTTTTTAATTCTTTCTATGGTAAAATAAACTCTTTATTATGATGCCCCAGTGCCACAATAACGGATATAGCGATTGAATTCAGCTACAGCCTACACTGCTTTGCACCCCGCACCCTGACCACACCGTCAGAAAATGAGTAGGCTGTGCCTCTTGCGAGGAAGCATAAGGAGGAGAAGCTTTTTTTCTGAACTTTCAAAGCATTGCCAGGAAAAGACTGTGAAGCGCCCGTTGACAAAGGGGTGCTGGATTCGTGGTCGGTGCTTAACGAAGATGCACCGACCAATTTGGACCACTTACTTCATGCACACCATGTTGTAGAAACGTCTGAGTGAGGTGATCGTTGTGTGTATACATGTTGTGAACAACTTTCATTTCTTCATATTTAGATCGTGATACTGCAAATAACATTCCCTACCCTTTCCTAGTCTTGGTTGTTTCTTTTAAGACTTCCTTAAAAAACTTCAGTGTAGGCTTGAGTACAGACATTTAGGTGTAATATGAAATGCTGAGTTAATTTTGAGAGCACTCCTAGGTACTACTGTCATTTTTTTCTATGGATATCTTCTTGTGCGTTATGTGTATATTCAAGTTTCTGAAATTGGTCACATTGCTTTGGAAAGAGTCATTTTGTACTAAAAAGCCTCATTTCATTGGATCATTCCCCTGTGTATCGAAGCCTGTCGACTAATTATGCTCAACCAAATATAATTCACAAATATCAAGAATCATGCTTGTGTAATTTAAACTTGGGAAACATGCAAAAAGTCTGAATTGGTTTTTCAAACTTAGCTACAATATGCTGCTCATTGATCAAAGTGATAGGTTTATGATGGCTTTCAGTATACTGTGGTCAAATCGAAAAGATAGAAAAGGAAGCGGTGCCTGAGAAAATTGCCCTTAAGGCAATGTGCTGGCAGAGGAGGTTCTGTTCATCTAATTTCAGAGCTTACCATTTTAGTCGAGAACTGCAGATTCACAATAAACAAGACCGATTAATGTTCTACTCTGACCTCGTCAGTCAAACCTAACGTGATTATGGTTACGAAGTCGTGGCCCGAAAAATGTGCTCAAAGATTTTTTCACCTGGTTTTCAGGTCTACCGTTCCAATTGCAATGCACATGGTGGTGGTGTCTTTCTTCTTTTTGATTCATGCTTGCAATTGTCTCCTGTGTTAACTCCAACTGATAGTCCCGAGTCAGTTTGGTGCAATGTCCAATTTAAAGCTGTACAGTCACTGACAGTTGGTTATTTTTACTGTTCCCCTGCTAACGCATCGCCCGAGTCCTTCACATCCCTTTCAGAGTTTCTTCCTACAATGAGCAAAAATAAGTGGTGATTTCAGTATGTTTGATGTGAGGTGGATTGACAATAAACCTGTCCTTGGTAATTAATCATCTCTGTCTATGGCATTTTGTGAGGCAATTGATGTGAATGATATTTATCAGTTTGACATTCAGCCTACTAGATGTGGCCTTAATAGTTCTTTTGTCTTAGATTTGCTCTTTTCTAAACAGCCATCGCTTGTATCTGATAACACCGTAATTCTTAATATTAGCGACCATGACTGTATTGTGGCTCATGTTCAGATTCTTCCCTTCTCATGTCCACATGAATGAAACTATGTTTCGTTATCTAATGAGTTTACCGTATTTCTGCAGGAATTCAATCATCGAGCTCAGTCTGCAGATCACAACACCCTAGTGGATACATTTTGCTTCGCACTGAAGCAGTTGGTTGACAAACATGTTTCAAATAAACACTTGTCTGCCAAAAAACGTCATAAGCAAAGCCAACTGAATGATTAACAAGGCAGCAAGCAGTGCAACCCTGCCGTAATTGTGGTGCTAAAATTGCTTGGGATTGATATAAAAATAAAAACAAGATTGCCAAGTAAAAAGACTTTCTAGCACATCAGGCCCAAAGTTACAAAATAACCTAAAAAAAGAGTGGAAGTGCTTAAAATCAAAATTGGGGGTTGGTGTACTTCTAGCTGATGATGTCGACAGAGCTTCTTTATTCAATAGCCATTATCAGTCTTCTTTCACACTTCCAAAGCTACCGCAGTGAATTACCGTGTGTTCCCGACAATTTGGTTGAATTTATGCTGGAGCTGTTCGTGGTATACTTAAGTTACTTGACAATAGAAATGCTTCTTCTGCACATGGCCTTGGTGGTATACCCTCTTACGTATTAAAGGCTTGCTGTAACATAACTGCCCAGTACCTTGTTATAATCTTTCAGAAATTATTGCATACTTCTTGCTTACCTAGGGAAGGGAAAGTTGCAAATGTGGTGATTCATAAAAGTGGCCCAAAAAATATTGTCTCGAACTATAGGCCAACTTCTTTAACAAGAGTATGTAGTAAAACAATGGAGCACATAGTCTACAGTGCTGTAATGAAACATCTAGAAAATAACTTTTTTACTGAATTTCAGCAGCCCCGCCGCGGTGGTCTAGTGGCTAAGGTACTCGGCTGCTGACTCGCAGGTCGCGGGTTTAGATCCCGGCTGCGGCGGCTGCATTTCTGATGGAGGCGGAAATGTTGTAGGCCCGTGTGCTCAGATTTGGGTGCACATGGTCAAAATTTCCGGAGCCCTCCACTACGGCGTCTCTCATAATCATATGGTGGTTTTGGGGCGTTAAACCCCACATATCAATCAACTGAATTTCAGCATGGCTTTAGGTCTGATCTCTCTTGTTTGACACAACTCCTATAACTCAGCCATGACTTGTTTCATTCATTTGACCTTGGTGTACAGACTGATATCATATTTCATGACTTAAAAAAAGCATTTGATTCTGACCCTCATGTTTTACTGGTACATTAATTTTCATCACTCGGTATTACTCCTGCATTGGTTGATTGGATTAAATGTTAAATATGTTACTATTACTTTGGGAGTCCCTCAGGGATCTGTTTTGGGGCCTCTGTAGTTTCTAGTGTACATCAAGGATACTGCTCAGGATGTTTCATGCAAAGTGCAGCTGTATGCAGATGATTATGTGATTTACCATTGGATTAGTTCTGTGTCTGACCATGTGTACTTGCAATGCGATAATTCACATGTGAGTTATGTAGTGCATGGCTCTGAAGCCTAGTAATTGTCAATGCGTCTCTTTCGCTCGTAAACATGATCCACACATGTTTGATCACATATTAGACACCATCCAGCTAACCCGAATAACTGAGAATAAAGGTCTTAGGTTTTATTTTTCACCAAAGCTTACTTGGAGTAAGCACGTTGAGTATATTACAGTGAGATCCTATAGAATATTAAATATTAATAAACAAAACTTCTGCTTAGCTCCTCCCAAAGTTGGAGAATTACTGTATTTTTAGAATGTCAGACCTATATTAGAGTACACCTGCACGGCTTGGCACCCGCAAAGTAAAACCCTCTCCGCAGGGCAGTCTGTGCAAGCAGGCGTTTGGTGTTTAGTGACACCATGGACCCGAGCTTACAGGGGGTTTAGACCTCTCCCACGCCTAGCCGTGCGTGGCTGAGCTGTGTTTGAGGAAAAGGGGATCCTGGGGGTTGAGCTGACGCCAGTTGATTGGACTGTTAAGGCCCCCCGGCAGAGGCAACGCACCTTTTTGGCCCCGGCTTCACGTAGACGGCGCCCCTGGGCTGACCTACCCAGGGGAAATCGGCAGTCGCCTTTTCCTATCTCTCCCTAAATCTTCATCTTTTCTCCTCTTTAAATCTATTCTGTCATCTTCTCTTTTCTATTTACTTCGAAATTTCCTGGTGGCTCGGGTTAACCCTGCGTAATTGCTTAAACTAAGGTAGTTATATATGGTTATAGCGGCAATGTATGGCTGGCGTCTTCAAGTGTTCTACCTTGCAGCATCCCCTTGTTGGGCTCAGTGGTGGGTGGTTACCATCGCCGCCGAACATTATATTCTATGTATAGCACACTTTTTCCTCCCACTCCCTTATCGTCGCCCGAAAAGTTGCCGCACCGAACAACAGGTTGCAAACCAAAACAATCCTTCCCCAAGTGTAGTGTTGTACATAGCCAGAAAGAAAATAAGACAGTTCGATAAATTTCACCTTTTCTTGTATCGAAAACCCTCACGGAAGCAATTTGCCCAGCATATGATGACACCATCCCGCCATAGTGGTCTAGTGGCTAAGGTACTCAGCTGCTGACCCGCAGGTCGCGGGTTCGAATCCAGGCTGCGGCGGCTGCATTTCCGATGAAGGCGGAAATGTTGTAGGCCCGTGTGCTCAGATTTGGGTGCACGTTAAAGAACCCCAGGTGGTTGAAATTTCCAGAGTCCTCCACTACGGCGTCTCTGATAATCGTATGGTGGTTTTCGGACGTTAAACCCCACAAATGAATCAATCAATCAATCAATATGATGTCACCAAGATGGGAAGCGGCAACCCTCTTCTGGCGGTCTGCGACAAGCTTCAGTATGACAATCTCTCAAAACTTGTAGCATTCGGGGATGTCCCAGTATCAGTAGGCCCACATAGATCCATGAACACAGTCCGCGGCTTCATTTCTGATGATGATCTTCTTCAACTCTCAGAAAGTGAGCTATTAGAAGGCTGGCAAGACCAGAATGTAGTCAAGGTACTGAGAATTATTACACGATGAGACAAGAAAGAAGCACCCACCAAACACATAATTATCACCTTAGGTACTAGTAACTTACCAGAATCAGTTGAAACCAGCTACTGTAAGCTCCGTGTATCGACAATGTTTCAAGTGTCGACGTTTCGGGCATGGATCGCAGAGTTGCAGAGGGCGCGCCACTTGCGCGAAGTGTGCATCCATCCTACACATATCCAACGACTGCACCTCAGAAACAACTCATTGTTCAAACTGTGAAGGAAATCACCCTGCCTACTCACAATCAAGCCCCACATAGGAAAAAAAAGAAACAAATAGTAGAACTCAAGGTCAAATTCAATCTGTCATTCCAAGAGTAACGTAAACGTTTTTCTCTTCAAAACCCCTCTTATCCCTCTTTTGCAGACGTGACGCGCCAGGGCGCCGCACCACATGTTTTTGCACCCGCAAATGTCAAACAGAGTGTGGCCGCGGTCGTGCCACCAGCGCCCCCGGCTAGAGCAACCTGTACTGCTCCACCACCTGACAAACAGGGTTGGCAGACCCCGTTTCTGCTGAACATCGAACCACTGCAAACGCATTCAAGATCCGAAAGTTCTGTGAATGTGCCTGCCGAGCAGGCACCATCCACCACCTGACAAGAGGTGATGGATACAAGTACGACTCCTCTGGCGCCTCAGACGCCGAAGGATAGGCACAACTCTTTGGAGCATGCCAAGAAAGAAAAAACCCGAATTACAGGGCCCCCAAAAGGCCCTGTAACCTAAGGCAACACTTTTGTACAAACAGCACCACACAACATTAAAATGACACAAATACTACAGTGGAACGTCAGAGGACTGCTGAGCAACCTCGACGATATCCAGGAGCTCTTACACAAACATACACCAAAAGTGCTGTGTGCAAGAAACACACTTGAAATCAAAACACACTAACTTTCTATTCAATTACGCTATCTTTCGAAAGGACCGAGATGATGCTGTCGCCTCATCCGGTGGTGTTGCTATAATAGTTAGTCGAGGAACAGCCTTCACACATTTACTACTTAAAACATCTCTTAAAGCAGTAGCTGTTCGAGCTGTCTTTTCAATAAACTGGTAACAATTTGCAGTATTTACATACCTCCACATCATCAACTGAACATACATGAATTCTAGTCACTAATCGATGAACTTCCAGAATCATAACTTGTACTAGGGGACTTCAATGCTCATAGTAGCTTATGGAGTGACTCTTGCTTTGATGCACGAGGCCACCTAATTGAACATAACCTTTTCTTTTCTGGTGCGTGTCTTCTAAATCAAAAGGACGCAACATACTATAGCCTCGCTAACAACACCTACTCATTGTTATACCTCAGCATTGTCCCTCCATTGCTCCTACCTTTACTCACATGGAAATTCTTAAATAATCCATACAGAATTTCGAGTACAACAATAGATAAAACAGGTCCTTCACAGGCTCACAGATGGCACATTGACAAGGCTGACTGGGAAAAGTTTTGAAATGCTAGCAACTTAAGTTGGTCTGATATATATGGCTAAAGCGTAGATGCAGCTGTAGACTACCTTACAGCTTTTCTAATTGATGCCGCAACAAAGTGTATCCCACAAACAGGACTTAACACAAAACGCCGACAGGCTCCCAGATGGCACATTGACAAGGCAGACTGAGAAAAGTTTCAAAACGCTAGCAACTTAAGTTGGTCTGATATGTGTGGCTTAAGCATAGATGCAGCTGTAGACTACCTTACAGCTTTTCTAATTGATGTTGCAACATAGTGTATTCTACAAACGGGACTTGGCACAAAACGTCACGTCTCTTGGTGGAATAGTGAGTGTCGAGATTCACGTAAAAGACAAAACAAAGCATGGAAGTTGCTTCGGGACTCACCAACTGCCGAAAACCTTGATAGTTTTGAGACTATTAAGTTTAAAGGTAGAAGAGTGCGCCGACAGGCTAGGCGGGAGAGCTGGCAGAAATTCTTAACAGGCATTAATTCTTATACAGATGAAGCTAAAATTTGGAGCATGGTTGGTAAAGTAGCAGAAAGACAAGCACATTCACTCCCACTTGTAAACATGCAGGGCAACAGCTTGGAAGACCAGGCGAGCTTCATTGCCGCACACATTGAGGAGGTCTTCTGCTCATCGCACTACACCGCAGGGTTTCAACGATGCAAAGTCGTAATAGAAAAATAGAAACTACAGCGCAGATTCACAACGCACGAGGCATACAATGCACCTGTCTGTTTAGCTGAGCTACAGGCCTCACTAAACTGCTGCAATAAGTCTGCTCCAGGCTCCGACCGTGTGTCATACGAAATGCTGAAACACCTGCCCATCGAAACCCAAAAAGCCCTTCTATGCCTGTAATAATGCTGTATGGCTTTCCGGCGAGATGCCCTCGATCTGGAAAGAAGCCATAGTTATTCCTATTTTAAAGCTAGGCAAGGAGCTGTCCCCAGTTTCAAGCTACAGGCCAATAGCATTAACCAGTTGTCTTTGCAACGTCTTTGAAAAAATGACAAACAGGCAACTTATGCACTTCCTTCAGACTAATGGCCTACTTGACCCATACCAGTGTGGGTTTCAAGAGGCCAGGTCCACCACTGACCACCTTGTCTATATTGGGGCTCCAATTCGTGATGCCTTCGTTCATAATCAATTTTTTCTCTTTGTGTTCCTCGATATGGAGAAGGCCTATGATACCATGTGGCACTTTGGCATACTGAGAGATCTCTCACATTTCGGTGTACGGGGTAGAATGTTGAACATAATCGAAAGCTACTTCACAAATCGCACATTCCGTGTTCGATTCGGCACTGTTCTGTCGCGAACATTTGTCCAGAAAAGAGGAGTGCCGCAAGGAGGTGTATGGAGTTGCACACTCTTCATAGTTAAAATGAACTCCTTACGCCTCGCTACCCAACATAAAGTATTTCATACCCAACATAAAGTATTTAATGAACAGGTGCTTAAAAACAATGAATATTTTGAAAGTGTTGTCACCCACTACGTGAAGTAATGACAGGAAATGCCTGATGAATCTGTACAGAAGCCTTGTGCGCATGTGCCTCAATTACGGTGCTATAACCTACCAGTCTGCGACACCATCTGCTCTAAAGGTGCTTGACCCTGTCCACCATCTAGGAATTTGTCTTTCTACAGGTGCTTTTCGAACTAGCCCCGTAGAAAGCTTGTACGCAGAATCAAAATAATGGTCACTACATCTGCAGCGATGTTATATGTCTTTTACATACTATCTCAGGATGAACGCAGACAAGGAAAATCCCACTCACTCCAAAATTAATGACTTGTCCAATTTTACCTTGTTCCACAATCATCCTTAGCTGAGAGAGCCCTACTCACTTCTTGTGAGGAGCCTCGCTGAGGAAACAGGTGTGCCACTTTTAGGACGCCATTTTATGGCTCCCGCAGCCTATCCGCCACCGTGGCAATGGCAGGTTATAGATTGCGATCTATCTTTCGTGGAGGTCACTAAACATTCACCTATTGCACATATACGCACGCACTTCCTCGAACTCCAACACAAGTATAATTGCCCAGAATTCTTTACAGATGCTTCCAAGTCTCACACTGGCGTGTCCTGTGCAGCTGCTGGCCCAACCTTTTCAAATTCTGGTATACTGCTCCCCCAAACAATCATTTTCACCGCAGAAGCCTGTGCGGTATCTGTTGCTGTCAGGCATATTAAGGAATTGCAACTACGTGTGTGGTTGTATACACAGATTCGCTGAGCATTGTGACAGCTCTGAAACCACTCAAAAAACATAAAAATCCTGTAATTCTGTCACTTTACTATATTTCATGCATATCTATGCCCTCAAACGACATGTTGTTGTGTGCTGGGTGCCAGGGCACCGTGGGATCGCTGGAAACGTGGCAGCAAACCAGCTAGCTGCGTCTGCGCATGACCACGCACCCACCATTACACCCATGGCCGTCCCTTCACTTGACATGAAACCTTTCTTATGGCGGGGGCTCAGGGCATGCTAGCAGCGCCTATGGGATAGGCAAACAGACAACAAACTACATGTTATTAAACCGATACTTGGAAATTGGCCACCAGTGTCCAGATCACGCTCCACACAAGTTACACTTACAAGGCTGCAGATAGGACCCACACACTCTACACATTCATACCTTTTGTCCGGCGATGACCAACCCATCTGTGAGAGGTGTGGAGATCCACTAACAGTAATCCACATTCTAGTTCTGCGTAGTGATTTAGATGATTTGAGGAAAAGACATTTTTTATTGCCCTACCGACAGGAGCTACCACTACATCATCGGTAGGGATCCGCTTTTTAAACTTCAGTCACTTTTTACGCTTTTAAAAGATGTCCATAGATTTCACTCCATATTTAGAGGTGATCCGTAGTTCAATCTCTGTACAGAGGTCGGGGCTGCGACGGCCCTCTCCACCGACATTTTCATTTGTTCCACCTCAATGCGTTTCACGTCACCGCCATGATTTTAGCATTTTTTAGTTTTAACCTGCCTTGTGGCGTGAAATTTTAGGCCCTTTTACAGCCACGAAACACTATTATTGTTCATATTCTGTTCATATTACTTGAATAACGCACCATTGCTTTTCCCTCATCATTGTTCACAGCGTTCTTTCGCCATTACAAGCCCCTGTGCCAATAAATACCATATATCATGAAAGTAAAACCCTATCTAATATGCTGGAGCTTGTACAAAACTGTAGAGCCCATTTTGTCAGTTGTGACTATTACTTCACGTTTAGTGCTATTGCAATAAAGGATGTGGTGGCAATTACTGAGTACATGTAGAAAAAAAGATTAGATTGGAAATGATTTTCAAAAATTTTCACTGCTTGGTTAAAATATATAGCCTTTTACCTCCCCATTTCTTATCTCAAAGAGGTGACCACTCTCTGAAAATAAGAGAAAGTTCTTGCAAAACAAATGTCTACTAACACTCTTTTTTTCCACACACAATCTGCCGGTCGAATGAGCTTCCACAGGGGTTGACTGTCACACAGAAACTTCCTTCAGAGATGTACTGTTATAATCATAGCCACATCTTTTTTTTTTCCTGTTTCTGTGTTAATCTTGTTTTCATGGTTATCTGTTTAACATAAAAATATGCTACTGCGTGTATTCCCTGCTGCAATAATGCCTTCGGGCACTGGAGGTACTTTGCATGAATGAATGAATGAATAAATAAATAAATAAATAAAAAATTCAGCAGATCCCATGTACCCGGGAATCAACGTTATGCGAAGCATGCAGAAGGAAGGTGACCGTGTTGCAATTTTTTTAATGAGTGACAAGTCATGAAATGACTCTAAATACAAGTACAAATGTTGCACGCACAGGCATAAGTTGAAGAGTTGCAGATGTTTATATAACCAGTTGTTTGCACTTGCACAACGATGCCAACTGCAACATGCCTATTAGCAACAACAGAAGCTGATATGAAGCACTGATGCTCGCAAAGATGCTGACCCTGGCCACTGCTACATAAACTAACTTCAGCGCAAGGCAGCTAACCACAATTGATGTTAACCCGAGCTGACGGCTGTATCAAAGGAGTACACATATAATGTTTTTAAAATTGGGTAGACAGCACTGCAACAACTATTGACATTTCAAGAAGATTAGCGTCTATGGGAAGAGTAGTTCCGAGACTCGGCCTAGCTCTGTGGTAGAATGTTTTTTTGCCACTCAAAATGCGTGGGTTCGATTCCAGCTGGGACCCTGACATTTATTATTTGCATTTGTTGGGTCGACGCTACTGATGTCGGGTATTTCTTAACGCTCACTCGTTAAAAGTGCCCATGTGTGTTCTCGTCGTTAGTGGGTAGATACTAAGTGTCAATCACCTGTGGCACATATCTGCATACCAGCGACACATACCCACTCATGGGTATGTGCCACTTTTTGGCGGGAAGTGTTTGACGACGTATACGACGGAATTGTGGCAATATTGATGTCTTAGCCAGCGCGTCATACTCGTCAAACCATCTTACCCTCCCATGCTAATTTTAGTTCACTCCAAGTTGAGGGGGTTACCATGAGAACACCCAAACGTAAGTGGCTAGATAGATAGATAGATAGATACGCTCAAAGTCGCTGAAGTTTACTAAGAAATGCTTCGCATTTAATATTCAATTATTGCCACCTATGAGTCAAAACAATAGACAGTGACATGTAATTACAATGAGAAAAGGGAATCTCCATGTTCTGAGATAGATGAGGTAAAGCGCAGATCTTCATCAGTGTACAGAGTGCTCATTTACTGAAATTTCGTCATCACAATGCATAGCACGGATGGGACAAGAATGAGTCAGCCTTTTATGTTTCCTTGTTTGTTGTCTTGTGAGGCCCTTTGCCCTACTCATTTTGTGATGTGTCTAAGGTTTCATCACTTAATAATAATAATAAGGGAGCTGTAGTTTTGCAGTCACATATGGTTGCAAGTAGTACTATCCAATACCGGACACTCCCTGCAGTTTCAGGTGACATCTCCGTATATGCAGGTGACGCATCTGCATCGCCACACTTGATTGCACTTAGATACATAGTATATTTGCAATGTGCTCCCTCTTTAAGTGAGCATAGTAATAATTATTTATAAAATTTGTCATACAAACATTGTAAATGCACAACAAAAATGTTCCATGCACAATCTGGCATGGTGGAGCACTTTCAACAGACCATCAGAAAGTTTAATGGCTAAGAACATGTTGCAGGCTCCAGCTTCAATGAGCGCTTAAAGGTTATGCATACAAAAAAATTCAGTACAGAGCTCAATGACTGAAAACTTTTCTTTTAAATAGTGCGTGCTTGACTTGTGCGCATTCAACAGACCAACAGGGTATTTTGGTGGCACCACAGACCATTGGAACAGGTGTAGTGAGTGTAGACTCCCGGAACCACTGAATCCGAGCCCCTGACATTACTGAATCGCTTTGCATCTTCCACCTTCTTCACTATTGCGCACTGACTTTTAAACAGGTCACCCTCTGTGAGTGCCTGCATGTTCATACTCACCTCTATCCCCTTATATTCCCGCCTGCTT
Source organism: Rhipicephalus annulatus (assembly GCA_013436015.1). Lineage (NCBI taxonomy): Eukaryota > Metazoa > Arthropoda > Arachnida > Ixodida > Ixodidae > Rhipicephalus > Rhipicephalus annulatus. Next base: position 15,578 of record WOVY01009609.1, on the reverse strand, counting down.
GACTTCCTGCATGTTTGATAATGCCGTGTGCTGAATGTGTTCATTAACACATGACAAGATCTACTCTACTATTGCTTGTGGCAGTACACACGTTATTGGACACTATATTCAAAGGTGCTTTTTTTAGTTAGAACTCTGTTTTATTAGAGCAAATTTCCAGTTAAGCAGGTTCCACTGTATATTGTTCCCATTACCACATCTATGAGTGAGGCACTTCACATCATCAGAATGTTCAAGCTGCTGGGTGCCCATAATGCCTTCATCTGCAGACATGGTCTTTCTTTAAACTAAGTGAGCTAAGACCTTGCCTGTCAATACTTGGCTGCTTTCAAAGGGCATGTTTATATCTTCGAATAATTAGTAATAATTATCATTATATTTAGCATTGAGTGTGGTTGAAGTACACCACATGTCAACATGACCTTTAAGCATGAACAAGTGAGCAATGTGTTTGTTTAGAAAAAAGCATGCATAGCAAGCTGGTAATAGTCTTAGTTAAAGATTAAGAGTCAATGGCATGATATACTATTTTATTTTTGTTCTAAGGTGCCTTCATTTTGCATTGTGTTGAGGATACTAAAGAAGAGATGAAAATGAAAATGCATCAAAAAAAAAGGGTCAACATTCCCCTATAAACGTCTCTAAAATAGAAAACAAATCTCATGATATCCCACAAAATAGAAGTTTTCAGACAGGTTCATAGTTGGTCTCTCTGTCAATAACTTAAGCATAATTTTATTTGTCCAACTGCTTGTGCATGCATGTTACTTTTGAAAAAAAAAAAGCAAAACAGCTGGGCAGCCTAAAAAAAAATCAGTTCGATGACTGATGGCGATGATTTGTCAGAATCATTAACCATTTTATTACCATATATGGTATCACTGGAAGTGCACCTTTCCAAGTGACTCTCAAAAACCATTTAGTTTTCATTGCAGGAGCAGCTGTGAACTTGCTTACCTAATTTTTGTTCATTGGCATAAGATCTAAATGCTATACTTTAGTCAGGGAAGAATTGATTGCCACTAATTACGTGTTCCATCTGCTTGGTGTGCTCTTAAGGCTAGTGTTGTGTTTTGCTTTTAAGTGGACACTAGTGTTCTGTCATGTGGCACTGGTGAAGTGACTGCTAGAGAAAGATGGCCATAAGTAAAATGAACAGTGGGTGCATGCATGGTTAAAGTAAGAACGTGACATATTACATTACATCATGCAGTTGCTTAAAACTGCAAAGTTTCTACACCGCACTAATTTGCGAGCCTGCTCAAGCAAACATGACTACTGTACAATCCTGAGCAAGTGTACCCGTCCATTTTTTTTTTTTTTTTTTGAAGATTTGAAGTAGGTGTCAACGAGCAAGAGCTCCTCCACCCTCCCTCCCACCATTTTTTTTAACCTGTTTTTCACTACAGGAGCAGTTTCTAGAAACCCAAGTTCCAAAGACTCTTTAGATATGTGCATGCTTGCTTAGTACAAATCTGCAAAGTGGTGCCTCGATGTTTCATTCTGAGTTGTCACAAATTGTCCAAACATTTTAAGAAAGTCTTCCCCCCGGTCAAAACAAATGAAATGCCACACAAGTATTCTTTCTGCTTTAGTAAAAACAGCAAATGTATATCTATTTAATTATGCATTTCAATAAAAGCACTTCGTAGCGGCTCTTCCGTCGCCAACTTGAGTTTTCCTCTGACGCTGAGAAAGGACCACGCCTACAAGTCTTGTCCAATTATCTTTCTTCACAGGACGGGGTGCTTGCTTTAAATTTAACGGTATCTGTCACATAATGTATGTTGGTTAAGATTATTGTTTTACAGCTTTTTTCTCATTGAATTGGTAGCTACATCAATGTTTAGCACATATTTAATGTTCATTATAAAATAGATGAATTCTTAAAACTTCTGCGGCATTGAAATCGTGAGGCGATAAGCTCTTAGTGAATCCATTCCATGGTTACTTGAAAAAGCGTTTGAGGACCACTTTAATGGGACTTGATAGGCGGTCAGGTGGTATTCTACATTGCTAAGAAAGTGCTACAGAACCCCTACTTAAAGATAACAGCAGCCTAGCATGCCATGACAAAATTTGGTTCGAATAGAGATGTCAAACCATTCCCAATTGTTTATCTACTTAAAATGCGTGAGGAATGAATCGTTAAAAAAAAGGGTCTGGGGTGCAGCCTCACTGGCGACCAGGTGCCGGTAATGCACTCCCTCACCAGAGCAGGATTGGCTGCCCTGGTGCAGTACCTGACCACAACCTCCCATGAACACAGAAATTAACCCTTGGCCCTCAGTGTCCAGTAGCTGGACACTGAGGGCCATTTTCTTCTAATATAGCCTTCTCTATTTCGAAGAATGGCTGACCCACTGGGGCAAAACGGGATTTGAAAGTGACTGCCCATGGCTAACAAAGATCCCGTGTGAAAAAATACAGGGCTTCAAAAAGAAGAAGCGACAGGCAAAAGACTAATCTGTAAATAAATAAAAAGTCATTTTCTAAAAGTTTGCCTTCTAAATGAATCAGGAAATGTAACTTATACACCTGTCACACGGCCACCACTAAACTCCGTTGAACACCGTCAACGTAAATCTCCCCTAGGTGGTTCGACGGAGAAGGAGTTGTGGCAGTGTCACACGGCAATGAAAAGGTTGTAACAGTTGGCGCGAGAGGACTCAGCTGGCGCTGTTTGATTTTCAGAAAAGTATTCTAATTTCATCTCTATTGATTTTTTTGTGAATCCTCGTTCTAGAGTTTTTACAAAAAACCACTATTAAGGAGGTAAGAGGCTAACAAACCATAAAAATATTTTCAAAGAAAAACGAATTCGCCAAATGTAGCGATGCTGCTAGTGACGCTGGCCACATTGTGCTTTTAGTTGTTTTGTCGCCTGTGTTCATGTTTGTGTATGAAAGTTCTTGTGCTCCCTTGCCTCGTGAGCGCACATTTTGTGTTCTTCAGCCATGAGTGACACAGCGACGACCACAACCACACGCATGGACGAAATATTTTTGAATGGCCCCGGCCGGCCCGACTCGCGAGGCAGGGAGTGTAGAGCATCGGTGTTGAGAGTAGGTGAATTCTGGCGGGCGTAAATATATGTAAACAAACACGCGTTGTGAATGAGTACTGCAACGAAAGAACGTTTAAGATTGCCAAAATGTATTATTCTTTCAGTGCGGCCACTTAGTGCTCGAAATTTTTCTCTGACCTCTAGACTGCTGGAGACGAGAGTACCTCGTTTCACTGCGAAGGGAGATCGTTAAACGTCCTTTGCAAAACGCTCCGTTTACCTTCGTTTCCCTCGTCCTTACGTTGTCGTGAGGACGAGGGAGGAAAGGCACGTTTTTCTAGGGAACATCGTGCTCCTTCCTTGTTTAGAGTGCTCCCAATTTCTAGCCAGGATGACTTCTATTTCCTGTAGGAATGTTTTTTTCATTTCCAGCTCAAACAACTTCTATTTCCGGCTGTAATGGCTCCATTTCTGGCTGGAATAACTTTCACCTCTGGCCGAAATGGCTCTCATACCCCGCGAGAATAGAATTTCATTTCCAGTCAAAATGGCTTCCATTTCAGCTGGATCAATTCTAGCTAGAATGTATTTCATGCCCCATAGTCTGGCTGAGTTCGCAAATGGTTTCTAGCTGGAAGCTGCAGAGAAAGTAGGTCCGTTCGATTGATAGAGCTCTTATGATAGAAGATATCATCTTAAAAAGCAGATCCGTTCAATTTACCTGCACCAATTAGAACCGTTTCACGGCTGTGCATGCCAAGTTCAGAATTTGTGCAGCTTCAACGTGATGCAGTGAATTTTTAAAAAGAATAGTTCTATAAATTCCCATTTCATCCACCATCTCCTCCTAACTAGCTTTCCTTTTCTTCATTTCAAAAGCTTGCTTTTAAAGGAGCACTTAAACGAAAATTTTCAGTTGCAATTTTTTTTTGCATCATATGAAAGTCCAAGCGCTCAAGAGCTAATGATATATTGGTAAGTGTGAATGAACCCTGCAAACACCATTAGTATGTTTATAAAAGGTGGTTTCAGTTCCTACTGTACCCTAATGTCACAGCAAACTATGCGCGAGCGTCTCGACATGCTCGAGCAAGACATCGTGATATTTCACCGCTGTTCCACTTTTTGGCTTCAGTTGTGATGCATGAATGGCCATTGTAAATCTTTTTTAGGACACACAAGTGGCCATTTTGAATGGTTCAGTACCTGGCATCATCACAACTAGTCATGGAGGAAAAAAAGTAGGAGGGAGTGTCTTGTGAAAGTTTTGCAGCCATAGCCATAAAATTGGAAACCGGAGCTTGCTGGGAATCGGGCCCAATGTAGGGAGAATGACAGGGAGAGCAGAGTCCGAGGAAGTTGGCTTGGACACTGGGCGAGCACGCTCATCAATTTTTGTTTTTGTTCAGGAGAAAGGAAATGAAACAAGACTGAGCATCATGAGAAATGAACATGAACATGAGGACCAAGAATCTTCATAGGAGGTTGGCTTGTGCATATACTAGGTGTGGCCCCTCCTGTATTTTTCTATTTTCTTCCATGCCACTTGCCAGCCTGACATTCAAGTTGTGAATGGTGAATGGTTGTGAATGAATCGTGTAGATGTCATTTGGCGTGCCATGTGAAAACCAATTTTATGTCAAAATAAAATACCTTATCATCCTTTACTGAGCTTCACGTTTGTGCACAGTCATATTTCTATACAAGAGATTTGTATGGCAGAGGAATTCAGGTTCGAAAATGTTTGTCGATTGTAGAACACAGTTTCAAGATACACATACTGGCTGTAATGACTTCCCCTTTGACATGTTTATACTTACTGAAATGCATACTAACTTGTAAAATACACATGTCGCAGCAGTTAATGCCAAGCCAATAGCTTATTTAACAACTCATATTACATTTAAATAAATAAATGGCGAACTGAGACATTTAAATGGGAAAACTGAATTTTGGCCATGGTATATTTTGTATTGTTAAGGTGTTAATCTTGAGCACATTTAGGTGAACGTCAAGCCTAAACTCTTATGTATCGGCATGCAAGTAGAAGAAAATTATTAGCTTGCATGTGTGCATTTGTGACATTTATTTCTGACTCAAATAAGTGTCATCCCATGCCAAACATCCCAGCCAATATGGTGACCATCTCAAACGTATTCGAAAAAAAATTGTGCTGATTTACTGCATTGAAAACAGAGAACTGCTAGAGTATTTCCGAGAGTAAAAATTTTTGGTGACGTGGCTGCCTTCTCAACATCCAGGACTGTCGTTTGGGTGTTGTTTGTGCAAGAATTTATTATCAAAGTACCGCTCCTTCTTTCTATGCCAAATTTTGTGTACATGTTGAGGAAAGGTTTTTGTGTAAGGTGTTTGAAGCTCAATTAGTTCAACTTTTCTGGGACATAGACTCCAATAATTCAGCCAAAATGGGTTATGTCTGCATTTTTTCTATTGCAATACTGCACTTGGTATGAATATCTGAATTGTGAATACTTACTCCACAGAATATATATTTTGAGGAAAAAATATTTTTAAAGCTCTCGATCTGCTAAACTTTACGAGAAAAAAATCACGAATTTCGCAAAATTGTCATTTTTGTTCATATTGAGAAGCAATTTGCACCATGTGGTGGTCCAATTAAAAATCACCTTTATACCTTAATCAAAAGCACATAAGCAGTTCTTTTCATATGGTAAATCTTATTACATTTTATGTTTTAAGGAAGAAAGTAAGTTTTGAACTTTCCTATTGACGGCAATGTGGAAGTTGAAGGCAGCAGCTGCGTGCCACACAGTCCACGAACCATTCTAGATATAGATGGAAGGTGTTTTCTTTCCCAAGCCATTGTAAACGAAAACTTTTATTGATAGTGAGAATAAATTAAGAGTGACAGCCGACGAATGCCTCTCGTGTATGCAGCGGGAATATTGCAAGCTTTGTTGTTTTTTTAACACATTTCCTTTGCTACGTCGGGTACTAGGGGGACAATTTTCGACACGGCGTGTATATTACTAGAAAGTCACAGATAACAGGTTTTGACTTTGTGTTTGTGTGCGTACTTCTTGCCCCTCAAAACGATCGAACGTTGAGCGAACTGGTAACCTCGAATGGTTTCATGGCATTTGAACCGTTCTCATAAATTTGATTTTTTTTTTTTGGGGGGGGGTGTGCTCGGAAATAGTACTTTCGCTGTCGCGTATATCTTTTTACTTGTGCATGAAAGTGTGGTTATCAAATTGTCGCGTCTCTAATTGACTTCAACAGTTACTCTGAGTTGTGCTTTCTTTCGGAAGCAATAACTATAAATAAAAAATTCGTATTTCAGCTAGCATTGCTCACGATAGTACCCTTTTACAGCATGTATCGGCCCGCGATAACTCGCTTGCCGCTTAACTGCTACATGCCGTATACATCCCCTCAGTAATATGCGTACACTGGCTCAATAATATGCACTAATATACACTGATTCCTTTCGCATTTCATGTGTGGAGATACATGCAAGTGCGTTCACACATGCCTACTATTTAGGATTTAGTTGTAGTCAAAAGAGGCGACTTTTGTTTCATCGGATGCTTTTTATTGGATCCCACGGCACCAACGAGGAGAGGGCGACGAAACAGGCAGCGCACTCAACTTACAGGCTTTTTTCATAGTGTTTTGTGCACTCTCGTGCGGTTCTGGGATTGCTTGAAAATGACCTGCTACGGCAACCAGACCATACGTACGATCGCCGGCCTTCAGCTGTACAAAACCTAATTTGCATATGCATAGTTATATCTAAACTCACTTAAAACGCGTTTGTCATTGGTGCATGTGCTCCTGTCTGCTAATAGAGGAGTTAGGTATAAAATCAGAAGCTGCCTGAGTGATTCCGCAATTAGGAATATGACGGAAATGTCGGGCTCCGATATATGTCATTTCAGTTTATTACCGCTCGATCTATATCTAATCTAACTGTCGAATATCCGGTGATCTTCACATTTTAGGGATGAAGCTCATTGTAGCATCACCTGGTTAGTCGTTCTTCTATCCTGCGTAGCCAGCATTTCCACGGTACGAATGATGATGCGTGGGGCAAAGCGTCCGTCTGTCCGATGCGTGCACAAGTGTGATGCGGAATGGACACCTCCATTTCATTGCAATTCCATTCCGGGTATTGCAACTTGCCCTAGTTCTATTCATTTCAATTCCCCTGAATGAAAAAAAACTTTGCCCATTCCCACTCCTGGAATAGCCAGGCAGCTAAATTCCATTCCTACAATTCTTCAACTTGGGAAAAGCATATCTTGATCGCTTTATCATGCTAAAAATGATTGTAACAACATAAAGAAGAACGGAAAAACTACGTTAAACATGGTACCATGGTTGAGGGAAGTAGCTTGGCGACTTATCTCGTGCAATACAACCCCACCACTAGTTCACATAGGGGCAGTTATCCTGGCACCTATAGTATTTGCATACTCAGCACAATCTTAGGGAAAAAAAGTTATCAAACAGTTGGCAACGCATACGTTAACTTGTTTCGAGCGTATTTTACTACCTTCGTGGTATCTCTTTACTATAGCCAGCCGCTAGTAAAACTTGAAACTTTTGCCACTACTAACCAGCAATGCTTTCTTGGTCCTTTCAACTAGGTAACTACTAAGCCACATACGTTGCTAGATCTCTCGTAAACGCCGCCGTATTGGTACAGTGGCTGGAATATTCCAGCCACTGTACCAATACAGGCGCGAGGACATACCGTGGCGCCCCCATGCGGAGGCGTCCCTGTGACGTACGTGGTTGGATTGCTCCGCCGCTCTCTCACGCGCAGCCTGGAGCCGCTCATTTCGCGTCTCCTCTTTTCATTAATATTTTTTTTTACATTTCACTCAACAAAATCAGTAAAGTACTGCTGCAGCTTCTTCCCTGACTGTATGAATTGCTAAATAACTTCCCTGGAAAAGTTTTGCGCTTCTCATAATGCCTGACTGCCGGCGTCGTGTGCTATGGTCACCTGAATGAAAACCACGGGGGCGAGCGCGCCGCCTCTGTAAGAGGTGGCAACTAGTCCGTGTCGAATCGAAGTATCAAATGGGTATTAATGGTAAAAAAAACGTATCTTTACTGCAAGAAATGCGCGCAACCACGCTACTTCATTCATTGTAGGTTTGCGTCTAAAGAGGGGCCGCGTTTGACATGACAAGCATGCGCAAATTACATTTTTGTGTAGCACGCATAGCTCTACGAAGCACAGCGGATTCCACGCATTGCGGGAAGCAACACAGCATTATTACAGCCTCATGCAGGCGCAGCCTTTCTGTTATCATTGCGGGCAAATGTGAGAATCACACACGCGCTTGCCTCATTCAGAGTTCTAACTTTTCTCTGTGGCACGATCCTAATATTTATTACGCAAAATTTTTGTGGTGGTCACGCGTTGCACATTTGAACGCTGTCAAGCCACAGATGGGTGAAATTATGAATGATTGGTTCAGTTCCAGAGCTTCTATAAAGGGGAAAAATTAGGATTCAAAATGCGATCAGCCAGTCGTATCATTTTGCGTCCTTGAATGTGCATGCTGCTAGGTCTTGCGTACCGTGAACTAAACGGCAATTTCATGTTTCAGGAAATTTGTCAATGTCCAACTTTTTATATATATAAAAATGTATAAAAGTAAATAGTGGCGTCTGCAGCTGTGCACTACTCGCCCCGCCATGATGGTCTAGTGGCTAAGGTACTCGGCTGCTGACCCGCAGGTGTCGCGGGATCAAATCCCGGTTGTGGCGGCTGCATTTCCGACGGAGGCGGAAATGTTGTAGGCCCGTGTACTCAGATTAGGGTGCACGTTAAAGAAGCCCAGGTGGTCAAAATTTCCGGAGCCCTCCACTACGGTGTCTCCCATGATCAAATGGTGGTTTTAGGACGTTATACTCCACTAATCAATCAGTCTGTGCACCACTCAGCCACAGACAGCAGCTGAGTGACCGCGCCGCCAGTCGGGATATAGATACGCTCTGCAACACTTCCAGTCGCAAAACATTCGTTCACTTGTTGAGATGCGTGCCTGGAAACTAGCAACATTCGTGGACAATTTTGCGTTTGTGAAGGCAGCTCCAGCACAAAGTGTCTTTACTCGAGAGCGAAAGGCCCCGATGCCGCGTGCTTGCAGTGCATGCATTGGGGAGTGGGCTAAGTATTGGCGACCACTTTAGCAGACGACGCACTTGTCTCCATTCGGAACGGAGCGGAGACGAACGAGCGTATCGAGCACGGAGGAAGGAAAAGTAAGGAGAGGGCATGCCCAGCCGACGCAGGGCGTAAAAGATGTGGCGGAAATTACGTCACGCGCGGCCGTATTCACTAGGCACAATGGCGGCGTTTTGTTATTATTGGTGTTGTGCGGTGCGGCACCGTTCAGGTGGTCAAGCGGCGGTGTGCGCGTTTTCATGGGCCTCGCACCTAACCGTGGCGTACTGCAGGTGTTCGACAGCATCATTCTTTGTGCCACATTGTTAACTACGCGATTTTCCTCCGGCGGTGGTTGTAACCAGGTGTCTGAACTAGAAACCACGGAACGAGCGCGTGTATACGTACTCCGAATTTGCAGCGTCCGTCAAAATTATGCTGAAAAGCCATCATAGAAGATAACGACTGTGCTCAAGAATTCGTTCAATGAATGCCTTGCAGGTTAGTGACAGTTATGCGGTGTTGCTTCTTATGACAACGGACGATGCATTTGCGGTCCACAGGCCCTTATTAAGACTGTAATCTAATCTTGCTTTTCATGTTCCTGTACATGCAGTTACCGGTTGGCGCTGAGCTCTGTTCCAGATAAGGAAGACAGAAACAAGCGCCTTCTCTTAATTTTCCTCTGTTGACTAGCCACTTATACCGGAGACATTTTCCCTCGCATTTGGCTGGCTTTCCCTGCCGTCTTTGGCGGCTGTGTCGACGCGTGAAGCTTCTCGCAGACCTTTTCTCACGCATTCCTTCGGCATACTTTCCCACCTGTCGCCCTAACGCGATCATAGTCTCCGTTCTCCGTAGCTACTAGTGCGCGTGAATCACACTGGAGACGTGTTCCCACGCACTTTCGGGTGTATCATTAAAGGTTGCCTGGTAAACGCTCTCAAGAGGTCATGCCCACACTCGATGCAGTGCAGTTTCAAAGCACAGGTAGAGCGCCTATTAGGCGCCGGTTACTCGAGCGCCCTGATTTCTGCTGTTGCGGAAAAACTTTTGAAGCAAATTAAAAATGAAGGAGGGCGATCTCAGCCTCAAAGCGCGTCTGTTCCCATGAAATATGTCGCAGTTCCGTATCTGCATAACGTGTCGCATCGGCTGAAAAAAATCGGTAAACGTGCTGGTGTCACTGTTATTTTTTCCGCCCCAGAAAAGCTTGCAAAGCTTTGTAAGCTGGTGAATAATCCAGCTGCTATTAAAGGAAGATGCACTGTGAAACACAGAACGCGCTTTGTACCTTGTGTTATTGGTGTCGTATATCTCATTTCGCTTTCGTGCGGAATGGTATCAATAGGAAACCGGAAGGTGCCTTAATGACCGTTTAAGAGAGCACAATAACAATGCACACAACGTAGTTCAAGGACACCTCGGAATCCACTGCCGAGACTGCGGCTGCGTGCCAGTTTTTGAGCGGTGCGAGGTATTAAGCAAGCACAACTCGCAGGCCACGCGTGAGATAATTGAAGCTTATCAAATAAAGAAGTTTGACGGTAAATGTGTAAGTTGCCCATCGGTTGCGTTGTTGCAAAAGGAGATTGCGTATCTCGATCTTTTTTAAGTTACATATGTATTTGTTTTTCAGCCCATTCAACAAGAGACAAGAGTTTTGCTGACATTGTATCGCAGTGGTTGTTCCTGCACCCTTCTACGCATGCCCATTTTTCTCATTTTTCGCCTATATATGTACACCACTCCGATATTAAATCTATGTTGAAAGTCAGCGCTCTTTTCTGTCCTTGTTTTTTTTCGCTTCCGTAGTTACGAAGTAACTACTTGTAGGTTGCGCTGTTCCGGCATTCAGACTTTCGGGTGGTCTTCGCTGCTTTCGTCCTAATGAAATCGTGGCCTTTGAGATATCCGTAGGAACCAGTGCGCGTCGGACAAAAGAGGGGCGAAAACAAAGAGGCCGGCTCAAACTCAACAGGCTGCCACGCACACAAGCTCCACCGACGCTGACTTTACTGGCATAATTATGGACCTCCGGGATTATTGCAGGGAAGACCTTTTTTTTTATCGTTGTGTCTAGCCCACAGCCTGACCGAAAATTTTATAAAGCCCAAAGAGAAGCGCAAAAGGGGGGAAAGTGATCTGAAAGAAGCTGTACAAATTTCGGTGCCTGGTTCGTCGCGTGGCAATGCCCGAAATATCATCTTTATTTTCACAAAGAACACATTAAATAAAAAAAAGATTAACGTGCAACTTGCCGTGTTTATCGTAAACGCCGGCAGTGCAAGAGTACAACACTCACACGCAGAGATTTCGTCAACCGTATCGCGGCAAGACAGCGTGTTGAAATCCGTTCCGTTGGTTTCGGATAGCACCGGCGCACGCGGCGCGCAGGCCACGGGCTTTTTGAGACAAAGAGGGAGTCGCGCCTTCTGCTTCGCATTCATATGTAAACAAGAGAGGACAATTTGCCCAGTCAATATGGCCGACTCCCGGCTTCATCGCGGCTTCACAACGAGTGACGTCAGGGCCTCTCCTTACCTTTCCTTCCTCCGTGGTACCCAACGTTTATTAATATATATCTATAAACGTTGGTGGTACCGTGGTATCAAGGCTATGGGGGTACAGTGTGGCCGATCTACAGTCACTGTATATGCTACCTTTAGGTAGCAGAGTTACGCCAAGGTACGCCATTTTGGCTTCGAATGTCTTGCGAGAAAGCCACTTACCAGCGGCGTAGGAGCGGCGCTCGCACTTAGAGTACTAGAGTTGCTTCATTTTCTTGTTTTATTTCTATTTTTTTGTGTGCGCTAATGTGTGAGCAAAGCTCGGTTGCTCCGGTCACGCCTAGAAGCCTTAATTTTATGCTTACGTTCTTGGTATGTAATTATAAAACAAAGTGCGTCGGCTCGTTGAACCAGTGAGATATGGTGTTTCAATAAATGTATCCAATATTCTTTAAAAAAAACAGTAAAAGGCGCCATTTGCTCGCTGTCTTCATGGTGGCTTTTTCTGTAGCGGCAGGTATCTTGAGAGGGTTGAAGACATCATTTCGCACAGTAATTAGAAAAGTTAAAACCATTATCTTTTAATTAGTGAAGTCAAATGGGAGCATTGAAGTCATTCATGCGAAGAATATATTGCCGCTTTGAGATTTAGAAAAAATGGCCTCTAGTAATAAGTGCGAAAATAATAAAATTCTCCAAAATTCTGCGGTGAAACCGAAACGCGAAAGAGCGCAACTGCCTTACTCTTCTGAGACGATCGAAATGATCGAGGGAGCGTTGTTATATCAACTGACTTCGTAGTGTGGGTGTGTGGGCTGCGCTTTCAATTACAGCACGCATGACGCAAATACCTTAACGAAAGGGGAAGCCCTGTAACCGCTGTTTTGAACAGGGGTGACATTGTAGTCGTCTGCTTGTTGCGCTCATCGGTCATTTGGTTTCGCCGCAGAACGTATAAAATTTACTGCTAGAGTCCACTTTTACGAATTCTCAAAGCGGCAACGTCTTCTTCACATTAATGACTTCAATTCTCCCATTTGACTTAGCTGCCTAACTCCGACAATTGGAAAGTTAATTTTTTTTCTTTTTATTAATGCTCTAAACGATGATGACCGCCGCTACAGGAAAAGCAACTGTGAAAACAGCGAGCAAATAGTGCCTTTTGCTGATATTTAAAGAATATTGAACACATTTATTGAAACACTCTATAGCTGTATATTTACAGTTGGTCACACATTAGCTCTGTTTTCTTTTCTGCTGTTTTTCCCCATTCACAGCTATATTGTTTTTGCACTTTTGATCGCGATTGAACCGCTAGGAATGGAATTTTTCGTCACGTTGGACTCGCTCGTTAACTGTGTGAGGAAGCCAGCTATAGCTTTATCGTCCTCAACTGAATCGAGCGGGAGGTATAGCGATCGAAAGTGGACCGTACGAAGCACGTGTTACGCGAGGCTCTCGTATTACGCTCGTACTACAATCGCGACTCACATCTGATGTTAATCGTTGTTCAACACTTCTGTCGTGTTCAACATTCCTTTCGATTAAGGTTTAAAAGCTGCATTAAATACACGCGCTAGCTGCAACACCTCGCTGATTCAAATATTTCTAGTTTACCTTCTCCCTTTATTTTTTGCGTTTTACCCGTCAGACCACTTTGGACGTATGCAGCCGATACACACTGTCCAACTCTGCATGTTTAACGTATTCATTGCATCTGTGGGTAATAACAATATAGAAAGTTTTGCACCATGTAGAGACAAGCGTTTATTACTTCCTCACCCTAGTGAAAATCTGTAACTGGGAATCTAACTGGTTTCAACTGGTATTAACTGGTATCAACTGGTCCCAGTTGGGAACTAACTGGTCCCAGTTGATGCCAGTTGCAACTGGTTCCAGTTAGCAACTGGTCCCAGTTGGGAACTAACTGGTCCCAGTTGATGCCAGTTGCAACTGGTTCCAGTTAGCAACTGGTCCCAGTTGGGAACTAACTGGTACCAGTTGATTCCAGTTGCAAGTGGTCCCAGTTAGCAACTGGTCCCAGTTGGGAACTAATTGGTCCCAGTTGAAACTGGTTCCAGTTAGCAACTGGTCCCAGTTGATTCCAGTTACCAACATGTCCCAACTCAACTGGCCACCCACAGGGACCACAGGAATTTCATGAGCATGCCCTTGAACTGGAAGCAGTGCCCAGCTGAAAACCATAAGCAATTCAATTGGAAGAAAATGGTCCAAGTTGTGCCCTAAATAGAATGCTAGTTTTTTTTGGTTTTATGAATCGTTACAGTGAAAGAACAGAAAAAAATTGAACTAGATGTATGTGACACACTGCTGCACTTGAAGGAATTGGTTTTATCCCATAGGTTTTTTGTCCTACTCATTGTAGGGTACTGTATTACCAGCCTAGTAGTACTTTAAAAGGACCAGTATTAGAAAGATTACAATGAGTAACTGTCATCTTGCAAATGGTGAGTTGTGGTTTATAAATGAAATTATTTTTCTTCTTTAGATGTCAGCCTCTTTACATTGTTTACCCTCGATATTAGAATAATCTGAACATTTTTACTTAATCTCGTATTTTTGAAAATCCTATTATTGTGAAATATTTCATATCGAAATTGAGCAAACACAGTGCACTCAGTCGTACGCTTTAGCATAATTACATTGAACTAATATCAAACAGCTGTTGTCAATCTTTTTACATCCATCACGGCCTGATTGACGCCCGAGTATTAATATTATCATCTTGTTGGAGCATAATAGTCTTGTGTGGCAGTACAGCGGTTACTTCCGTGCAACAACTAAATGTGGGGTAGTGCCGACAGTTATCCCAACTGAGACTACTGCCGACATGCTGCAGACACAACTATATTAGAAAGCAAATGGCTTGTGACTTATTGCATGTGGCTGAAACAGCACGAAAGGTTTATTCATACAAGTACATTCATCCAAAGGAACATAACCAAAGTTACACGATTAAACCCATATAATAATACAAGCAAAAGGGATTGCTTGAGTACTATTTTGAGAACAGTAGTAGTGAATTTAATCATTGGGTTCGCCTGGAAAATGTGCAGTGCCTTTGAAATGGTCCCCATACTTGAGTATTTCTTTACTGCAATATTAATCATTCAGTTTTCTTTGTCGACCTCATAAAAGTCACAATAATACTGATATCAGGACATAATTTTACTGCTGTAATACTGATGTCACAGTGGCACAAGCTATAACAGAGCAGGCTCACTGGTTCTGAATAACTTCCAGGTAAGAAATTCAATGTTCAAGTTCCATGCTGCTCTATATACTGGAGGTGAAACAGTGAAATGCGTCAGCTGCAATGCATTTCTTAAGCATGCAGCTTCCTTTTGAGGTTACCGATTTACAAGCTTGTTCTCGGTTTATAGTAATGAAGGAATTTAATACAGCATTTCTGGCCAGTGACCTATTTATTTTGTAGGCAGCAAATGGATCAATACTTATTCATTTTCTTTGTAGACCTCACAAAGCCCCAATAATACATAGGGCAGAAATAAACTTGCAAATCAAAATCTGTTCATGGGCATGCCTTTGGTTTTTGAAACAATGCTCTCAGTTGTCATGAAGATGAAGACGTCCCTTGACAGACACTCAGCATATACCCAAGGTAATGGCATCCCGCTGCCAGCCTGACAATAAAGTAGTCTCTCTCATATTCCTCTCATGCTCTATACACAAATCTCCATCAGTAATGTAAACAGTATTCAGGGAAGATCACAGAAAATATCACAGCCATAGAATACATCAAGTTGACCACATCAAGTCAAAAAGGGCCCCAGTGGTGATGCTACTGACCTGCATATGGTCTTTACCACTGACCTAAAGAATGTATTCAAAATTTTCATAACATTCGAGG
>WOVY01009608.1:0-156222 GCA_013436015.1 Rhipicephalus annulatus | reverse complement strand
TGGGCTGCAAGCGTCTTGACAAACTGAACTTTAATCAACAATGCAAGTTAGAAGGTGGCTCCATTCTTTACGTACTTGGCTCGGGGTATGAAGGGATGAGTGTCCTTCGTGGCTGTTTTGCGGTCTGGCCACCAATGACTTGATACTGGCATTTATTGTTTTACATCACCATCATGTGAAGCACGAAGGTTAGTTGAAATAGATTTGGGCTATAACAAACAGCAGTGGATACTGGCTACTGCAGGAGCTGCACTCCTGCTGTAAAACAAAATTAACTCATGCTTACACCACTCTTTTTTTTCGTCAATATAATACTGTTATAGAATCAGAATAAAAGTGCTGCAATTTTTTACTAATGTATCTTCTGCCATTTCTTTCAATGCACTTAGCGTAGACTCTTTTTGACACTGTATGTGCAGGGCGTACAGGACGGTGACAACCGATGACCTCCGATTTCCGCTTATTTATGGAGAGGCAAGAGGGTAAGTTTGTCGTTTATGTTGATCCCATATGATTTCATTTTGATTGTTATTGTTGCTGTGCTGAATCCTAAAATATCTTAAATCAACTACCATATTTACTCGCATAAGACTCATACTTTTTTTGCAGAAAACTGATGAAAAGTTGTGGAGGTGCGAGAATTACACAGGGAAAATTTTCCATGAACACACTCGGAGACAAAAAAATAATAATAAAGTGGCCGCAAATGAGGATTTTCACGCCAGCAACTACAGTAAAAGCTCGTCATTCAGATTGCTACAGACAGGAAAAAAATGTAGGAATTAGCCAATGTCCGAATTATAAAATGGTCGAAACAAACACAATAACTTCTAGAGTTTATGTCAACGTACATTTACTTCACAAAGTAATCGCGGATGCTCGTCTGTTTTCGAGCGGAATTTCGCACAGACAAAATTTTGCTGAGCTTGTCAAGGTACTCAGCTGCTCGCATGCTGTCTCCAGTGTCAAAAAAAAAAAGAAAAATCTGAAAGGGCGACGATGGTTTCTGTGGCTTCCTTCACAGTGGCCAAGATTTTTCCCAAAATTTTGATTATCTATTTACTTTTCAAATGGTGTAATCGAAGTATAAATCATGCTGACATTCTTTTTACATTGCAGAGTCGTGTCCTGGCTACCATCGTAGTGACCAGAGGCTTTGGAGATCATGACCTTAAGGCGCAAAGCAGCAATGTGGACATCAAGCATTCCTGACTCCAGAGCCTGAGGTAAACATGCAGACTTGACAAACATCGCTGACACATTGCACGCTGGATTGACACTAGGCTGTTCACCTGGCGGAAGTTGAATCGTTACAGCATGCCCACAGAATGAGAAAAGAAAATGGCCTGATAACCAAATGTTGCGCTGGTCAGAAAGGATACAGCACACTTAAAATAATAGGGTCACTGTTAGATACAAAAAATTATACGGCAAAGTTTATACAGTATAGACCGCTTATAATGTGAGTCACAAATATCCGCCACTATAAGTGGTATCGCATTATAACCAAAACAGCCTTTTCAAGGGCTGCACTTGCGCCAAACGTGTTTAGCAGGTCCTAGAATCGAAGCATGTGATGCATAGTGCTTTTAGAACCATTTAAATTTCCTAGTGTAAAAAAAAATTACCATCGAAGACACTCGTTGCACGAAACCAATGCCAAACAAAAAGAAGCACCATCGCAGAAATGCGCCGAATACTTTTCAAGCACCCCCATTATGTGCATTATACAGAAACCATGTCGAATTACGTGGGGAATTTCCTGCGCTGGAAGACGCCAATACTAGTTCGATTTCACCGGCGTGCACCCGATTACAAGACATCGCAATCAAAATCGCGAACCACCATTCGAGTGCTACACGTTCCACCCTCCCTTTCATTAATGATATGTATTCCATCTCGTCAAGTGAGCCACCGGAAAGAGTTTCGTTGGTTCCTTACCAATCTGCAACTTAGTACGCGACCGCTACGGAAACGGAATCAACTCCGATTAGGCCTAGCCTGCTGTTCGGTATGTTGCCATGGAAAGTTTTGTCCAAGGCATGAAGATCTGGCATCGAAAAGATGCATCAAGCACTGAACGAAGAACAGCGTGTGTGATGGGAAGTTCGCTTTCACGGCCAGTAGATCAACCACGACGAATACCCACCAAGCATACGTACGACAGCGCACTGGCAGCAAAGGCAAAAGCTTGCGTAGTAAACATTGCATCTGTAGCAAGCTCAATAACGAGGACGCCTTTCCCGACAGGAAATTGTGAAGCACTGTTAATGAGGACGGGATCGCAGGTGCCACGTTGAGTTGCGCGCGGCCGGAGCCATGCTAGCGACGCTATAATCGGCACCGGTATCGTCGCCAAGGCAGCCGCCCTCCTGCTCGGTGAGCCTGCGCAGCATGCCGAGGTCTTTTTTTTCCTTTTTTTGTTCCCTCTGCCCTTCGTTCGTTCACTCCATGTCCCATCCTCGTCTGTAAGGACCTTGTCCTTGCTCCTCAGCGGTGCACCCAGCGTGCCTCCTTTCAGACGCGCATTCGCTACCGCCTTTGTCACAGCGATTTTCCAGCAACCGCATTATAACCGGGTCTTTCATCTTGGGAGAGTAAACGTGAGTGGAAAAAGATTGCATTTTAACCAGTTATGCACTGTAAGTGGTTACGTTATAAGTGGTCTTTACTGTATTGGGACAGCAGCAGTGGGTGATTATAAAGTAATCTAAAGGTTGTGCACTTGTTTAGACTTTGAGGAACACAAAAAGAGATGAGATAAGTGTTGTTACTTTTGTGTTTATGTGTGAACCAGCATATTGCCTTAAATATAACTATGGCTAATCTTCTAGCCTCCTTTGCAAGTTCACTGAGAGGTTCTGATTGAGCCGACGCATCAGCACGCTTAGAAGTGAGGTGTCCTTAGGGCTAGGTGAACCGCATTTTTTAAACGATTGCATTCTCTAACAATAAGATATGAGCTTTATTGTGCTATGGTTATCGTCTGTCTGGGGTAGTGTGCAGGAGTACCTTTAGGGGCTTGAAATTAATACAGTTAATTAGTTTAGACTGCTAAATTATTCTTTGTAAACTATAACACCACTAACTTTACTACCGTGGGTGTATGTATAATTAAAGAAAATGAAGGCAAACTGTTTTTTTATTTTGTCATTTGACAAGTGCTACAAATACTGATTTGGTCTTTGTCCTTGTTTAGACTGTGGGGTGGTTCAACACGCTGCAGTTATGAAAGTAGCAGTGCCCACATGCACTGTGCATGGGTTAAGTGATGTTGAATGGTTTTTACATATTTTTGTTTTCTTTTCCAAATGTTCGCCTTTCTTGCTGCTCCAGATTTAAGATATCATGCTAAAAAATTGAGTTTTTTTTTTCTTCTTCATAACCTGCTCCAAATGTGGGCTATCGTGCTTTAAAAGCTATACTTTGCTGCTCCAAAGATTTCTCCAAATCCTCTTTCGGCTGTTGCATCCCTGTAATTAAGCACTACTTAGGCCCCAGCAGACATTGTCAACTTCAAGGCAATTGGTGCTGGAATTTTGAGGCTGCTTCGCCACCTCCACTTCATTTTCGCATATGTTTTTGCCAGATGTCTTTTTCAGACTCAGCGAGAGTGGTTCTTCTGGTATTGCGAAAAAGTGATTTCCCATGCAGTATGTTCATGTCTTCACGTAGTAAATGCATTGACCTCACACCCGTGTAGGTTCGCATCTTCGACGTCTGCGGGGAGGAACTTACGGATGGTGACGTGCTTGTCATGGGCACCGACGGCCTGTGGGATGTGCTGCCCAATGACAGAGCAGCTCAGATTGTGCTCAAGTCGCTTGACCCACTTTCCTGCTAGCGACACTCAACGTTTTCAAGTTCAGGTGAGTAGGCAATGTCCTACTGTGGCTTTACTCACAACTTTACCGCAGTTACTCAGTAAAAAAGCATTGTAACACTCAAACCTCGTTTGAGTGTTACAAAAACTGGATTATAGCATATCCAGTTATAAAACTGGATATAGCAAAATGTCGATTATAATGAAATAAATGAAAACTAGTGTTGCCAATAGATTATGTTTTTAAAGTAAACATCGTAACGAATTTTTGGATATAATGAACATATTTTTATGTAAGATGCAAGTTTGTTATAATGAGGTTTGAGTGTATATCAACAAAATAACTGTACTGCAAAGCATGTGGAATCAGTATTTTATGACTGCATGGTGTTATGCCATTTGGCCCTTAGGGTAAAATAAATAAATAATCTTGATTATCTTCCACAGCCAAGTACTAAATGAGCTGTACACTTTTGTTAAGGCCTGGTTATTCACTATGTAAAACATTGCACCCCCTTTTGTTGGAATTTCTGTCTGATTGATTTTCATAAAGCAAAAGTGGCGTAACGTGCTTCCAGCGAACATGCAACAGGTGATCGGTAATTGCGCTGTAAAAATGTTTGTTGGAAGAGATAACATGTTCACTTCGAGCAATGGAGACAATACATTGTTGACAGTTACATGTAAACATCTTCAGCAGAGGTCTGTCCCATAGAGTTTTCCTACAATATTTACTAAAGGGAACTCGAATGTTGCGGTCGTTCGGCCACCACGGAAATGACAGGTGCTACACGGATTTGCCTAATCATGTTTGTGGCTTTGTTTATGTTTGTGTATTGGCACTTGTTTCTGATAAAAGTATGGATCGTCATAAACTTTGGGACCCCGATTTGAATTGGTAAAGCTCAAGGTGAAAAGTGGGACTGTTGAGCATTTGTTTTACGGAGCCTAACGGAGTACAAAGAATGAAGATTAGACAAATTCGTGTACTATCCATCCCTTCCAATGCTGGCTGAAGTGCCATGCGTTGCAGCTCTCGTAGACAATGGCACCAAATTTCTCTCTAGCGTATCATTAGGAGGAAACTCTATGTTCTCTCTGACTAGGAGGAAGAGCCTTGAGGATGTAAGGTGCTTCCAGCTAGGTGTCATTTCGTCAACAACAGTTTCGTTTGACACCCAGGGAAGGGTGCGAACGGTGACGATGGTATTACCTTAGGGGGCAAAGATTTTTTTATATAAGGTGCTTTATTATTTTATTTAAGGTAAATAAAAAATTTTGTGATGGTGTACATTCATGCACTCACATCAAATATGAGCTCAGTTTTTGTGTACACTGTGCCATTAATTTCTAAACAATAATTCATGAAAACTTCATTTGAGCCCATTGTTAATCATCTGGCTATTTGGTACCACTAAATGAAATGCCATTGGATTTCACTGATGTCAAACAGTCCAGCCAGGATAATTATATGGTTCCAGTTTCTGTAAAAGAAATGTTATGAAAGTTGTAAATTCTCATTTTAATGATTAAGAAAAAGCACATCTATTATTTCACCCAGTCTAAAAATATATATATATATTACTTTCAATGAGAAATTTGGTACACTATTGCATTCACTAAACACTCTGCTTTTCAGCAGGACAAAAGCAATCAAAACTGGGTGCACCAAAGCAGAAAAAATCTTCACAGAATATTGTAAGATTATGACAAAAATCGCAATAACCAAAAACACCAGAGATTTCTGATGAGATATAAAAGGCTGTTATGGCTAGAATAAAGATTCGAGAAGTATTAAAATATGCGTAGTTACGCATCAGTGGCAGCCAGACCAGAAAAAAAACTTGTATGGAGTGTACTATGTATGGAGTGTACTGATGCACTCTTGAAATTAGCGGCCCCAGAGTTTCGAGAGCAAAATCCTATCAATCTGAACTGA
Source organism: Rhipicephalus annulatus (assembly GCA_013436015.1). Classification (NCBI taxonomy): domain Eukaryota; kingdom Metazoa; phylum Arthropoda; class Arachnida; order Ixodida; family Ixodidae; genus Rhipicephalus; species Rhipicephalus annulatus. The sequence goes on along the minus strand of WOVY01009608.1, from coordinate 150,460 downwards.
TCTAATGTGTCCCTTTAGAATGTTAAGTGCAATGGTTGTGAAAAAAAAACCGACGCATTTATGAGCAAACATGTCATGCATTTACTTGTAGTTGCTGCAGCATCTACAGAGATCATATGAGCATATGCAACATTTGCTGACATGGGAGTGGTTTCACTTCCGGCATCTCTTCATCTTTTGCTTCTGCCCAGGGTCAATTTAGCACCTTCGTTCTTCAACGTCCTTTCTTGCCCAACCTTTTCGAGCCACCAGAACGACTGAAGCCTTTTATTTTTTTCTGCACACTGAAAACGAGCAGCATCCAGAACACCACACAGCACTTTGAAAGTAGTTTACTAACAAAAAGTTCACAAATGAAGACTATCGGAAAAATTTTTATGTACACGTAGCAGCCATGCTTAGCCAAAAACGAAAGCGCTCCACTTTGAGCTGATCGGAAATGCATACACAGTTAAAAATGAGGCTGCCGTGGAGTACCTAAGGCAACTACATATTCGCGGTACATGTATTTGAGCCTACCGATTTTCCGTGACAGCCGCAGTCTCATTGGTTGCTGTTAACAACTGTCGTTTAGTGAGGAAGAAACAACAGATGCAGGGAAAAATGCATGTTTTTTACTGCACCTCACCTTGGCTCCTTTCCTGGTAACAAAAAGGCTTTTAAATCGAGTGTCGAGCTGCTTTGCTGCAGTTAAGCGTGCTGTTATTTTAAACCTGTGATGTCTATCGTCTGATATTTTGACCCGTACATTACCAACAATACTCCAGCCCGAAGGAATACCATAGGCTTGATGTCAAGGTCAGGCAAATTTTTTCGTTAGTGGCATTCGCTACTTTGCTCCTCTGTAGCATTCATTGCAGTCGATTAATTGCTTTCTAAAGTGTGTGTGGCATCTTTGAAGAAAGAAAATGATTTCTATAAAAGATAAGAAAGAGCTAAGTCATCGGAAAACTAGAGAAGTGACTGAGTAGTCGTACTCCGGTTACAACACTAAATGCATTATTTTTAGATGGTGTCGCTAGGTGTTCATAAAGCAAATTGAAAGTGACCTAGTTACATTTGGTCGGTAAGGATAGCTGTACAGGTTTGATTAGTACAACTGAATCGCATTCACAACCAGGTAACTATAGCTAACTTCGTTGCAACATTAAGGCAGCCATTTTGCTTTCTTGCAATAAATTGTTTTCCGAGGGCTACCACACGCTCTGTCCTATGCTCCAAGGTGTTGGACTACAGCACCAGACGCGGCGCAAACTCAAGCAGAACAAAGAATGAGCTGGAAAAACGGAGAGGCCTTAAAATACGTGCTCGGCGCAACATCACACAACCTCAGTTGCATCACTGTTATCAGCATCTTCGCACAACATTTAGTTTTTGCTTGATATAGTGGACCACATTGTTTGCCCCCTACTAAAATTGCTATACCTTTTTGAAGCTGAAGAAAACGTGTGAATGCTCTAACTTTCAAGCTCCAAGCTGCATGCATTTCAACATATTGTATGCATAGTGTCCCAAGACAATGTTTTAATTATCCAGGCTAGAGTTTGCTTTATCAGTCATAGTTAAAGGTATTCAGTAGGAGCATTTTGTGCTTACAGTGCCTTCTGCATTGCCTTTTGAAAGTAAAAAAAAAATTGTTCACATACTTTAAGTGAATGACTTCGTTTTGATCAATATTCTATACTATTTTGTTTATTACATGTACTGTATATATTATTTAATATTACGTATATTCCGTAATATTCTGAATACATATAGTGTTATTTTCCGTAATATATTTAACTGTGTGTAATGTTCGGCTAGAAATGGACAAATCAAACTGATATTTTGGGAACCAGTACAATATGTGTGCCAATTTCGGGGAATGTTAGGGAGCTTTTTCGGTGTAAAAAAATTTATAATTCAGGGTTATTACATGCTTACAGCATGGTCTGATTAGGAGGCACTCCGTAGTGTAGTGAAGGACTCCTCAAATTTTTAAGGTGCTCCTATAAACTTCTATCGCTTTCTGGCCTAAATGAGATGTGGCTGCCACGGCCACTACTGAAACCTCAACTTCTTCTATGTCAGCATGCCTTGTAGGAGCTTGAAAATTAGAGGTTTACGTACATGGGGACAGAAACATGCAGACAGTTTGGGACACACCAGACAGATGGGAAGGGCACATATGCTACCGTATTATTTTTTTATTTTTCAGAAGAAAAAGATGACGCAGCAACAGTGTTGTATTCACCCAAGGCGGGAGCAACAAAACGGCAGAAAAAGAATTTCTTTCATTTGTTGTTAGTATTATACAGGCTATATAGTAGTTTCTGGCTTACCACCACGGAATACAAGTTGAGGTAGCCAATCTCGTACTCGTGCAGCAAAAAAACCGAAGGCGCGCTGATGCACTGGAAGAGGCAGTACCTTCGTTTGATATGAGCGGCCGTCAAAGGGAGCGAGCGAATAATTTCGTGTACCACTACAACCCAGTATGCTCGGCACATATTCGTTTCTGTACATGCATAATGCGTATCGCCGTTTCGAACGGGCTGCAGTACGGTTACCACATACCGCATGGGGATCAGTAGAGAGAGGGAAAGGGGTCATCTAGTCTTCAAAAGTTTGCTCAAGGTCTACCTACGTGGGTGATGAGCATTGGCCCGTCTCGGAGAAGTGAATGCATCCGAAAGGCCATTTTAAGACCAATATTGTGAGAGCCCTTCTTTTACTATGTCGACAGGCAAGCCAAACTTTGTACAATTAGTAAAGCGTAGAGGGATGTGGAGGCATCATGGATTATTGTAAGCGGAGCTTGCCTGATGCACGTGAATCCAGGACATGCACGCTGACTTGGTTTTGAAAGCAAAAAAAAGTGTTATGCGAATGATTATTATGTCGATCCATACCATCTCGTGTAACCCAGGCCACATTCATAAGAAACTTCACGTATTTAGAACCAACATTGACCTAATTGAAAAAAATGCTTTCTTGTGTGTGTGTGTTCTTATCTTAGCTAATGAATGGAGAATATTCGAAAATAACGTTTGTAAATCAGTGGTGGACGGAAAGTATTTACAATTTTGACAAATACACAAACTAGGTTAATGCAAGGTGTATTAAATTTTTACTGCCTTTGAGCAGCATTCATCATGGAAGTTAAATGTAATCAATTGAAATTTTACAGAAGAATAACTCTAGCAGTGTGCCCGAAATATAGAACTATGCATCGCTTCATACTCAAATGCTGCGAAGCTGAAAATTTTTGCAAAGTATCATCATTTATCATGTTTAGTAGCAACCAGTATAACAGAGGACTTACAGGAAACACTTCAAAGAACACAATATAGGGAGTAGGCAAGCAACCACAGCATATTTTCTTCTTTGTAAAGAATAAGTAATGTCCATGGCTGTCCTGGCATTTGTTAAGAGTAAACGCATTCACATAATGTTTGAGCGTACAACACAGATTAGCAGCTGTGACTGTTTCAAGGGAGTAAAGGGTAAGGAATGCAGATAGAAGAGGAATGTGGAAGATGGGGGGTTGTGCGCCTTCGTTGCCCCCCACCCTCAGTACATTCCGGTCTGGTCCACGTCGTCATCGTCTTCATCGTGTCGTCAATGTCGGTGCGGTGTTGGTCGCGCTGCCCGAGACCACAAAGCCAAGTCCGAGGGACAAGGAGTTGCTGGTCTCGTACAGCAGAGCAGTCTGTGAACGCGCCGTGTGCATGCGGGCTACGCAGGTACATCTCGGCCGCCCAGGACCTCGTGATGCACTCCCGAGGCAAGCTCAAGGAGCGGAGCTGGCGGACAGTCGACAACCGGGCGGCCACCATTGACGACATCAGTGTGTTCGTGATTCCGCTGCGGGGCTATCAGGAGGAGCACCGAGCCTGGATGGCTGCCATGCGCCAGCAGCCGGAGCAGCAGCCGCAGCCGCAGGCGCAATCACAACCACAGCCGCAGCCGCAATCGCCAACCAGGACGTCATCTTCACCACAGTTGTCACCACCACCGCCGCAGCCTCAACCACCAGCTGACGCTTCCTAGGTTTTATTCCTTCTTGTGATCACGCGTGTGTATGCATCATATCCTCTGCTCCTCCCTCTTAACTTCGTGCTTGCTAGACATTCCCCCCCAATGGGCGCCATCTGCGTGCGCCTCTGGAAGAAGAAATGGGTACCCTCCGTGGGGCCTCAAGGCACTTGCACTTTCCTCCGGCCTGCTAACGGATCCGGACCACGCCGCCGCCGCGGCTGTAACTGCTGTGCCACAGACGCCGACGATGCCCTGCAAAAAAAAAAAAAAAAAAAAAAAAAACATGCAGATGCATGAAGTCATTTTTCAGGCAGCATATTGGACGGCTTTTTTATCTTGTCTTTTTTTTTTCTTGACTTCTCGGGACCCTGCTCTGGATTTCCAGGACTCATTGCTAATGTGAAGACGCAGATCAAGAGACTTTTTGTTCCCCTTTTTCTTTGATTGTGAAGAGTATGCGAGTTTAGTATAACATGAGCGTCTTTCCGTGACCTGCAATCGAGCTCATTTCCTTACACTTGCTAAGTGTCCCTGTAATCATTCCAGGGGAATATGTTAAAGATGTCATGAGGAAAACAGGTCGATTGCTGCTGGTCGCATTGTCCATGTACAGCGTAAACGAGCGGGCGTGATTGTGTGTGTGTGTGTGATAACTTGCTTAAGCAGGCTTTATTATGTTTTTGTTTTGTCTTTGAAATGGAGGGATGAAATAAAGTGAGTGTCTGGGATGCCACTCTGTTGTCATTGTTCTTTTTATTCTCTCAGTCACTGCATTGCAGACATTAAGGCAGGCAACATTCAGCGCCACAAATTGAGATCGAGATAACTGAGCATCATGTTTCTATCTATAATCGTTGCACCATTCACATTTACCCGTTGGTCAGCTAGGATCTACAGCTTTCACGTTTGCAGATGCCCATTATAAGTAACTGCGTCGCTGCAACACTTGGTCTTGGCTTTACAGGCGACGGCATGCACTTGGTAATTTGAAAGCAGCTCAATTTTTATCTGTCCATGCAGCATGCTTGATTTCTCTAAAGAAAAGTGTCTTTATTGAAGTTGGCTTCAAGACATTGAGAAGGTTTGTGGAGGAAAGAGACTGGTTTCAATCAGTGCCTTTCTAAAGGGACCAACAACAAATTTTTATGGTGTTATTTTTTAGTGGTACAGAAAGCTTACCAGTCAGTGAGTCTAATCACGGAATAGCGAAGCGGAAAACGCCACGAAACATTTGTAATCAAAGTTTTTGTGTCTGCAGCAAATATGAAGGATGCTAACAATCTGCAAACAGTGAGCGCGGGCCGTTTGTGTGCGAGCGCAGTACTTCACTGCGCATGCGCCACGGCTCAATTTGGTCCACTGGAAACCGCGATGGCAGCGTCGCTCTTCACCATGCTATTCCTTTTACGTCGTAAGCAGCACAGAATTGAACGGGGCTGGACAATAATATAGATACTCCAGTTTTTAGGACTGCTGAGCATGACAGCATCAGGCTTCACGCCTACGTATAGCAAAATGACAGATTCAATATTTCATCATCCAGCTTCAATTCTCTTCTGCTAGGCTGCGCCTCCTGAGGGTTATTGTTAATTTTAAGTATTATTTTAATATATAAATGCTACTCTCTATGCGAAAAGAATGCTAGAATCTGCGACTATATTTTATGATCTTTTCATTTCTACCAGGATCTAATCACGCTTTCTGACCAGTTGTCAGTCCCTTCAAACGTGATGCATTTCTTAGGCAACCAAAGTACTTAAGCATTTCTATCTATACATAGCTAGCTGTCTACGCGTGGGAGTTTTCGTGATCGGCTCTTAAACACAGTGTGGACTGGTATTGAAGGTAATGGGTTTGAGGAATATGACTGGTTTGAAGGTAATGATATAAGGAATATGTGCTGTACCCTTTCTTCCAGAAACGTACAGCACATACCCGTATACATTCCACAGGCCGAGGCATGCGCCGCAGGTGACTGACATTTCGTATCTACCCAGCAACGGCGAAAGCAGGCATAATTTAAATACGAGTGCTATAAGAAAAGTACCAGCAACGTAGAAACCACGAATGTAAAGATTAAATGTTAGGATGGGAGCAGGAATAGAACCTAAGTGTTCTGCGGGCAGTCAGGTACTCTACCACAGATCTGCAACATGTATCGAAGCTGCTTTGGAAAAACTCCATGTAGGCGTAATGCTTATACAATGTAAATTGTGACTGCAGTGCTGGCTATATGATTTTACAATAAAGCAATAAACATTGCATATTTACTCGTACCACACAGGCATCATGTTGGATTAATGTCAGTTGGGGATCCAGTATTGACTTCACTCTTGTAGCATTACATTACATTAGCATTTAACATTACATTCGTAATCCTAGGTGTTCTTGTATTTAGGTCGCTTTTATTATTTTGTATAATCTTGATTTTACATTGTATAAGCGTACAAAGATTTGTTTCATGTGTCCGTTCCCCTATGTAATACCCCTTCGGGGGGCTTGAGGGGTATTATGAAATAAAAAAAAATAAAAATTAAAATTCTATAATTCGGCAAGCCGTATTACAGCATTGCTAGACTGGAGGAATAGGCTAATGAAACTTGTATATGATATTCACATCACACCGTAGAGTACATTCCGCTTCCATAATATTGATGTTTGTGCTCACGTCAGACCCTCAAGTTGCCCTTCAAATGCCACTGTCCATATTTGCCCGCTCAGTCTTTGCAACATCAAAACCTACCAACCAGTTGAGCTCTGTTATTTTAAATCGGATAACCGGAAGAAAAGGTAATCACAAAACTGCAGGGACCCCGTACCAGGACGAATTTTTCGGCAACTAAGAAGCTTTTCTGTCTAAAAAATCCGTACAGATTTCCTTGTGTAGTTGACGTTCCTGGTAAGCCCACCACATGCAGACAACTACTAGATTTACTAAAACACGCCGATCCACTTCATAACGCATGGCTCAAAGCCAAAAAATGCAGCATAGGCAGTTCCTGCTGACTGCTTAGCATTAAGCCAATTCTTGCAAGGCATGGGATCAGCCAAATATTTCTTAAGGACAGTTTGTTTATTGGATTCGATGCTGCCTTTGAATTGAGTAGTCACTTCGTTATTACAGGCATTTTAAATGCGAAGCATTTCTTAGCGAACTTCGGTGACTTTGAGCGTATCTATCTATCTGTCTATCTATCTAGCCGCCTACGACTTTTAGCTAAACTGGCCAGTGGGATGATGATATCGATACCAAACTTGGTATGGCATAATATGACTGTATGAAGAACATATTTGACTAGTCATAACATAAAATTCATAACAGGTATGTCATGAATGTCAAGATTTACATTTCACAGTCCTGCAGCTCTTGCGGTGGTTTCGTTAACATGGCATGTTGCAAAACTGGCATGGTATGGCATGATTACATGGCGAACACAAGTGACAAACCCTAACATGAAAATCACGACACGCCTGCCATGTAACAACATGACTACATGCCACGCTCATGATGCGCTTGCGGCTGTTTCGCTGGCTTCCTTTAACTAAGTTTGGTATTACAGGACGTGAATGGATGACGAAGGTATGATACTGGTGCAAACATGATAAGCATGAATTGCATGTCATGTAAGAACATGACTACATGCTACGCTCATGATGCGCTCGCGGCCGTTTCGCTAGCTTCACAAGTACCAAACTCGGTATTACGGGACGCGAACGGACGACACAGGTAAATGACACATCCAAACATGATAATCATGACATGCGTGTCATGTAACATGACTACATGCCACACTGATGATGTGATCGCGGCCGTTTCGCTAGCTTCACATGTGCCAAATTTCGTATTACGTGACGCCAATGGATGACGAAGGTATGTGACTGGTGCAAACGTGATAATCATGAGATGCATGTCATGTGAGAACATGACCACATGCCACAATCAAGGCGCCAATACATTTCGACGTGACACGGTGCGCGTGCTCGCCGGCGTTCATTTTGTCGCGTCCCGTCGGCGTTGCCACACCAGGCGCTGGTCCTGCCATATACTCGCAGCCGCACGCCGCGCTGCGTTGCTTTGACGCATGCGCGTTTCAACGCGTCTGGCATCCCTCCGTCACGAATAGAAAAAGACGCAGTGTTGTCTGGGTAGCATCGGCGCGAAATGCAGCATGTCCCATTTCGCGCTGGTTGATGTCGGGCTGCACCAACGGACGCTGGTCGCACCTGACGTCAGACAATAGAGTGCTCGCGTTTTGCTAACGTGGTGTCGCTGTGCCCTGCGTGTGCGCGCGTCAACGCTACATTGAAGTATATTGGGCCCTTCATGATGCGCTCGCAGCCGTTTTTCTAGCTCCACATATACCAAATTTTGTGTTACGTGACGTCAATAAATGACAAAATCTATGACTGGTGCGAACATGATAATCCTGACACGCGTGTCATGTAAGAACATGACAACATAACACGCTCATCGCGTGTTCACAGCCGTTTCTGTTCTGTTTTAACTGTTTTGCTGTGGAGAGGTTGAGGTGCCTATTGCCTCGGCTACTCCATATCACAAAGTTCTGCAGCGAAAAATAAAATAATAATACAGAACGGTACCCAAAAATTAACAATACGGAAAAGAAAAAAAAAACATAATAGCACACTGAAACCAGTTCAAATAACATGCCAATACACAGTTTTCTTCACGCAGTTCACACAGTCATAAACTACTTACACGCACACCTTACTACTCTAATGCCAGTATATACATGACCACATTTTATATATATCCATCTCTGGCTGTCTGTCATAGGCGCTTGTCCAGTCCGGTCTCCACTAAAAAGTCTGTCAGGAAGATTATTGCCTTTTTCTGAAGATGCATCTCAGGCCATGGTCCAAGTAGTTTCTTTATTGTGAGGGGCCGTCTGTCCAAACTTGCTAATTTGTTCTTCAATTTTTCTCTTTCCTTCGCGTACTTAACGCACTCCAAAATAATATGGCGAACATTTTCTTCTGCATGACCACAATGGCATTCCGGTGAGTTGGATCGATGTATCTTGTGCAGGAAGCTGTTTGTGTATGCTACTTCCAATCTAAGTCGGTGGATCAATGTCTCTAGGTGTCGTGAGAGGTCCGTCGCTATGGAAAATTTTCTGTGTGGATCAACTTCATAGAGTACCGTTTCCTTTGATTTAAGGCTCTCAAACCACTTCTCCATCGAACAATGGCTAGCTCCTTGCGATATAAAATGTCGAATATCCGCCCCAGACATAGGGATTGTACAATCCCGTTCTTCCTTCAATGCTTTCTTCGCGAGACTATCAGCATCTTCATTTCCCTTTATTCCAATGTGGCTGGGTATCCATTGGAATACGATGTTGTGACCCTGCGATGAGGCATATTCCACAGTTTCTGCGATACATTGTGCTATTTCACCATTTTTGTAAGGTGATCTCACATTTCTGATTAGCTGAAGAGCAGGTTTGCTATCAGTGCATATCACCCATTTTCGTGGCTCGGGATTCTCGCAGATAAGCTTAACTGCTTCAAAGATAGCCACCAATTCTTCTGTCGTCGATGAAGATTTGTGCGATAACTTGTACATCTTCTTTTTCCGAATTTCGGGTATGAAGACCGCACAGGCTGACGCTTCTTCTGTGCATGATCCATCTGTATATATCTTCGTTTTTTCATTATGCAATACATGAAGCTGATGAAGTACCAACTGTGCCGCTACTAGAGGCGCCATGTCTGCTTTCTTCTCTATGCCGTCTATTTCACGGATAACGTTGAGAAGTGGCAGCGTCCAAGGTGGTTTTGAAGGTTTCCATTGTTTAAATTCTGGTACTACTGCTTGAAATGATGATATAGTATCCTGTAGTCTCGTTGCCGTTCTTTGTGTTAGTGCACCAGATAAAAAATGACTTTCATGTTGCGTGAAAATTCTAAAGTTTCGCTAGCTTCAAATATACTAAATTTGGTATCACGTGACGTGAATAGATGACGATGATAAAGAACACATCCAAACATGATAATCATGACACGGAAGTGATGTACCGTATCATTTACCTCCACCTGGTAACGTTGTGCTGATTTTAAAGTGACATGTCAACATTTCTCCTTCGTGATTCGCATATGATCGATTCTCAACGTAAGTGGGATCTGCCAGTTCTTTTCCTTTTTGTGGTAGCAATTATATGCACAATCTCAACTGGTTTTTTGCCGCTGCCGTTATTCACGTATATGTATGCATATATATATATACGGGGAAGGATTGACTAGCCTCCTCTTTCTGCGGAGCTAACATCGCCTTTCCGGCCGTGGTCGTCTGCGCGCGCACTTATCTCGTTAGCGAAAAAGAGAATGGGGGGGGGGCGCTAATGGTTGCATCGCGGTAACAATCAGCGCGCGCCTTGTGCCCCCCCCCCCCCCCGCCAGCAGGTGGGAGCTTCTACGGGCTGCCCTGTCAACACGAAAAAACGGTGCCAAGAGTGTACCTGGAGTGGCCGTGTTCTCTTATGCCAGCGTTTTGTAGAGTTACCTGAGATCGGATGTGAATGAGTTGACTGCCAGCCTCACTTCGTATACCATTGCAATTTTGTCGCTATCACATTCATTGCTTCACCTTTTCGGTGAAACTGATTTTGTGCAATCATCCCTGCTACAGTCGCGAGCTGCTCTGGACAACATGTGCAAGAGTATACATAGCCACCGAAAAATCTTCGTGAGACACAGCAAGGTATCCAGCGGCTATGCACGTTTTTCAGGTACTGTATCGTTTGTCATAAGTTATTAGCGTTCATCTGTACCTGTGATTACGTTTCGTGCGTCAATTGTGTGTGAGAAACACGGGGCATGTTTCGATCTGCTTGCCAATCTTCGCATGATCTCCAATTTGTTGCTATCGCGTTCATTGCTACGCTTTTGCGGCAAAGCTGTCTTTTTTGTTGATGTAAATATTCTGAAAAGTAGGCTCCATTTGAAGACATGCAATGCGGAAGTGCAAGGAACTTCATCCTTATGGGCATATTGTGAGATCGCATAGCGCAGCTGCCTACATGGCCTAGAGAGTAAGATAAGCAATGACTATTTGATCACTCTGGTGTTCCTGATGTACCATTGTGTTTACTTCTTGAATGACTAAAGTAAAATGTGAAAATAATTTTACATCACTGTAAAGACACTTCAATAATCAAAAAATATTCGATTCACTTCTGTTGCCACGCAGTTTCATATTCGAATGTGGACTGAGTGAAAGCAAAATTGTCCCGGTCAATATTGTTGTTCATCAAAGTGGACAATAGGGCCAGTTGGTAACACTTCACGCTAACTTTCCTTTCTTTTTTCTTCTTTTTCCTTGGTTGTCGTATAGACCGTTGCTGTGCGGGACAGAGCACGGCGGGAACAGAAAAACGAGTGGTGCGTCACTGAAGGACGAACAACTTTATTTCTGTGATTGTGCAGTCACTACGGCTCGGTCGCGCACACTCGCACTGCTTCTGTTTCTTGCACGCAACGCGATAAAAGTTCACCGAAAAAATGGGAAATGGTGTCTGGCTCCTGTGTGACCGTGAGGCCGCCACAACATGAAAAGAATGGCCCCGTATCTGCGTGTTTCACTGCAAATGTCGTCGAAAGACGATAGTCTTACGTCTGGAGAGAGTGAACAAAACGTTTATTTGATTTTCTGCGCGATAAAATCGGCGAATTGTATTCTGGAGGCGCTGCGTTAGAGAGTCTCGATCCGTGCAGCGAAGGCGAACGAGCGCATCGAGGCACGTTAGACACGAGCGCTATCTGGCAGTCATCTTCGAAAACGAAGGAAGGCGCGCGCGCCTCTCTCGGAGGCAATAAGGTAACATAATTTTTTTTTTTTCATACAGTTGATCCGCAACGTGCGCAGCGGTGCGTCGGGCCGGGCGGCATTTTCACGCAGTGGACGACCCATGTACTTGCCGCTGTGTTTATGACATGATGGGTGTTGTGTGGTGTTCCCTGACCTTCCGTGTTCTCGGTGTGTTGCATTTACAATACTGTGACGTTGGGAGTTCCCACTACTTTTGCGTTTTGTGTGGTCTTGCATATGTGACCACGGGAAGCAGCACGTTGTTGCTATGTGTTGATAAATTAGCGTAACGAACGCAACCAGTCCTTCTGCTCTGCCGTGGTACTGCTGTGAAAGATGCCCCTCGGTGACACAACAAAGAAGCTGTCTGACCACGTACGCAACGGGACCATCACCAGACTGGCGAGGCCCCTTGGCGCTATCCGACGACTACGTCACGAACGATGTTGGCTCTTATCTTTCTGTACACCGTGCTGACATCATCGGCTCTCTGGTTCACAGGGAAAATTTCGTGACGCAGGAGCAGTGAAACGGTTACAACTTTTCGTGGGTCCACAATTACGTCACCAAGGATCTCCTCGGACGAAGCTCTTCGTCGCCGTCGCTGCAAAGGTAGGCCACATGTCTGTGACTACGCGCTTTTGCTCCCATCTCTCTTTCTCTCTTTTTATTCCCCTATAGCTATCCGTAAAGATAGTGCTAGTGCAAGTAATAAATCGCTGATGTGGTTGCCAGCCCATCGCACTTTCCAGTCGCTGTTCACTAGACTATGTTGCCAAGTTACCGCCCCGCCGCGGTGGTCTAGTGGCTAAGGTACTCGGCTGCTGATCCGCAGGGCGCGGGTTCGAATCCCGGCTGCGGCGGCTGCATTTTCGATGGAGGCGGAAATGTCGTAGGCCCGTGTGCTCAGATTTGGGTGCACGTTAAAGAACCCCAGGTGGTCTAAATTTCCGGAGCCCTCCACTACGGCGTCTCTCATAATCATATAGTGGTTTTGGGACGTTAAACCCCACATATCAATCAATCATGTTGCCAAGTTACCGATCATGTTTGTTTGTTCGGCGCCTGAGCTCGTGCTCATGGCATCTAATCGCGTAAGTTAAACATTGATTTATGTTACCATTACTGTGCAGCTCCGCCACTCACAGGCATTCAAGAAGAAAAAAAAAAAACCGCTGCTGTCGTGGCTCTGCACGTGCATGTTATAGCTCGCTTCGGTGAAGCGTGCTCACAAGATGGAGCTGCGTGCCTCGCAAGCTATATATGTATACGACGCCGATTCGTCCCGGTCTAGCCGTACGTAGAGCCAGCTATTCGCCTTGACGACAGCTCAGTTGTTTTCGCACACTCTCTTAGTTTGACTTTCGGCACCAAGACTACCCGTTGATATTTTTCGTCGTTGAGCATGCTGTTTGTGCGGTTGAAGCAACTGTAAATCGCGCCATTAATCAACGTTTATTTGATGTAACTCAATGATCAACAGAGTTACGCTGCTCTGCTACCTAACAGGAACTCTAAAACCTAGAGTTCCTGTATATGCTACATTTAGTCTTTTTTTTTTTTTCATCCTGTCTCGCCAGCTACAAAAACATTCCTGCACCTCACGTGGTTTGGCACTGCCTCCAGGATCGGAGGCACCTCATTTGTTTTTGGACTGCCTCCGCGATCGGCCACCCTTTAACAAAGTTACGATGGACGTCATTACGTGATCACTATTTTTTTTTTCATTACTCGCGTTGACGTCGCCGCAAATTTTCGCGTTTGAAGAGGCGTCTAAGGTTTTCGCCTTAAAAGCAGACCAATGAGCTCACCTGCGCAAACTGCGTGCGTAATCCTCGATGATGCGCTTGTCAATTTGCGTTCACCACGAGCTAAGTGCATGGGCGCTTGCTATGGACACCCGGCCACCGCGGGATTTATCCAAATGAGATGGCAGACTCGTTAGCCAAAGCATCTTTAAGCGGACCAATCTTACCTATTTTACCCGATTTTGCCTACGTAACAGCACTCAGACATAGAAAGGCTTGTTTGCACAAAGAAATAGAAAAATTATCATTGGATAAAGTCAGAGACTTCGTACATCTAAGATATTGCTGGAACAAACAGTGGTGTGTATCTCGGCAGTTAGAAACTACAATCACCAGATTACGATGCAGAATTCCGCATATGAATTACTACCTACATAAAGCTGGACTAACAGCATCTCCATTTTGTGTCTCTTTTGCAAGAAATCGGAATCGATAGATCATTTCTTTTTATCCTGTAAACGTTATGCTTATCAAAGGAAAAGATACCTGGTCGAGCCAATTGAGAAGATAGGTTTAAAAATAAACGTGGAACTAATTTTATCCTTCGGAGGGATTACATTAGGTTATAGCCACAGGGAGGTTTTCTCTGCTGTGTGCGAGTACATAAGGGCAACAAAAAGATTACCCTGTTAGCCTATTGTTATTATTTACGGCTACGCGACTACCTGAATGCCTGACTGAACACACTTGATGATCCTGCCGCCCGGTTCTTGGCCGATCCCCCTATGTGGGCGAGTGCCAGCAAATCCGAAGGTCCATCATCATCATCATTCGTCGTCGTTTAAAATGAGACATACGAGTTTTCACGCGCTCTCTGTAAAATCATAATAAAGCTACAAAGCCAAATTTACTCCTCTTCCCTCGCGCTTGGAGGAGGGGCGAAACGTTCTGGTTTTACTTTTTTTATATTGGGCGGGGGTGGGGAGGGGAGGACATAATTAAAGCGGGATCACATTGCACAGTGGCAATTAACTCTTCAGACGACAAACTTCAAGTCTCTTGTTAGAATATCAATCGGATAGAAGTGATCGCGAAGGATCCGCTTACTTTAGTACTTATTCAAGGAATATCGAACGTATTTTCTGAATGACGCTACGTGTTGTGATGAGTGGTTGGGCGAAAATAAAGCTTGTATGCAGTCCTTGTCGTACGTTTCGCCATCTTAAGACTGCCGGTCCAGCTGTTCAATTTTGTTCAAACAGTGTAAACGCACGGACCAAGTTGCTCAGTCTAATTACCCAAACGTCCTTAATCGGGATACGATCCGGTTGCGCCGCCTCGAGACGGTGTTTTAATTACCTGGCGTGTAATTAAGTCGATCTTCTCCGGTTTCGTTTCTGTGAAACTCGTGTTGCCAAGCGGTTGAATACTGAAAACATTCCGAAGTGCTGAATTTCTTTTAATCGAATTCACTTCTATCACTCTATTTCGGTGGTGGCGTCGTACGACACCAAGTACAATATATTAGAATGTTTTTCGCTTGGGTGAAACAATGAATGTGACAGCAACAAAACGAAATGTTATAAGAGGTAATGTTAGCAGCAGATCCACAGCATCTAACCTCCATGATGTAAGGAAACGCGGCCGCTACAGTGATCAAAGTGACCTCGTGCTCTCGTATCAACCAAACAGACCGATGGAGGCGGAAATGTTGTAGGCCCGTGTGCTCAGATTTGGGCGCACGTTAAAGAACCCCAGGTGGTCAAAATTTCCGGAATCCTCCACTACGGCGTCTCTCATAATCAAATAGTGGTTTTGGGACGTTAAACCCCACAAATCAATCAATCAATCAATCAATCAATCAACCAAACAGAGCGGTGAGAAGGCAGCACGTACAAAGGCGAACCGTCTGCTGATCTCTTTCAAAGTAGGGTGCGCGCCACCGCGCTCTGTCTACTGGAACGTTTTTCTTTATTTATTATTATTTATTTATTTATTTATTTATTTATTTATTTATTTATTTATTTATTTAGCGTGGCTCATCAGATCGGAGGCTGGGTTTGAGCTGTACTTGATACATGTGACATTATGAAAACGGCGAAAACCTGACGACGGCAACAACACCACACGGATAACGCTGGCGCCTTCTCGTTCACGCGTGTTCGCGCGCTTGCCGTTTTCACAATGTCTTCAGATCGGTTGTATTCAAGAGAAGCGAGAACTGGAACCCTTGTGCAAGAGCGCTCACTGACCTGTAAGGGCGTAGCGATGCCGGTGGTGGCGCTTGCAGCATTTCCGCTGTCGTCTGCGGCCATTCGTTGGGTGGGCTCCACTCGAACCGCGCTCTCCTGCCTTCGGGGAAAACGGCATTCACAGCTTTAGCCTTTGCACTCGCCTTGTCCAAGCGCGGTGTTGCCACATATAACGAACTATTGCGTATATTGAACAGCTGCAAAAGTTTGTCGAATATATATACTCCATGTAATATTTCGTATACCTCTGCATGGAATATTTTATAATTACCTGTATGTAGAGCTCTTTTATGATGATAGTGTGAGCGCGACAAGCGAATGACTCTTTATTCTTTTTGATATCATCATCACCTGTACATCTTCTTCATCTGAAGATATCATCACCTGCGTGATTTAGCTCGAGCCTTGCTGAATAAACCGGTTCCTCACAATATTGAGATTTGATATATCCGTATTCGACTGTGTTGCGTTTAGTAAAGCTATAGGCTGGCGCGTTTTGGCACACTTTTGACACAATGCGCAAGGCATGGTCATCTCGTTCTACTGACCCAACTTCTTTACTAACGTACAACTTACGTGGCTTCCCTACACCGTAAGATTAAGTTCTCGTTGTGAAAGGGGGGGAGGCGCATTTTCAATAGTATTTTATCTCTCTTTTGACTAGCTGGTACTTTGGAAGTGTTGACTAATGCTGTACCAATTAAAGCGCTGAATAGTGGTGTGAATTTTTCTGGAGCGCTCTGCGAGAGCGTCATATTTTGCAACAAAGGGAGCCTAGCTCCACGCAGCAGTTAGAGCGACTGTAGCGACAGTTGCCGAAACTTACCGTGCTGGCGGCGTCGTTGTGTGGGTACAGGGCTCTCGAAGGAGTCCCAGTCACTGCGAATGGTAATGCCATTTCTTAGAAACAGTTCGACATAAGCTCCGTTTTTCAGCGTTGCGGATTGTATGAGCAAAATAATAATAATAATAATAATAATAATAATAATAATAATAATAATAATAATAATAATAATAATAATAATAATAATAATAATAATAATAATAATAATAATAACAGTAGTAGTAGTAGTAGTAGTAGCATAGATGCTTAAACATAAAGGCCTTTGTAACATAAAGGCTTAAAGCGTGCAATTTAATTTTATCTTACTATCACAGCTGAATTGTCGTTACGCCAGCAATCGCTCTGTGACCGGTGGATCGACACAGGTGGTTAGTGGTGGTAAGGTATGGTGGAGTTGCGTGGAGTATACTTATCAGTCACAGCCGGTCATTAGTACGTTGGCGTAGCCAATGCACTATATATAGTGACTAATCACAATGTACTAATCACACGTCTACACACACGCACAAACACACGCACGAACGTACATAAAAGTTATCCTCTCTGAAAGATATGCCGCACAGTCCCACGCGCATATGGCTAAGACGAGTGGTGGGTGAAAGCACTCTTATTTTTCTTCTTCTTCTTCTTCTTATGAGTCGATTGTACTGATCCCGCCCGAAAGTTTACTGAACCAAACGTGGTCTCCCAGTGCCTCCATGAACGGCCCAACTCTGACCAAGAGGCGACGTTGTGTGATGACGACATCATGTGGCGCCACGTGATGTTGTCACGTCACGGTGACACAACTACGGCGTTGTGATGACGTCACAAGTATTGTAGAACATGACGGTCAATTTACGCGTTTCACGAGACACTTAGGGCTTTTTGCCCAAATATTTTCTGGCCACGCCTCCGAATTGTTACTAGCAATCCTCCTTGCTTCAGCCTCGCCTGGACGTATCGTTATAGAGAGAGAGAAACGGAGGAGAAAAGCCGGGACATCTGCAAAAGCGGAATGTTTGCATCATCATCATCATCATCAGCCTGACTACGTCCACTGCAGGACAAAGGCCTCTCCCAAGTTCCGCCAGTTAACCCGGTCCTGTGCTTGCTGCTGCCAATTTATACCCGCAAACTTCTTAATCTCATCTGCCCACCTAACCTTCTGTCTCCCCCTAACCCGCTTCCCTTTTCTGGGAATCCAGTCAGTTACCCTTAATGACCAGCGGTTATCCTGTCTACGCGCTACATGCCCTGCCCATGTCCTTTTCTTCTTCTTGATTTCAGCTATGATATACTTAACCCCCGTTTGTTCCCTAATCCACTCTGCTCTCTTCTTGTCTCTTAAGGTTACACCTACCATTTTTCTTTCCATTGCTCGCTGCGTCGTCCTCAATTTAAGCTGAACCCTCTTTGTAAGTCTCCAGGTTTCTGCTCCGTAGCTAAGTACCGGCAAGATACAGCTGTTATATACCTTCCTCTTAAGGGATAGTGGCAATATACCTGTCATAATTTGAGAGTGCTTGCCGAATGTGCTCCACCCCATTCTTATTCTTCTAGTTACTTCAATCTCGTGGTTCGGCTCTGCGGTTATTACCTGCCCTAAGTAGACATAGTCTTTTACAACTTCAAGTGCACTATTACCTATCTCGAAGCGCTGCTCCTTGCCGAGGTTGTTGTACATTACTTTTGTTTCCTGCAGATTAATTTTAAGACCCACCTTTCTGCTCTCCTTGTCTAACTCCGTAATCATGAGTTGCAATTCGTCCCCCGAGTTGCAATGCAATGTCATCGGCGAAGCGCAGGTTACTAAGGTATTCTCCATTGACTCTTATCCCTAACTGTTCCCATTCTAGGCTTCAGAAAACCTCTTGTAAGCATGCGGTAAATAGCATTGGGGAAATTGTGTCCCCCTGCCTTACACCCTTCTTGATTGGTATTCTGTTGCTTTCTTTATGAAGCACTATGGTAGCAGTTGATCCCCTGTAGATTTCTTCCAGAATGTTTATATATACTTCATCTACGCCCTGATTCCGCAGTGTTTGCATGACGGCTGATATTTCTACTGAATCAAACGCCTTCTCGTAATCTATGAAGGCTATGTATAGTGGTTGGTTATACTCTGAGCATTTCTCTATTACCTGATTGATAGTATGAATGTGGTCAATCGTTGAGTAGCCTGTTCGAAATCCTGCTTGTTCCTTTGGTTGATTGAATTCTAATGTTTTCTTTACTCTGTTAGCAATTACCTTTGTAAATAGCTTGTATACTACAGAGAGCAAGCTGATCGGCCTGTAATTCTTCAACTCCTTGTCATCTCCTTTCTTATGTATTAAGATGATGTTAGCGTTCTTCCAAGATTCTGGTACTCTTCCCGTCAGGAGACACCTCGTAAACAGGGTGGCTAGTTTTTCTAACACAATCTGTCCTCCATCTTTCAGCATATCTGATGTTACCTGATCCTCACCAGCAGCTTTGCCCCTTTGCATGCTCTCCAAAGCTTTTCTGACTTCTTCTATCATTACTGGTGGGGTGTAATCTGGGTTACTGCTAGTTCTTATAGTATTAAGGTCGTGGTTGTCTCGACTACTGTACAGATCTCTGTAAAACTCCTCCGCTATTTTAACTATCCTATCCATATTGGTAGTTATTTTGCCTTCTTTGTCCCTTAGTGCATACATCCGACTTTTGCCTATCCCAAGTTTCCTCTTCAATGCTTTGACACTTCCTCCGTTTTTCAGAGCGTGTTCAATTCTCTCCATGTTATACCTTCTTACATCGCATACCTTACGTCTATTAATCAACTTCGAAAGCTCTGCCAGTTCTATTTTGTCTGTTGTACTTGACACTTTCATGATTTGACGCTTCTTAATTAGGTTCTTCGTTTCCTGGGAAAGCTTGCCAGTGTCCTGTCTAACTACCCTGCCTCCAACTTCCACTGCACATTCCGTAATTATACTCGTCAGATTATCATTCATTGTATCTACGCTAAGGTTGGTTTCCTCACTAAGAGCCGAGTACCTGTTCTGCAGCGACACTCTGAATTCCTGTACTTTCCCTCTCAGTGCTAGCTGATTGATTGGCTTCTTGCGTATCAGTTTCTGTCGTTCCTTCTTCAAGTCTAGGCGAATTCGAGACCGCACCATTCCATGGTCACTGCATCGTACCTTGCCAATCACTTCCACATCCTGCACGATTCCAGGGTGTGCACTCATTATAAAGTCTTTTTCGTTCTTATTTTCGCCATTAGGGCTCCTCCATGTCCACTTGCGGTTTTCTCGTTTTCGGTAGAAGGTATTCAAAATCCGTAAATTATTGCGTTCTGCGAATTCTACTAGTAGCTCGCCTCTGGCGTTTCTAGTACCGATGCCATAATCTCCTACAGCCTGGTCTCCAGCCTGCTTCTTCCCTATCTTTGCATTAAAGTCGCCCATCACTATAGTATACTGTGTTTTTACCTTACTCATTGCCGATTCCACGTCTTCATAGAAGCTTTCAACTGAAGCGTCATCATGGCTGGATGTGTGCGCGTAAGCCTGTACTACCTTCATCTCGTATCTTTTATTCAGTTTAATTACAATAGCTACCTCCCTTTCATTAATGCTATAGTATTCCCCTATGTTGCCAGCTATGCTTCTGTGAATTAGGAACCCCACTCCCAGTTCTCTTCTGTCTGCCAAGCCCCTGTAGCAAAGGACGTGCCCATTCTGTAGCACCGTATAGGCCTCATCTGTCCTCCTAACCTCACTGAGCCCTATTATATCCCATTTAACACCCTCTAGCTCCTCGAATAGTACAGCTAGACTTCCCTCACTAGATAAGGTTCTAGCGCTAAACGTTGCCAAGTTCAGGTTTCAATGGCGGCCTGTCCGGATCCAGAGATTCTTAGCACCCTCTGCTGCGTTGCAGATCTGACCGCCACCGTGGTCAGTTGCTTCGCAGCTGCTGGGGACTGAGGGCCGTGAGTTACTTGACGTAAGCATGTGGGAGGTAGTGGCCAGATACTGCACCAGGGTGGCCAATCCTTCTCTGGTGAGGGAGTGCGTTCTCGGCGGTGTTTGCCGGTGAGGCCGCACCCCAGGCCTCTTAATGCAGTTCCATAACACGCGGATTTTTTTTTTAAATCCGGTTGGGAACTGCGTGGTACCGGGATTTGAACCACGGACCTCTTGCATTCGAGGCGGATGCTCTAACCACTACGCCATCGCCGCTTGCATATATGTCTACAAAGTGGGCAAAGTATCTTTCCGGTGTCCGTGCACGCAAGCGTACCTCTGCACGAGCAGTTCGACCTCGTCTCCCGTGGTGTGCGTGTCCATGATGCGTTGCACCTGCTCGTACGTCTTCCCCGTCAGGGGCACGCCGTTCCACTCGAGCACGCGGTCGCCCTCGCTCAGCTGTCCCAGCGTGTCGGGCCGGCTGACGCGGGCCACGTACGCTCCCAGCTGGCCGTTGCTCATGCGCTTGCCGCCCACCACGCGAACGCCCAGGCCTCCGCGCCGGGGGTCGCGCGTCAGCAGCACGCGCCGAGCGCCGGCCCGGCTGCCTGCCACCATGTCGTCGGGTTCGGGCTCCTGCGATTCACCGAGCCACACGTGAAGCTTTAGGCACACGCAAGCGACACCCAACGCCTCCCGCAATGAACAAATGAATGAATGAATGAATGAATGAATGAATGAATGGGAAGAAATAATCAGGTTTTAGCAACTAACCGAATCACACGCTCTTTAAAGCACCATTCAGTGCATCCAACTCTAATAGTTCTACACTTCACGTGCCCCCGCAGTGGTGTCCATTTCCAGGCCGGAGGTGACCCAGTAAGACGCAAGTTCTAGAGCAAGTGTTCTCACACACATACACCAAGAAAGGTCGATCCCGCGTTTCTTTTACAGTGAATTATGCATACTACTCAAATTGAATTACCCTAAAATGTTACTAAATGCCTCAAAAAAAGAAGCTGATGACACGCCAACTGTAACTGAAAAATCCCAGTATATCTACGGAGTGAATGATGATGAGTAGACCGAAGTGTCTGTCCATACGCGTCTTTCGGTCCGCCCGTCCCTGTCTGTCTGTCTGTCTGTCTGTCTGTCTGTCTGTCTGTCTGTCTGTCTGTCTGTCTGTCTGTCTGTCTGTCTGTCTGTCTGTCTGTCTGTCTGTCTGTCTGTCTGTCCGTCCGTCCGTCCGTCCGTTTGTTCCTTTGTCCATCCGTGCGTTCGTTGGCGCGTCTGTCTGTCTGATACTGTCGGTTACGCCTGACGCAGGACAAGGTTACATTAAGAGGAGCTTCGCCCTTAAACACAAGTTCTTCAAGATTGTGCGCGCTCATTGGAGCTTCGCGTCCTACCTGAAATGCCTTAACTAAAAAAAACTGATAGGATAGAATTTGGCCGCGTATCTGCGTGTTTCGCTGCAAATATCACCGAAAGACGATAGTCTGCTGCAGGCCATTTTTCGTGCATATCGTCACATTTTTTAGCGCAGCCTAAAAAACACAAGGCCTTTAGAATTACGTATCATTGTATTTTTAGTAAAGGAACACGCCACCTAATATTTACGCATTGATGTTGCGCCTCAGATATGCGTAATATTTGCTTTTCGATCGACAATGTTCACAAGTATGAACGCAGCCACCAGTTCAAGATGGCTGGGCGTTCAGCAAGTGCTTAAACTTTGGCCGGGTGGCTATATCGTGTGACAGACAGACAGACAGACAGACAGACAGACAGACAGACAGACAGACAGACAGACAGACAGACAGACAGACAGACAGACAGACAGACAGACAGACAGACAGACAGACAGACAGACAGACAGACAGACAGACAGACAGACAGACAGACAGACAGACAGACAGACAGACAGACAGACAGACAGACAGACAGACAGACAGACGACAGACAGAGAGACAGAGAGACAGAGAGAAGACAGACAGACAGACAGACAGACAGACAGACAGACAGACAGACAGACAGACAGACAGACAGACAGACAGAGCAGGCAGGCAGGCAGGCAGGCAGGCAGGCAGGCAGGCAGGCAGGCAGGCAGACAGACAGACAGACAGACAGAGACAGACAGGCCAAAATCTTTGCGTTCAAGTGCCCCTGGAAAGACTATCGTCTTTAAAAGAGAAACGCCCGGCCTAAGTCTCAGGCCACCTGGGATGAGGGGGACTTGAGCGAAGAGCTTGGCCCGGTTCTCCAGCTGTAGCTGTCTCTCGGGCCCTTGAGTTATCAGACGGACCTCATATTGGTCTTCTGCTACTGATCGGTTGAGGAAGAAGGTGATGGGGTGGGGGTCAAAACGCTTTATAAATACAAGCTGTTGAAGCCCATCCTGCTTAACTACTTGACACCCATATTGCAATGACTAGAACAAGATAACATGACTTGTTTAGGGCATAATTTGTGCATACTGGCAAATTTCACATATAGCACAAGAAAAACGCAGCCTTCAAGGAAAACACACAAGAAAAAAGCGCTATACTTACAACTGTCTTGCAACTGCTTGTACGCTACTTACAATTCGATACGCAGTTGTATGAGTAGCGCTTGTCCCTTCTGCATTTTTTTTTGCCTGTTGCGTCGTTGATACGCTATAAGTAATTTTTGAGAGAACTTCATTCTTTTCTGCCCCGCTGGGTACCGGCACCTTTGTCGAGCGCTGTAAACTGTAACGCCTAGCAAAGTTGAAAGCTCCATCGCATGCTAAATAGAAGCATCAAACTTGCGGGCGCGGGACGTATACATTTCCCAGCGGTGAAAGGCAATTTTGCGGCGCAGGAACGCAGCGATCTTCCCAGATCAGTAGTTTGGAATGCCGCTCTCGTACGAGCGGCTGTCAGTATTGATCGCATCTGAACAGCGCACCCGTAACACCGGAAAAACCCGGACAGGACAAAGAAATATTTAAAAAAACGTAATGTATTCCGTTTTCTCCCTCTGCGTCTGGGCGCCTTTTTTTCAGCGCAGAAAGGGGCCTTCGAAAGGAAGTAATAAACATGCGAGCGACTCTTCTGTCGCCTGGTCATTTCGCTGCTGATGCCCATTCCGTCATGGCGGAAACCAGAGTTTCGATCTAACCAGACGGGTCATTGTCCTTTTTTATCCCCCGCCAGGCTAGGAAAACCACCGGCCGACTGGTTCGAGTGATCGGCATTCGAGCACATCGGGGGCAATTGGCTTACTATAGCAATACGTACGAGCCGCATTCCCGGAAACTTCCTACTGTTTGAGCTGTAAATAGCTCCGCTCTGCGCAGCTCCGCTTGACGTGTGTGGATCTCAACTGAAAATCCTTGACACGAAGCTCGGAGGTACGTTACAGTGTTCGTTTTATTCGGAAAGATAATCTTCTACTTCCTCTTTTGCGAACACATGCAGTCGAACACACCACGATAATCGCGGCAAAATAGGCCGATAAAAAAATGCAAGCAACGTGTGCTGAAGCTATAGCTTCTCCACATCAGTGCTTTTTTGAAGTGTAAAGTTTGACGGAAGTGCGTCTGGTCGGGGTAATACACGGTGAAGGTAGAAAAGCCGAGGTACTGCGCCGACCGAACCAAAAATGTACTACGCACGCACGCACGCATACGCACGGACACAGACAGAAGAGGACGCTTCACCTTCCTTACAAGCGCCCTGTACACAAGTAGCATTTTTACTTGTGGACAAGGTCTCTTGTGCGGTAGCCCCAAATGTCCTTTTTTGTGTGTGCATTGTATTTTTACTTCGGTCAGTGCAGTGCCTCGGGTTTTCAGCTTTCACCACAAGTAGTCGTAGCGTGGAGAAGCCCGTTTTAGTGATTAGTAGGTACTAAACGATCAAAGCTACTTCCTCTGTTATGCTTTCGGTAAAGCGATGAAGCCTATCTTTACATAGATGAGTATAAATCCGTTAAGCATGTATAAATCCTTTATACATGCTTAACGAGTAGGCAACTCTCTACAGTGTGTGTAGTGTGGGGAAGCCTGAATTCGCAATAAAATGTAGCGCATGCGCAGAGTGAATCAAAGCATACCCATCTACTATTATAACCTTGTTGCGAATACAACTGTTCCAATTATCCGGACGAAGTGTGCGCAGAAGATGCCTTTTTCGTGGCGTTTGCCCTTTTGTAGTGAACCCGACAAATTGAATAAAATGTTTGGGTTAAAGTCGGCTTCTACTTAATAATACCCTTATTGTGGCGAAGCCCGCTTCTGAAAAATTTGCGGTAGAAGCACGCATTTTTTACGGCACCGATGAGTTGCTTCATCGAATATTTTAAAGCTAATAAAAATATTGACAACAAAGCGAGCTAGAGTTAGCAAGTGTATCAACATAAGTAGGATTAGCCTTGCAGGGTGGTTCAAGCACTCCACCGCCATTATTTTGAAATCAGTGCGTGCGACGCGTCGTTATGTTATCAAAAACACACTAACACGCCTCTCCTATAAAAGTGCGACAGGACCCGTCAGAAATACCTGTTTATAAACGTTGGCCTTCTAAATAACTCTCCGCAGGACCACGCAATTAAATCGGCGTTGCATTAATTTGCTTTGTAGAGCGACTCTTTTTTGCATGGACAGCCGCCCCGTTCACAGACATTGAACGAAGATGAGCTGGTTTTGTAAAGCCACGAACTATTGTGAAAGCCCGCATAAGATGTGACGACTCGGAAAGAACGAAACTTCGCGTCGTAAGTCGTTTAATGTAAATAGCTTGTACAGCTTGCGACGGATAGACGTCGTCGTAAGTAGAGCAACAGTAACGACTTGTGCGAAATATCTAACATTATTCAAGATTTGATTGACATGCGGAGGTTAACGTCCCAAAAGCACCATATGATCATGAGAGACACCAAAGTGGGGGGCTCCGACAATTTCGACTACCTGAGGTTCTTTAACGGGCACTCTACTTCGAGCAAACGGGCCTACAGCATTTTCGCTTCCATGAGAAATGCAGCCGCCGCAGCCGGGATTCGATCACGTGACCTGCGAGTCATCAGCCGAGTACCTTAGCCACTAAACCACCGCGGCGGAGCTAACATCATTAGAAGCATACAAAAAAAAGATCATTTGATGCCTCGCTCTTGAGGGAGTCGTTGTTGCATGTTGAGTCGTTGAGAGATTGGCGCGGCAGTGTATCAGCAAGACCACGAACGCCCTCATACGAGAGGGTCAGCATGAAAACCAAGTTCACACGTATCTACCAGAAGCGTATTGGTGACCGAACTTAAAGACATCTGAGGAGAAAATCTGCCGCACAGCAATATTCTGCTTCTATACAGTGATAGAGGCACATACATACCATTTCCTAAGAGTGTGTCTACACTCGCAATCGGAATGCTTCAGTTTCGCTACATTGCCACTGACTGCTTTAATCATTGAATAAGTGGCAACATATTCCGCAAAACAATGTTTCAATTGATACACAACGCATGCCTTAAAGTGCTCATAAAATCCACAACACAACACGCATTGTCACTAATGAACAAGTCTGCATCTTAAAAAAGAAGCAATCTTTTTTGTAAATCTATTCAAATTGTTAGGGTGGGTCACTGATAATACCACCTTACAGATTTTGTTTTCCCTTCAAATATAGATATTAAAGGCTGTAGGTTTTATTACCCATGTAGTTGAGTGCATCCTAGATAGATAGATAGATAGATAGATAGATAGATAGATAGATAGATAGATAGATAGATAGATAGATAGATAGATAGATAGATAGATAGATAGATAGATAGATAGATAGATAGATAGATAGATAGATAGATAGATAGATAGATAGATAGATAGATAGATAGATAGATAGATAGATAGATAGATAGATACGCTCAAAGTCGCCGAAGTTCGCTAAGGAATGCTTAAAAAGATATTGTGTCTGAACCAACACCATGCCCAACGTTACCATTTTCCAGTGCTCCGAAACAGCCGTAGTGTACTTAACTGGTTTGGTAGTCCGACTAAATCACAATAACCTGCATACACGATCAAGTTATCCGAACCACATGACGCAACATTTGCTGAATTCCTTCTTTTTCATCTTTCTCGCTTGAGAGCGCCGCGAAGACTCCTATGCTGAAACCTGACCCACGAATACTTTGTTTCCTGGCCTGAACTTGTCGGGGATAGATACCATTTTAAGGTGGAGCTTACCGAAGCACATGCTTCTTTTTTTTCTCTCTTGCTCTACTGTAAGGCACACCCAAGAGGAAATGAAGAAACTCATTAAAAGCCCAGGAGCACGCCTCTAGAATCCTGGCCTTACATAGGGCCTTCGAGTGGGCCGCCAGGTTTAACCCGGTGGTACCCGAAAAGAACCTAGCCGGGCGAAGTTGAGTTTACTGGCGTCTCTTGCGGACCGAATACAGTCATTTTACTTTATCTCTTTCTCATTTTAACAGCGGAGCTGTTTAAGGTGACCGTTATTACGTGAGTCATGAACAAAAATAATCATCATCATAAATCGGCACGTGCTCTTTTCGTCCGCTTTTTCATTATCATCGTCATCTCCTATTTCTCTTTCATTAACACGTGCGCCCGTTTCTCCGATGTGGAATGCAATGATTCTGATGGGCAAGACACCGAATACAGAGAGTGACAAAGAGAGAGAGCGCGCGATATAAAAAGGTACAAAAAGAAATTCTAGGGCAAAAAACATTCCTTCGCGAGTCGAAATTCGAACCCGCGTACCTATCTGTTCCGACGGCGAGTGTTTTGACCATTCGGCTGTCTAGGTGCGCTAGCAGAGCATAGCATAGCCGTGTATATATAGTATAGCATAGCATATCATGCAAGTGAGAAAGGAAAGATAGAGTGAAGAGGACATATTTCAGGGTTATAAAGAGTGAAAGGAGGGGTATAAAGTGAAACAGCACAGAAAGCAAGAAAAAGGAGTAAAGAAAACGAAAGGCAGAAAGAGAAATGTGAGAATGAAAAAGAATCGTTGCAAGAGGGAGAAAAAAGTAGAGAACGGTCAAAGAGATATAAAAAAAGGAAGTGAGAAATATATAGAGAAAAAAGGAACAGAGAGAAAGAAATAGAGAGATAATGTAAGAGAAAAAGAGAAAGGAACAGGTAGAGAGAAAAGGAACTACAAGAAACAGAAAGGAAAGTGACATACACAAAGCAGAAAGAAATACAAGTGATAGCGGAAGGAAGAAAGAAAAAAATGCAAAACTTAGCAAAACAGCCAGGGCTACTTACGTGGTCATTAGCTCAGTTGTTTTTTTTAGCATAGAGCCTCCAGTGCAAGCAACGCTCACCTCCTTTATCCACTTCTTTTTTTGTGCTATACAACGGATGACTATTCTTTTTTTTTTCACTTGTTCTCTGACACAGCAAAATAATCGTAAGGTTTGCATAAATACTTATTTAGCTATATCATGCCTTGATAGCTGAGTTATCACGACGCTCACCAACGGACTATGGGTCCTTGCGTTTAAATCTTGCCGGGCCAAAAATTTTTAGATTGCTTTTATTCAAGCCTCTACCTCCTCTACTCTCTTCCTGCTTTACTTCCTGCTATGCTTTGCTAGGCGATGCATGGTGACGTCATCGCTCGGGGAGGCTTTTCTGCGAACAGCTGACGACCCAAACTTCCGGCTTAAACAGCTTCGCTGTTGCAATCTGCCTCGCTGGTAAAAACATTGAACTATTTCCTAGTGCGAACGCACTTACCGCAAGAAGTCTCGCTAGCATTTACAGCGTTGCGCCAGATGTGCGAGACGGAGTACAGCTGTTCCCACAGCGGCCGCTGTGGCCATCGGCTGGCAGCTCCGTACCTGAGGCATCATGTGGTGCAGGCGCCTCCGGCGGGGCATGTCCGGCAGCAGCGGCATGGCGGGCGGCTCTTCGTCCTCCTCCTCCGACGAGATGGGAGAGTCCGGGAAGGTGGACGCAATGAGCGCCATGCTGCGGTCCTCGGCGCTGGTGCCGCAGTGCATAAGGCCCCCGCTGACGCCCAGGCCCCCGCCGGCCGGGTGCAAGAGCCCCATCGAGTCGTTGGGGCCGGCGGAGGAGGCGGGGGGCCAGCGGCGCCTCTCCTGGCGCAGCACCTGGTCGATGGCCTCGAGCACACTGCCGCCCATGCTGGTCGCGTTGCTCACAACACTCAGCTCGGGCGACACACCACTGTCACCTGCAGGCGTGAAGCACACGGTGGACGTCAGCAGTATGCTAACTGGTGCGTGCGTGTACCAGTAAAAGTAGCCTCAATGTTGCACGACATGACTTGGAAGAAGACAGTAGACAATCGTGCACTGTGCTGTACTGCCATCTTTTGTTCGGCTCTCTTTTTGTTTGTTCAGAAGCAAGATAACTATCCCCCCCCAACCCGGCTGCTTTAGCCCACAAAGGAATGACTGCCCACTTTCATTCAACCCGTCCTTTAAAGGCACTAGGCCTGCGCGGAACACGTAGTACAACCACAACCAGAGCTAGAAGAGCGGCCTTTCAGAGCCTGTTCTAAACACACTTCCAATAAATGTTAGAAGCACACTTGCTGGGTACCGACTACACCATAAATAATCATAATTTTTATGTTGTAGACCGGCTTTTTCTATGCTATCTTTCGTCATTCTTCTGAGAAGCGTGGTATCCGCTAAATACTTGCAAGGAAACTTGAGCCAATTGTTCATGCAGTGGCTGACGACGATGATGAATTACGCCTGAACTGGGTATGCGCCACAGTTAATAGGAGATCAATAACAAGCTTTTGTAATGTGTTGGAGCATTGAACGACCCGCTCGTTACGCTATTCGCAATGTGTGACGCCTGGTTGTTCCTTCGCTGTTCTAAAACGCTTTATTTCTCATACTAACGAAATTGCTTTCCCGACATCAAGTCTGTCTAAGGCAAGTTTGCGAACAAGTCCCAAGCACCGGCGCGGCTCAGTGGTAGGCCGGCACGCAGTGGACCCGGGTTCAAATCCCACTTAATGGTTTTTCTTTGAGTTTTTTTTCGCACGAGAGTGGTTACTTACACAGGTGGCGGTGGTAAACAACTAGGGCGCCGCGCGTGACACGTGTTGCGATCTCATAACAACTTTCGCTGTAAAAGTAGCTTTGCCGCATTAACAGTACTGATGCCACGAAGCACTCTTTAAAGCTAGTGTGGTGTTTTTTTTTAATTATTATTAATATTCATATGCGGGTGCATATACGTGCGATACTGCCAAGAAGTAAACAAATCACAACGCTACTATAAAGATTTTCTAGAGTTTCTTTTAAGAAAAAGGATGCCAACGAAGCAATCTAGGTTTTCTTGCAGTTTACCTTTAATGCTCTTTGAAAATACGAATGATCTCCCCCGTAAAAAAGCGCGTTGCTGTCTTATGGCCATGTTAGTAGTCAGGCAGCCTGCAAGTTTTTGCTGCGTAAGTAAGTACCGTAACATGCGGCCGTTATATGCCTTCCTCTGGGGGATAGGGAGAAACTAACATTCATGGTTTGAGAATGCTTGCTAAATGTGCTCCGCCCATCCTTATTCTTCCGGTTATTTCACTACGAATGCGTCCTAATAGAACGCGATCATTTACGACTTCCAGTGCATCGTTACCTATCGCAAAGCGCTCTTCTCTCCCGCGGGACTGCTGCACATTCCTTCTGTTTTACGCATATCAATTATCAGGCCTACTCTCCTGCTTTCCTTGTCCAACTAAGTAACCATGCGTTGTAATTGATATCCCGCGTTACTCGTCAATGCAATGTCATCAGCGAATCGTAAGGTATTCTCCGTTAACTCTTATCTCTCACTTTTCCCAACCTAGGGTCCTGAAGCCCCCTGTAAGCTTGCGGTAAATAGCACAAGGGAGATCGTGTTTCCCTGCCTTACATGCTTCCTTTTCTCTGTCTCTTTCCTCCTCCCGAAAAAGTAAGCAGGCGTTGTGCCCCTCCGGGTGACTGTTGCCAGCTTGATCTCTCCCTCTTTGTGCATCCATGTACGTATGCAAGTGAAATAATAATAATAATAATAATAAAATTAATAATAATAATAATAATAATAATAATAATAATAATAATAATAATAATAATAATAATAATAATAATAATAATAATAATAATAATAATAATAATAATAACATATTTTTATTGATATTCTGTCACTTTATTTATAGATGGTTCAACTTAGAAATTGAGAATGACGTAGCGAGCGATGGAAAGGAAAATTATCGATGTAACCTCAAGAGACCGGAAAAGGGAAGAGTGGGTCAGGGAACAAAGTGGGGTTAAGGATATCATAGTTGAAATGAAGAAGAATAAATGTACATAGGCCAGGCACGTAGCGCGTAGGCAGGATATCCGCAAGCGTGTAATAGAGACACAGGAGGTCAGGTGGGCAGATGAGTTTAAGAAGTTTGCGGATATAACGTGGCAGCGGCAAGCACATGGCAGGGTTGATTGGCGGAACATGGAAGAGGCCTTTGCCCTGCAGTGGGCGTAGTCATGCTAATGATGATCATATTGATGATAGTTCAGCGGTATTTCTACCCAACAGTGCTGCAAGTGCTACCGTACCACCTCTATCTCTTTTGACAACAGTATAACGATAAACAAACCGAAGTGCAACAAGTGTTCGCTAAACCCAACATGTTGTAACCAACCAGGTCACAGCACCCTCATCTGTTTTGACCAAGAAGTTTGAAAAAGATGTGTTTGGCCACGACAGAGCGCTAGACATTGAAAAGGTTTTCACACTGCCGAAACCTTGGGCTCGCACGACTGGCTATGGTTAACTAAACATTACTATTCAACCATTCAGGCAGGAGTTATGGCCGGAGTTCGCTCCACAAGCGTAGTTATAGTACTGACATACAGACGAGTCTCGATTGCATGCCTGTCATTCTGACTGAGATGGTTAACGCTTCCTTTCGTGACTCGGCCTGACCATTCGGTCAGGCCGAGTCCGGTGATTTGGAGCCGGATGCGTCTCTCGTCGCGAAGCGGCGTTGCCTGCGTGAGAAAACTTTGCCGAGACGAGCCTGTCGGGCTTCTTCGCAGGGCCGTAAATAAGGCGGGAAAGCGGCGTTGCCCTTCGCCAAACAAAACAAAACTATAGGCTCCTCTATTCATTGCCTTCGTAAACAAACACCAAATAAGCGTAGTCTCTTCTACACGCTCTTTCTGCTGTGCTATTACTTTTGTCTTGAGCGCCCTACTCGCTCCGTGTTATGGCCAACACAGATTATCGGGTTCGGTAGAGAGCCATTCGTTTCGCACGGAAGACGAGTGTGCGTGAGTTACAAGAGCGGGGAATTCGGGGCTGCCAGACGTACGTAGAAGAGGATTCCCGAAATAATTAACTGGCCTTAACGCAATCGCGTGTAAGAGCGCGAGATTGCGACGCCTGTATACAAGAGGGCATTGCGTCTGGCAACCGATTAACGTCATTCACGCGACTCAAGTAAGCGACGACGATAATCCGTCGTACATGTCGGGTTTACTTGGCGGCGGTTTATATCGTGACACTGTGGTAAAAAGGGTATGTACTCGGTCTAATCAATTCCGTGCAGCGTTTCCAAGGCTACGACTCGCGTCGGCTAGGAAAGTCATGTGGTTGTTCCAGAAAAACGGCTCGCCTGCTAGCAGTGCACTAATATATTCCTCACGCGAAGCGCCTACTCTGTCGGCGTCGCTCGCAGGGTGCTCAGAAGTGGACAGTGGAGGAGCGAGAGGGTGAATGAGAGCCTTCTTTAATGAGTACTGGAGAAGCACGCCTGGCGGCTTGCCTAGCATGCCACTCCAGATGGATGTGACTGAGAACGACGGGGATAAGGCAGTCCGCGAAAAATGTATAAAAGTCACGAAGCACACCGTGCCTCTTCACAAACTTGAGTATTTCAATAAGGTCAGTTGTGCGTAAAGAAACTTCGAAAAGTGCTTTCTTTGCGTGACAGAGAGTTCTGGGGAAAGTGGAGACCTAAAGTAATGAGAAGTCGTTGAAGAAGTAATGTTACTGAAGCAAACTCATTCAGTTGTTGCCCAGACGAGGGCGAGTTTTCTTCTCGGAAGGCTGGTTTCAATCTTTGTTCGGCGCGTTTTTATCACTTCGCTGAGCGAGAAGCGCCTGCGCAGTGTCTGTGCGTGAGCCGAGAACGTCTCTTATCTCTGGAAGACTCTGGGCTTTATTTTTTAATTTGACGAATGTTTCCCCTTCTCTATATTTCTGTATGTTATACCCTATGAAACCGCATTTCAAGAAATTCTTACGGTCATCCTTACTACAAATACAATCATCATGAATCATGACGACGATGACTGTTGTATGATCACAGTGTTCGTTTATCGTCATCTGGCGATAGAAGGTTATCGTCAGCATCCAGTCTGGAACAAAGGCTTCCCTCCTAGATCTTCCGTTGCCGCCGTTCGCCTTAACCTGACTGGTCCTCTGTACCTGAATGTTTCCTTTTTGTTTCACCACGCTCTCAAGCCATCCCGTCATTCTCCCCCCCTCCCCCCCCAATTTCACCGCACCTGACTGCGCTTGGCTTATTTAATCACATACTTGTGCTAACCTGTTCTACACTTCACCTGTCACGCTAGGCGTAGTTCTCTTAAGCTACGTGCGTAACCTGCTTCCGTTATACAGGCTGTTTCAAGAAATGTGCCCATTGTAACCGATATATCTCGCCGTTACCAACCGTCAATCTAAATACATCGTTTCATTGCAACGCTTCTCTGCTACATGGTTGCTTGTCAACGCTCATTTATCCTCCTCCTTCAATGGGAGAAAAACAGTGACGTCATTGAAGGCGTTTTCAATGCGAATAGCGGACGAACACTTGTGGCAAGGGGGCACGTAGCTGGTACTGGCTCAGCTATAGGCATTGCTATGACACTTGTTATACTTGCTTCCTTGTTGTCATTCCTTGATATATCTTATTATACATAGATAGGCCTGCTCTCTCCTATAGACCTGTTCAAAAACGCCTCCCTGGGCGCCGCCATAGTCCTCTTTGGGCTGCGCAAATTGGCGTGACCCCTCAAAAATGCACTGACAAGGCTGCGCCCTCAGCCTTTGTAATCCCGCGCGCAGCCCATCATGGCGGTGTTTTTCCCTCCTGTGAAAAAGTGTATATAGCACGTGTGTGCCGCATAAGTTGAGCGAATCCCGTACCCACCCCATTGGTCCGCTAAAGGTTAAGAGAACAGACGGACGACAAGCACCAGTTAGGGGCCGCCTATTTCAGTTTATCCTGTTAGCCATCTGCGCAGAGTGCTTGGTGTGAGTGGCCACGTGCCGGTCGATAATGGTGATAATTTGTTTTACGACGACACATGGCAAACCCCTAGCATAACATCTCTGCCATAAAAATGAACATCAATGCACGCCTGTGCTTCAAACAAATAGTTATATTGGATACATTCGATATCGGAGCATAACGACGTCAGATAATGGCTAATAAATACTAGGCTAATTAGGGAAAATTAACTGGTTGAGTTTGTGAATGGGAGAATAAACTTCATCCATACCAAATGGTAGTTCAGAGAAAGATTGGGATTGTTGCGCCACCTGTCGGAGCGGATCTCAACCCCATGCTCCTTTCTATGTGGCCTCCGATATCCGCTTCAGCCGCGCTTGAAACACAACCGAAGGAATGCACCCGGGCACACGGACGCCGACGAGCGAGCGCCTCTCCCAGATACCCAATAGAAGGATTAAGGTCACTTCTATAAGTTATTTTAGTAATTATCGAATTGACCTAGTCGAGATACTTGAGAGAGAGAGAGAGAGAGAGTAATTGTGCTTACTTTATCTGCAAAAACTCGTGTCTGAGTCTAAATCACCGCGCGAGCATGCTACAGGGGCCCTTCAAGTGAATGCTTCGTTTCTTCTTCGCTCTCTCGTTTCGCTACCTTAGCTCCTCTTTCCAGCTGAGGGTAGCAAACCAAACGAGCGTCTACATAACTTTTCTTTGCCCTGGTTCTCCTCTGCTGTGTTCTTTTTTATTATTATCAAATCCTAAAAATGTAAAGGTACGTCTGTTTTGTAGTATCAATTGTAAAGAAATTCGTATTACTTTAATGAAGGGGAAATGTAGTGTAATGACAATGAAGAAGAGCTAAGCTATATAGACGCTATGCACATCTAAAAAGCTTGTATTCGTTTTGTTTGTTAGCTTCTTTTTTTGCTTTCGAATGTGGTGTGACCCTATAAGCCTTGCTGAATTTGTTGCAAGCTTCTCGCGAGCTCTCATGATAAGCCTGGAAAGAGTCAACAGACATCGTGTGCGTGTTAAACATAATTTATGTGTGCGCATGAGCGTCTTCTGGGATAGCTAGCAAAGAATAATCAAATTTTGGAACAAAAAATGGTAAAAGCCCCATCAATCAAAATGAAAGTAATGAAATTCCAGTTACTGCGAAGCCTACTCATTCCACCCCTAGCTCTCTATGCTATCATTTTTTTCAGCCTTCCGCATGGTAGCCCAGTCGGCCAAACAAACACTATGTCCGAGTTTGGACGACGGGCTTCCAGAAGGGCATAAGTGAACAGTTTCAGAGGTGAAAATTTGGAACCACCTGTCATTCTCGCACGAAACAGAAACCTAGACAGGCAACCACCACTGTAAGCGAAGATGACAGACGATGTAGGTTATTCGGATCACTCCAACAAAGCACTTGAAGCGTCATGTATTCCACTAAGACTCACCTTGGCGCAACCGCGCCAGCTTGTAGAGTTCGGCGTGCAGTCGGGCATTCTCCTCGATCTGCTGTCTTCGCTTGGCAATCTCGGCCTTAATGGACGCTTTGCGCTGCTCGCAGCTGTCCTCTTCGTCCTCGGAGCCGTACGGCGACGGATGCCAAGAGCGCGGCTTGCGACTCTTGTCGCCTCGCCGCCGCGTTCGCCACGGGTCGGACCTGCGTTATACACGGTGTAAGAATACAAGGCAAGGGCGTAACATGGACGGCTCTACGAGCCACCGCGCGCGCGGTCGTCCTCACCCGGCGGCGGTTGATCGTCGCGGTTCCGGGACAGTAGTCCAGGACTGGTCGGTGGTCCGGCGACGTCCTGACCAGCCGAGCAGAGCGGCCAGGTCACCCTCAGAACGCATGTCTCGATCGCGCAGCTCCAGCAGGCGCCGCCGCTCGTCGGTCACGCTGCGCAGCTCCTCGCGTAGCTGCTGCTTGAGCGAGTTCATGTACGAGGGGAGACGACTGCCTACTGTACCCACTGTGCCGACGTTGCCCATCGTGCCAACAGACCCCATTGAGCCAACCGAACCCATCGCGCCCACCGAACTCATTGTGCCCGTAGTTCCCATAGTGCCTACAGTCCCCATTGTGCCCACTGTACTGATCGGGCCCGTCGATCCCAGCGCGCCGATGGAACCAACGCTGCCTATGGAACCCAAGGTCCCGAGGTTTCCGAGAGTGCCGAGGGTTCCGACGGCGCCGGCTGTACTAGACGTGCTGATGGTGTTCGACAAGCCGACCGTGCCAATCACACTACTGATGCCGCTGATCCCGCTGACCCCGCCGGAGGAGGCGGCCAAGCCGCCGTCCACGGAGCACGCCCGAGGAGGTGGCTGAGGCCTGTTGGGCCGCTCCGGTGCCGACAGCACTCGCGCGCGGTCCTTGGCGCGACGCGCGGGCACGGGCTCCTGGTCGCGTGGCAGCGGCGGCAACCGCCGGCGCACCTTGGCGTCCGGCTCGCTGCTGGCGGGTGACTCGGCCGGCTCTGGCGTCACCGATGGACTGCACGCCGGCGGCGCTGCCGACAGGCACCGTGGCGCAGGCACAGGTGGAGATGGCTCGGGCAGCTGGCGGCGCGGTGTGCGCGGTGGCGAGGCCAGGCTGAGTGCCTTGTTGAAGTCGGCCAGCATACCCGAGATGGTGCCGCTTGTGGCACGCGGCATACGGCGCTCCTCGTGGAACTGCTCCATCAGCTCCTGCTCGGCTGCCTCCAACGAAGGCGACACGTCCAGTATAGGTGACAGATCGCTCACCGGCGACCAGTCGGCGCGACCTGGCAGCGGCACCGTGCGCGGAATGCCTCCACCACCACTGTTGGCCAACTTGTCCTCGGCGATCGCCTCCGCCTCAAGAGCCTCTACGTGCGCTTCGTGGCTGGACGCGGCGACCGCGGGCAACTCTTCCTCGTCGCTCTCTTCGTCTTCGGCCTGCTGCGAAGGCAGTGGCTGAGGCGGCGGCCGTGAGGCGAGCGCCTGCAGTCTTCGCTGCTGCTCTTGTTGCATACGCTCGAGCCGACGCTCTTGCTCCGCTTGGCTGAGCTCGGCCTGGCGCTGCTCCTCTTGTTCTCTCTTGTGCTGCTCGATCTGCTCGCGCTGTATCCGCCGCCGCTCGGCCTCCTGCTCGTCCTCCGCGGTCGACGCCGACTGCTGCTCGGCCTGGTTCGTGGCCGTAGACGAGACAGCTCCCTGCTGCACAGCTGCCGCAGACTGGGCATCGGCAAGCTGCGCAGCTGCCCGCTGCTGTTGCAGCTGTTGTTGCTGCTGTATTTGTTGTTGCCTTTGCTGCATTTGCTGTTGTTGCAGCTGGTGTTGCTGCTGCTGTTGCTGCTGCTGCTGTTGCGACTGCTGCTGTTGAGCCATGGTAGCAGACTGCACGGTCTGACGCTGTTGCGTGACAGATGACTGCAAAGAGGCACGTTGTTGCGCGGGGGAAGAAGGAGGCTGCTGTTCGGCGTGCGGCATTGTGACACGCTGCGCCGTGGCAGTACTAGGCTGCTGCGTGGGCGTTCCAAACTGCGTCGTCGTCGTCGAGCCGTATTGCGACGTGGTAAGCTGCGGCGTTGTAAACTGCTGCACGGCAGGCTGCGTGGCCACCGGTTGCGTCCCGGCAGGCTGCTGCGTGGCGGCAGGTTGCGTAGCGGCAGGTTGCATAGGTACTGCTGCGGTGAACTGCTGCTGCTGTTGGTACTGCGACTGCTGTTGCTGGTACTGCTGTTGGTATTGCTGCTGCTGTTGCTGCTGCTGCTGGTACGGCTGGTGCTGATGGTTCTGCTGTAGGGCAGCAGACTGCTGCTGAGATCCACCACGCTGCACGCCAAATGTGGCGCGCGGCTGCGTCGGCTGCTGCGAGGCGGCCGGTGGATAGTGCTGCTGCTGATGCATCGCGCCGGCGGTGCGCTGCATCTGCTGCTGCTGCATGGCTGCTAAAGGCGGTGCCTTGGACATCGGGGCCGGCTGCCGGAAGCCATCCTGGCGTCGAGCCTCTTGCGACTGGCGGAACTTGGACTGGCACTCCATGCACACCCACGGCCTCTGCGACCGGCGAACGGGGGCGGGGCAGCGGCGTGAGCGGAGCGGCGCGCGCGTTCGCCGCCGCGGAGACGCGCGCATCCTCACCTTGCCGTCGGGCTGGGGCAACGCCGAGCCGCAACGCGCGCACGCCGCGCGGCCACAGTCCACGCACCGGCCAGAGAGCTCCAGGTCTGAGCCACCGCACAGAGGACATCGCTCCCTGCACGCGCAGAGAGCACGGTGTCTCGCGCGCCCGTGTCGCCGCAGTGGCTGCGGTGGGTGCTTACCGCTGCGGTGGCTGCGGCGGCGGCGCCGGCTCCTCCAGGTCCTGGGCGCGGGCCATCACCGACAGTATCTTGGCCCGCTCGGCCTCGGACAGACTGCTCAGGTCGAGGTCGGGCGGCGCGGCGGGGCCTCCGCGGGGCCCCGCCGCGGCTGCCACCCGGCCCGGCGGCAGCTCGGCGCTCGCCTCGTTTCCCATGCCCAAGATGGCCGCCGCGAGGCCTGCGCGGCCGTCGCCACTGCCGCGGGTACAGCGCGCAGGCGCCGGTCGAAGCACCGCGCTTCGCCGAGCGCCCTCCGGAGGGCGCCACGAGAGCCGGGATCTCCTGGACGACGCCTGGCGGAGCGGGACGGGAAACTTTCTTTGTCGGAAACCCTAGTAGCGCGCGAAGGGTTGAAACTCGTCGTGACGATGTTGAAGCATAAATACAATGCTGCCTTACGCGAGGACGCGCTAGACGTGCTTTAATCATGGTGACACTGACTACGACGACTTGGACATAAGTCCACAGCGTTCAGCGTAGAGCGGCGCAGTATTGTTCACGAAGCACAAAGAAATAAAATAATGTCTAACCAAGCTCGATCATTGGACTAAGGAAAATAAGTACCTTTTGCTGGTAAGAGGAAAGTTTCAGTGCTTCTATGGTGCTTCGTGGGACTGGTAAACCAACCACAAAATCGATGTATACTATTGGAGCGTAGCCATTTTACACGCGAAAAAAAATGATTATTTACTTACGCTTTTGTGAGCTATCGAATGTAGGGAAAATGTATCGACAGTTTCGCGATTGCTCGCAATTGAAAACGAGCCCTCGAATGTAGCTTTTCCACAGTAACAGTAATACTGCAAAAAAGCCAGCTTTACATCTTGAACATTGCATTGACGGGCAGGTGCGTTTATGCGTGATTTCGCCAAGCAAAGCAAGATTCACACAAGATTTAAAAACGCATTATGAGACTTGACATGCCAGAAACATAATTAGGTTATAATACATGCGTTATTTGAACCACTTCTGTGCAGGTTCTTTCATTAGTACATGAGTGCATTAACGTTTTTACCTTTCTTCCCTTTTCGAAATGAAGGTCGCTTTATGTGCCTTGGCACATAAAGCGACCTTCATTTAAAATTGCTCCCTCACATTTTTCCCACTTTTCTAAAAATTGGCCTTTAAACCACCCTAATTAGGTTACAGCTTGATAACTGCAGCTTTAACGCTTGCCATGAAAGTGAGTGTTCATTAATGTCTGCGAGCGCGTTACAGTATAACTGAATGATTATTCGTCAATAGGTAACTTGGATTTATTTGTTATAGTTAAGACAGTGTCACAGGCCTCCTGGACATCACTATTATCTTATTTTTACATCGGCGAGAGAAGAATATGAATTACCATGAGAACTGAACCACCACCATCTGGTTCTGGTGCATGCGTCTAAAAGCTCATTATTAAAGGTTTTCACTCCCTCATTCATTCATTCTTAAATGTGAAATGGGGCAGTTGCGGGAAGCAAACTTCCAACTTCAACTCGGAAACGTTTCCTTAGGAGTGCGTAAACATATTTACCGCACTCACACACAATATTGAAGTGTTTCCATCTCGCACCAAATGTAAAAAACAAAGCATTTACTTGCGTTTTGGTGCTAATAGACTATCTCATCAAGCGTTTTTGACGTGTAAGCGCCCACGAATAGTAAGTGACCCTTTAAATGTGGCTTTTTTGCAGCAACAATCTTACTGCAAAAAAGCCAACTTTACAACAAGTGCATTGCAGTAAAGTTTATTATGGCTGCCAATGCTGATTCAGCATCACACCGATGCGCGAAACTCGGTGCCATGTCAGCCTGTCACTGATTGATTGATTGATTGATTGATTGATTGATTGATTGATATAAGACAAAGGTGAACCGTCTCTTCACAGAAGTAGTGCGCCTTATTGTGTACATAGATGTACGAGAGCTTTCACAACGTCTATTGGCTTTCGGCGGCTACAGCTGACGTGTACGCACCCATGTTGACGCCTTGTGGTGCACCTCAATCCCGACGACTAACGTCCACGGTCTTGACTTGACCCCAGTGGTAGCTGAAGTAGTTACAGCCGAACACCGCATACGGTGAACCCCGAGCAAGGATGACATGAACAAGCGCATAATGGACACTGGTACTCGATATGAACTGATTCAAAAACGTCGTCAACTGACGAGGCAAGCGCCAAGACGTGCGCTCCCAAGGAAAACGGTAACCTACGCGTGTGCTCACGGGTGTAGTCCTCAAAGCTTCAGCAACTCGAGAGAGATCAAATCCTGGCCGAGGTGGCCGCGTTTTCGATGGATGCGAAACGCACACTACCGCACTTCTACTGCGCATTGCGTGTCCGTGTTTCTATGTTCTAACGTTTTCTCTTGTTCGCGCAGTTGAAACGCGTCTGCTGAATTTACGAATCAACCAATTCATCAACAGGTCATACTTTACGCCGAAGAGCTCCGGGTGGTGAAAATTTCCGAAACCCTCCACTACGGCGCCCCTCATAATCATATCCTAGTTTTGGTACGTTAAATCCAAACTAAAATGATTATATAAATGTATTCAAATATGATGCGCAAAATAAATTCTCTTAGAGTTAGAACAGCCAAGATACCGCTTGTGTCAACGCTGATATTTTGTTAATTGGCTATCCTTCACTAGGATAATCCACTTCACAGCACTTGGCTTGAGGCTAACAAAAATTATGCAGCTCTGTCCGACGGGAGCCAAGCCTGGAGGCAGTGCAGAGATGGGCAGCCAATTTTTTTATTCGGCTTTCTCTTTCTTTATTTTTGTTTCTTCCAGTTTTTTGTTTTGTTCTTTATTTCTATTTATTCGTTTTTTTTTTCTCTTCGGTTTTCTCTTTCTTTCGTGAGCACTGGTCCCTAGAGTGATCCACGCTTATCATCACCAAGGCGCTCGAAAAACGAGAGGAAGAAGACTTGCCGCGAGCTAGCGCTCAATATTCTACAGATTGCTATGCTAATGCTGGTTTGGCTGCGTTACGTCAAGCAACGACAACGTATTAAGGCACCATACGGCAGCGCACGGCAACCCGGGCCCCTACAGCACCCCGCACTTCAAAATGGGCATCTCCTATAGCTGAATTTCTCGCCCGCAATCGATTCGCACAGTGCGTGGTAATCTGCCGGAATGTTATTCCTATCGAAATTTCGGCAAGAGCACGGCCTCAAACCGACAAACCATACTTGGTTTACAAAAATAAACGCGGTTTTTTTTATCCCTACACGCACCAAGGTCTGCGTCTCAACAGCGGCCTCTGGCTGATGCAATAAACGCAGCGTGACAGCGGCTCGTTGAACCACGTATTCCTTCGCCCGCCCGATCAAGAACCATGCGCGGTGCCTCGAATGTTTTTCCAAATTCTGCCGCTCTTCGATCGACTGACCGAAAATAAACGCGAAACGCGCGTCCAAATGTCCCGGCTCGAGAAGCTCTTCAGAAAGCCGTGCACGTGCACTTGGCTTTCAGATTTAAAACGGAAACGCCGCAGCGGAATCCCAAAGCTGAGAGATTTCACGTCCCGGGGTCCTTCGGTGATTTTCTGGCATTACGCGGTGAAAGATCCCGAAATATATTTCCTGTTTACGCTAATCGTACTTTTTTTAAAAGAGGCGTTCATGGGGTGGCCCTCAAAAATGCGAGCGCGCGCTGTATTTGTCTAGGCATAAACGTTTCGTGGATTTAAACTGTTCATCAATCTTATATATTACCAGGAAAATATAGTAACATTAAAACAATTGCCAGCTTTACAGAAAAGGTGGTGTTTTTAATGAAACCGCGAAATACTGAATGCTTCACGGTCTCACTAAAAAAGCTTTTTTTTTTCTTTTTATCAGGCTAACACGTTCATTCTATTTTTACTGTCCTCGCGATCGTTTGGTGCAATAGAACTCATCATTGCATTAGCCTCGACTTTATGACGTTTTTTTAAACGTCCTTAGACATTATGGCATGCTCAATCACTTTTTTGCGGCTTGTTATTATTCTTTTTTTTTTGCATTTCGTTCTATTCGCAGTACAGCATCCGAACCTGTGACTTCTTTCTATATTACAAAATCACCGCGACCACTGCAGTAGGAACTAACATCTATTCATTTATTTCGTTAACCAGGTCATAAAACGCACATTGCAGTATTTTCTGCTCACATCACGGCGAATTCCCTCAAAGCTGTCGCACATGAAACACACTGCGATCCCCTGCTTGAGCGTGACAATTAACATAAAGCAATCAGCATTTTATGCGAGGTCTTACAACAAAAGGTTACTTAGAAACAGCCATAGCGATAACTTACGCACTATTTAACGCAGCTGAAGCAAAAAATGCAGGAAGTAGCGCTGGTAACGAGCGAGTAAATGCAATAAGTCATCACAGCATCTTTAACAAATTGAAATTGCTGATGCTACGCACAAATATTATCTTTTATATGTAAGGTACTCGGCTGCTGACCCGCACGTCGCGGGATCGAATCCCGGCTGCGGCGGCTGCATTTCCGATGGGGGCGGAAATGTTGTAGGCCCGTGTGCTCAGATTTGGGTGCAGGTTAAAGAACCCCAGGTTCACGGCCGAAATTTCCGGAGACCCTCACTACGGCGTCTTTCATAATCATATGGTGGTATTGGGACGTTCAACCTCACGTATCAATCAATCAATCAATCAATCAATCAATCAATCAATCAATCTTGTATATGAAACAAAAAAGCGTGCAAGCACTATTCATTTTGAAGTACAATGGACAATGTGCAATGGACAACTCAAGTTCTCGCTGTGACTGTAATTTCATGTAACTTCACTAATTGTAATGCAAACGAGATTGAAAACCTTCAGGCTATAAAAGGTCTTTCTGGAACAATGTCAAATATATTTCAACGAAATAACGTTTAACTTGTTCGATAATCCTTTATAAAGTTTC
This sequence comes from Rhipicephalus annulatus, assembly GCA_013436015.1. Taxonomy (NCBI): domain Eukaryota; kingdom Metazoa; phylum Arthropoda; class Arachnida; order Ixodida; family Ixodidae; genus Rhipicephalus; species Rhipicephalus annulatus. The sequence goes on along the minus strand of WOVY01009608.1, from coordinate 107,356 downwards.
CCACGTTGCCTAAGGTGCCCTTTTACAAACCTTTTTATGGGTACACCAACGATATTTATTCTGTTTATTTTAGGTTTGCTTTCTTTTCTGACAATTGAATGATTCTGGCTGTGATTATTTTTTTCGACAAAAAAAAGAATATTCAAGAATGCAAACTTGCATTTCAACCTTTCACTGGGAAATGCATAATAGTCGAAAGAGTTCAAATAAGAAAAGCATGTTTATTTTGTTCTGTTAAGTGCTGCAGCAGACACTCGGAAATGACTAACCGAAAAAAAAAAAGCTTTATTGAGGTAGGCACCTCTCATGGCAACAACAACAAAAACAAAAGTTGTTTTAAGAAAACCGCGATTTTACGTTTCTATTCCAGGGAAAACAGCTCAAACCGACCGCGCACTTATTTTCTTACCAAAGTTTTTTATGCGATCGGGTTTCACGTGCAAAAACTAACCACCGCTCGCCGAAGACCACGCTGCATTGTTTAGAAAATTTGCGATTGTTTCAGACAGTTCAGTTAAAATTACGCGCACGACAGGAATAACCGAGTTTACGCTAGATCTAACCCATGCGCCAGCGATAACGCTGGAAGGCTCGATAATACGCATAAAAGCTGGTGCATTTGACAGATACGAACGTATTACCGACGGTCGACGACCGTGATCGCCGCTATCAGCATACTAAAATTGAAACGGACATATGTACATTTCTCGAGCGTACAGCGTGTGGTAGTAGAATAAACCACATTAGTTGAGAGAGTAGCCACTATAATTACGTAATCAACAGGCTATGGCACTCTATCGGCTAACCACGAAGGCTGCCCCTGATCTTCGTTTTGTGTCCGCTTGAGCTCGCGCTCTTGTACATTACAACTCTTCAACAGCGCGTGTTGTTTCTACTTTGACTTTTCATTTCAAGTTCACCCATTGAAGGGACACTAAAGAGGAAAACGATTTTTCGCGTATTAGTAAAGTACAATCACACAATACCGAAAACACCGCTCTTGCCGCGACAAAAACGCGCGAAATGAAGATGCGCGTGGAGACGCCATCATGAGACTCCCGCGCACCAAACACCGTGACGTAGTGGATTTTGAATATGTCTGCTGGGTCAACATCGCTTCTACTCGATAAAAACTAAGTGCAGTGTGGGTGTCGTAGACATAGCATACGATATGCCGGAAAATTTTATCGAACCAATGTCGCCAAAGTATGGTAAATACATTTTGAAATTTCTTGCATCACGCGCAGATACTTCGGCGCGAAATTTAAAAATGAAATTTCAACCTTGATTTTTTCCGCTGATAATGAACTTATGACAGTGCAACACATGGCAGTACAGCTCTCAGAGTGCAGTTGGTCAATCTAAACTAAGCCATTGTTTCTCTTTAGCGTCCTCTTTAAAGGAGCTTCGCCTTGTTGAACAGTCCGACGACCGCCGCTCTCTTCACTGTCAAGACCACGTGACACTATAATCTGCAACACACAGACACGTGTGTGTTTGCGTGCGTGTGTTCGTGTAGATAATTGAGTTAAAGTACCAACAGACACGATATATGGATATATAGTGACTGTGACATCACATAACATGACGTCACAGTTATAGGTAGTGACGTCATTGCATATTTTTCTGTCGTGTATCTTCTTCCGTCCGTCCATTCATCTATCCACAAGCACGCACGCAAGCACACACATCTCATAATGTGACGTCACGATGGCGTCGTATTACGTCACAAATCTTGGCAACTTGGGCCGTCACAGCATCATGATTTTTCCATGACTTCGTGCTGATGCCACGGACGGTCACTTTTTCTAGTTTGCTACAACTAAAGCCTTCGTCTTGAGAACGCTTGCGCTGCTTCATGTGTGCATATTGACAACTGCAATGCTGTGAAGCAAGCACAATCGAAACATTGCAGGGTACTTGGTACTTTACATCATGTAAAATGTTCTTGGTTTCTTAATTTTTTTTTCAAAACGGCTGTTTCTTGCTTTTCCGTAGTTGAGTACGTCGTCATTATAAATCGTCAACCAATTCCTTTATCTTCTCTTCTGCTCGTTTACTGACGTCAATCCCGCGACGAAAGCTTTGTCAGAAGGTTCTAGGTGGAGCTTGGCGTAAAACACATCGTATGAAAAATGTTCAATATGTCGTTTTGTAGTTCTTAAATGTGAGCTTCGTTCAACTGAAGCCGAAATAGGAAAACCCTACGAACAACGCAGTATTCGTGCGACACGGAGAAGGGATGCGTTTTTCGCATGAATGGGATTTTTCTCTCTCTCTTTCTGTACGTGAAGACAACAAACGTTTCAAATCGATATGAAACCACCTGCGGTGGAGCAGGTAGTGCCACCTAGTAGATCCGACAGTGAGCTCGCGATGCTAGACGTGTACTCCGAGATTCGGGTTGCGAAAGCAACCACACTGCGCCGCGTGATCACAAATGCCACACGCTGGGATCACAACAATCAGTTTGCAAATGTTACAACTTCGAGCTCACTTAAACATAGCCATTTAAACTGCTTGAACTAGTTTGTAAAAATAAAATGGCTAGCCTCGAACAAGCATAGAAATGCGCACTGTAACAGTGGGTGTGTTATATTTTGAACAGAAGACGTGCGTGCTTGAGTGCGCGCACACATGACTACCTTAGCGCAGATGCTCTAGTAATACACTGCATTGAAGGGACATTAAAAAAAGGAACAACGACTTGGTTTAGACTTACAAACTGCACTCTGATAACTCTAATCCCAGAAGTTTTACTATTATAAGTTCATTATTAGCGTAAAAAATAAGGTTAAAGTCTCATTGTTAAATTCTGCGCTGAAATCTCCGCGCGTGACGTCAACATTTTCAAAATGTTTTTTTTTTTTTGCATCTTCGCGACATAGGTCCCATGAAATTTTAGAAAATTTGGTATGTTAGGTATATATCAACCACAGATGGCAATGTACTTCATTTTTATCGATTAGAAGCTATGCAAGATCCAGTAGACGCCTTCAAAAGTTATGACGTCACGGTGTTTGATGCGGGAATCTCAAGGTGCTATTTCAACCCGCATTTTCATTTCGCTTTTTTTTTTCGCTTACCAAGCTTTACCCTGCGGTAAGAGTGGTGTTTCCGGGATTGCGAAATTGTACTTCACTAATACGCGATCGTTTTTCGATTTAGTGTCCCTTTATCTCTCTTTGTAAGTGTATACGCCAGTCGCTATTACGTGCTTAGGCGAATTATTCGACTACGGAAAAAGAGTGCCTCGCAGTCGTGTGGGCGATCACAAATTTTCGCCCCTACCTTTATGGTCGCCCCTTCAATGTAGTGACGGACCACTATGCCCTCTGTTGGCTGGCAAGCATGCGTGACCCTTGAGGACGATTCGCATGGCGTAGCTTGTGACTGCAGGAATTTGACGTCACCATCGTTTATAAGCCTGACCATAAGCATGAAGACGCTGACACTGCCGCGCGCACCCCTTCATCTCGTCAGTCAGGGAGCAAGAGGACGACGAATGCTTCCTGGGCCACTAGCTCATTGGACTTGAGCAGACGGCAGCGAGATGACGCTGAGATTCGACCAATCATTGACCATATCGAGGTACACGAGTCCGCGACACAACTATACCACGTCATATGTCCCGCTCATTGACGCTGCGAGACAGCGCGCTGCACTTGAAGAAGGCCCGTTCAGACGACCCTGTTTACGTCTTGGTGGTTCCTCGTGAGACGCGAGACGACGTCCTCTTCACTTGCCATGACGAACCCACGTTTGGTCACCTAGGCTATTCCCGAACCCTTGCCGGAGAGAGCGAGTGGTACTGTTGGCCCGGACTCTTGGCAATCGTCAAACAGTGCGTCATAAGCTGCCGGGAATGCCAGTGCCGAAAGCAATCATCTGTTAAAAGGGCTGGCATTTCAGCCGATTGAAGCACCTTGCACGCCCTTCGACCAAGTCGGCACGGACATTCTCGGGTCATTTTTCTGCTTAGGGCAAAGATGGCTGATTGTCGCGACTGACTATTTAACACGCTACGCTGAGACGCAGGAGATCCCACGAGCCACGGCTTCTTAGGTAGCGCAATTTTCCATGCGCCACATCGCATTGCGTCACGGTGCTCTTTCCAGTGTAGTAACGAATGCAGGGACAGCATTCACGGCACAGCTTACAAAAGGAAGGGAGGAAAATAACTTTATTTTGGTCCAGCGAAGCGCCACTGAGTCATGCACTCGGCTCAGTCCAACGTAGGAACCGGCAAGCCGAGCCTTCACACTGGAGGAGTGGGAGATGCTTCTACGCAGCCCCGATCTCACTGATCAGCTCAAGGCTGTCCGGCGAGCCCGCGAGGTGGCCGGCATAGGTTATGGACTAAGTTGTTGAAAAAAGCAACACCAGACAAACGGCTACGCCGACGGCAAAAATCGGCCGAGAGTGTCCATATAGGAAGGAAAGGAAGGAAAAACTTTATTTCCAAGGGTTTGGGAAAGGGGTCATGAGCTTGATGGGTGGGGCCCCAAGTCCAAGGCTCCACTGGCTGCCGCCGTCTGTCTGACGTGACGCAGAAGTGCAAGCTGCACCTCTGGGTCAGAGCTGGCGAGCTGTGCCTCCCATTGCTCGAAAGTATTACAAAGCTTGTACTGACCTAAAAAGGTATCTAAATTTGGTGGTCGTTTAAGGCATCCCCACGAAATGTGGGAGAGCGATGGCGAACCGCCACACCACGGACAAGCACGCCCATACAGCGTTGGAAAAATTTTGTGTAACCTTTGAAGATTGGGAAAGACTCCCGTTTGAATTCGGCGGAGGTCAATTGCGTCCTCCCCTTCTAATGATTTGTGGGGGGCGCTGTATTTTTGTCGCATGCCTCGCTGGTTAGCAAGAATTTCGCGAGGGGCCATTCTGGATGGGTCATTCTCCTCCTCGATAGCTTCCTCCTGGAGTGTTTCAAAGGATTGAATGTGCTGTCGAAGCTCTGCTCGGTTCGTGAGCCCTCGAGCACAAGCGTCAGCACTTTCGTTCCCCTCCAAGCCTGCGTGTCCTGGACACCAGATCAGTCTGTATTTGTTCGTCAGACTCCCGCCTAAGAACTTGCTTATTTTTATCGGAAGGCGGCCTCTTAAAAAGAAATGGCACGCTTCCTGCGAGTCGGAAATGATAGTTGTCTGCGGTTCATCTCTTTGTTCCTGCGCTTTGATTGCAAGGGCAATGGCAAAGCATTCTGCCTTGGCGATCGAACCCGTGTACAGTGATGCACATGTCACCATGCAGTTGTCGTTGCTAAGTACCGATGCAACTGACCGCTTAAAATTGTATCTCGAAGCGTCCACATACAAAACATTTGATTTGTTTTTGAATGTTTTTCGGAGCCATCGCACTCTCTCCTCTCTGCGCTTTCTGTTTGTTTTTACGTCCATGTTCTTGGGCAGCGGTGAGATCGAGATCTTGCTGCGGACGGGATCCGGGATTTCTACAAGAACCTCATCCATGTTCTGGGGTATGGTGGAAAGCCCACCCTAGAAAGTATCTCTCTCCCCGCTTTCGTTTGACTTAGACGATTTCTCTGCGCAGTCAGTACCGCTGTCTTTAGCTCAGGGTATGTATTATATATACCGAGGTCCAAAAGCTTTTGGGTTGGTGTGCTTACCGATAGCCCTATGGCCACTTTGTAGGCGCCCCTAATTATAGACTCGATGGTTTCTTCTTCTGATTTGTTTAACACGTGGAAATGTAGACTATACGTAACCTTACACAGTACAAGTGCCTGTACTAATCTAATTGTGTCTCCTTCCTTCATGCCCTGTTTGTGGTATGTTATTCTATGGATCATTCGTGCAACTTGTTTCGTGGCTGATTTTAATATGTTTATTGTATGATTCGCTTGTCCATTACTTTGAACCCAGTAACCCAGAATACGTGCGACGGTCACCTCACGTACTTTGACACCTTCAATGTTTATGTCAATGCTTCCGTTACTTTTGTATCTTTTTCCATGTACCCTGATAACTTCAGATTTTTCTGGGGCACAGCTGAGCCCACTTGCCTTCGCAAAGTTTTCAACTGCTGTTGCAGCCTCTTGAAGTGTCTGCTCTTTGTTAGCTAGAGATCCACGCGCTGCCCATAAGGTGATAGCATCCGCATAGAGAGTGTATCCTAACTGCGGAACTCCATCCAGAGCTCGAGTGAGTCCTAACATGTCGATATTAAAGAGCAGGGGAGAGAGGATGGCTCCTTGAGGGGTACCTTTGTTTGGCATCTTAAAAGCGTCTGACGTGACTTGTGCTACGCTTATCGAAGCCCGCCTTTCTGTGAGGAATGGCTTGATGTAATTGTAGGTGTTTCTCTCACATCCCATGTTGTTTAATTCTGTTAGGATGGCCTTATGCGATATATTGTCGAATGCTCCTTTTAAATCAAGGGCTAGTATTAGATGTTCTCCTCCTGTAGGTATATAACTCAAAATTCCCTCTTGTAATAGGAGAAATGCGTCTTGAGTGGAGAGGCCATTGCGGAAACCCAGCATAGTGGCTGGAAAAAGGCCGTTGTCCTCTATAAAGGTTTGGAGCCGATTATGAATAACCCTTTCGAAAAGCTTTCCCATGCATGACGTCAAAGATATGGGCCTGAGTGCCTGCAGGGATGGCTTCTTCCCGGGTTTCGGTATCGTAATAATTTTGGCTACTTTCCATTCCTCGGGTATCTTCCCTTTGAGCCAATAGTTGTCATTAAAATGGTTTGTCAGTGCCTCTATAACCTTATCGCTGAGGTTCCTTATCATTGCATTTGTGATTTGATCTGAACCAGGAGCAGAATTTCTCTTGGCTGCTTGGGCAGCCGCAAAGACCTCTTCCGTGGTGATTGGGGCGTCGAGTATCTCGTTTTTCGCACCAGTGTACTGCATTTCAATACTGCAACTATCGGTATTCTCTCCTATGTATCTGTTCTTTAGTGCTTGTATTAACTCCTCTGTGTCCGGGAAATCATGCATTATTCCTTGTAGTGTTCTGTTCGAGGCCGATTTTGATTTTTCTGGGTCAAGCATGTTCCTTAGGATGGCCCAAGTTTTTGCAGTGCTCAGAGTGTCCTGTAGTGAACTGCAGAACTGGATCCATTCCTCAGTTGCAATTTTGTTAGCGTATTGATTTGCCTCCTCTCCTAAAGCTGCCTCCTCTCCTAAAGCAGCGATTCTGCGGAGAAGGTTCCGGTTGAGTCGCTGGTTTTTCCACCTTTTCAGCATACGACGCCTGCTCTCCTACAGGTGGAGCAGGTGCCTGTCGACTGCAGGAGTCTCTGCTGTTCTTGCAATACGTTTAGATGTTTGTTTGTGAACTGAGATTATGTACTCTGACCATTCCCCAATCGACTCCGGTACAGAGTCGGGTGAGGGTTATCGCAACAAACGACCGACTACCTACCTTTATTCGACCCGTCCTCTAAAAGTAGCTTTGCCGCAATAACACTATTGCTGCCACAAAGCCAACTTTACGGCTAGTACGACGCATTTTTATTGATATGCAGGTGCGTTTAAGGAGCTCCGAAACACTCTTATTGCGATAGCAATAATATGGACACTCTTAGCTGAATTTCGCCGCCGGCGTCGGCGTCGATGTCATGCACCTTATGTGCATACGTATCTATATATATATAAATGCAAGAAAGAAAACAATCCCAGAAAGAAGACCGGCGCGCGGAATCGAACGTGGGCCTTCCGCGTCGTGAATGAGAGGTGTTAACCACTGAGCCACTGAGAAGTACCTCCTTCAACGTTCAAACGGCAAGATATTCATATCTACCACTTACCGCTGTTGGCAGGCATCTCGGGGGGGGGGGGGGGGGCTATCGTGTTTTCAGCATTATCAGCAAGATGGCTCGGTGAGCGCGCGGCGGCTCTCATCTTTCACGCGTACTTTGGCCCACGTAGATAATAAGGGGGTGTACGCTCGATCGCGCGCCCTTATCTTGCAGTGGAGAGAATCGTACGTCTTGGCTAGCCTCGTCAAGTTTCGTCGGAACGATTCTGTTGTAGTTACCGGGCGCACAAATGTCACTGCAATCGTTGCACAGCCTCCGTTTGCGAAAAGGGCGTGCTTTTCAGAGACAGCTAAGTAACAACTGAGACGCTTATTTGCATTAATTTGTACCTTCGAGTACGTTTCGTGCGTTCTTTGTGCGTGAGAAACGCGGGGCACGTTTCGATCTGCTTGCCGTTTTGCGCGTGACCCTCCAATTTGTTGCTATCGCGTTCATTGCTTCGTCTTTGCGGCAAAGCTGTGACTTTTTTAAGTAGCCATGGAATGGATTCACTAAACGAGCTTGCCTCATCAATTCAACCCCTCAAAAAAATTAAAAGCAGTCATACGAGCGAAATTGAAAAAAAAAATTGTAGCACGCTGCAATAGCATTCTCTCTCCTCATCCTGACGAAAGAGCTGAAAACTAAGCAGGTAGTGATAGCATAGGGAAGGAAAATACGTCACGTGCACCTCGTGATCTTCGGCACTTTTTTTTTCGTTGAATACGTGGCTTTTCCGGGCGATCACGACGTACGCGTGGGCAAGTCGCGGCCTCCCGTGGCGGCCCCAGTAACTACCGATCGCGCCATGATCAAATCAGCTAGCGACTGAAACAATGGCTGTAACGAGTGATTTTTTGAGCTTGTAGCGTCATTTGTCGAAAAAATAGAAAGCGATTTTCGGCTGACTTTGGGAATTTATTTTGAAATCCAGGCCGCGTGCTCCACTGTAATATTTGGCTCGCATGTTCTCGGGAGCCTCGACTACCCACCGGCAGCGTTTTCTGACCATGCTCAAGAAGTGTTGCAGGGCCCCTTTAAAGCGACCTAAGGTTTGACAGTTTTACAGGTATTTCAGACATTTTAAATTTCTACGCTTCACAAGCTTCCTAAGAATACAATTCAGGAATGACCAACTTTTGATGTACCACTTTTAAAATTCGAGTGATTACTACATCTTTATTCTGAGCAGTTGCACATTTTGTTTCTACTTTGCACAGTATTGAAAATAAATAAAATAACTAACCCCTCTGTCCTGCCAGATAGGAGTGCAGAATTTTGTACATAAACAATACTGCAGATATAGTCCAATATATTTCGCTACACGTACAGCCCTCAAGTGGTGCAGGTTAGAAAGTACTGCAAGTCATACAGGCTCGTTATAGTGCAGCTCATTTAAGAAATATTGCAATCCGCTTGTTCAACTTACTACAAGTAAATGTACATTTGCTCTAACCAAATTTCCGATAAAATTATCCAGCCGACTCTTGAGTTTTACGAATGAAAGGACCTTGACAGCTCTCCCAGTTTCTTGTAGCAAAAGCACTAATTTGCCTTGCATCCTCACCTTCACAAGTTATTTAGGTTGAGTCTAATTACAAGGTGGTTTAAAGAGATGTACTGCCTGGTTTATTTACTCTCAAACTTTCCAAAGCGATCCACACTGTTAGCATCACACATTACTATTTAGGTCAAATTATTAGTTACATAACTGTTTTCTTTTTTAACAAATTCTACCATTAATAAAATGCACAAGTATCTGCAGTACACAAGGTAGATTTACCACTTGAACAAGGTTGTCGTCTAAATTGAGCATAATTCTTAAGCAAGATTCTTTATACAAAACATTTCTTTTTACTAGCAAGTTCTATCCAACCCTGGTCTAGGTAAACCTTGCCACTTATTATTTGCAGCAACCTGTGGATCACCTCTATATCAACTTTGTGAGTCACATCAAAAAATACATTGTTTAGCAACAGAAGTTGGTCCTTCATTCAAAAAGTTCCAGCATTAAATCAATGAGGGGGCTTGAATCTTAGCCGTTCAATAGCTAAATGCCTTTTGTCTCTAGACAAAAGGCACCAGATTATCTGGTATATTTTTTGTCTGTAGACAAAAGGTATAGCAGAAAAGCCACCACTTTAACATTATAAAGAAGACAGATTGCTATGAATTGTGGCTATTTACAGCTAGACGTAGTTTCACTTTTATGCCCAACAAAGGAGGCGTTGTCGGACCAGGTAACGGAAAGTTTGCATTTGCATGCAAATGTACACCTACGGGTTTTGTTGAAAATGTTGCAATCAGCGAACACTATAAAACCCACCCAGCAAATACCTCTGGCTGAGTGTTCATTCCAACTACCAAGCAGATGCAACAAAGATAGATTCAATACACATTGAATTTATTGCTATACATTTGCACTGGACATCTTGCACGTCCGCTTGCAAACAACGAGCAGGAGACACCGGCTCGTTCAGTGAGGTTGTGTTGATGGTGTGGCACGTCAGTCGTGATGCGGTTGTGGCCCGATGGTGCTGTTCAGATGAGGAGATGGACACCAAAAGTGGCCAGGGCCACCCAATGACTGGCAAACTGTAGCTCTGACCATTTGCCCAGCGTGTGCTGCATACTGTAGCCCTGCACAGCAGCACGGACAGAGAATTGCCTTCGTTGTTCACTGTATCGTTTTGCTTGAAATGGCCGTGGCTACGGGTCGACAATAAAATGTGGAGTTCACACAGATTCACACAAGAAATATACTCTGATACTTTCCGCTTATGGCTCACTCACACTCGGCAATACTCAGATTCACTCAGACTCAAAGCATTTTTTCAGCCAGACTCACTTGAACTCAACCTTGCCAAATTGTTACCAAATAGTACCAAACTATTATCTTGGAAATGGTACAAAGCACCACTTCCAAGATAAGTTGTCGCTGTGTATAGTACTTCCAGTTCTGTGTGTCCCTCTCTTAAATTGCTTCCATAAGTGGCCAAGCACATAAAGTGATGGCGGCATTGTTGTATGGCATGAGAAGTAGTGTCTTGCTACCAGCATACCCTTGTTGGTATCAAGAGCAAGCCATTAGTGTTATAAAACACATCTTGCATACCTGTCTATCACACTAGGAAAACTCTGCCAGAGTCTCAAGAGCTATGAAAACAGGCGTCAGCCTGTCCCGGCACATGTTTTGTCATGCCAGTTGATGGTAAGGATGATAGCGTCAGCTGTGCACTGAAAAAAATTGCTGTTATAGAAATGCTTAGGTTTTGCACACTCCAGTTAGTGTGGCGTTTAGTGCAGTATTCCCTCTGTCAATCTCAAGTTAGGGGATGGAAACTGCTGGGCTCATAAAAGAAAGCAAGAAAGACATAAATTATGTAAAAAGAGCACAAGTGAAAGCAAGCAAGGTGCCCAGTCACGCTTCGGCAAACTGTTTTTCAAAACTCCCTGATAAAGCCCTGTAATAACTTGGTGAGATGCAGCTCGAAAAGCGTGCTTTATATGCTTTGAGTAGCACCAAACGTTGCTGTTACCAGAATGACCGATTCGACATGTTATACCGCATTTAGTACTTGCATAATGGCTGCACCGGCCGGTATATCGCCGTGAACAATCTCAATCCTTCCACCTACTGTAATGATTCCGCGCCAAACAAACCACCTCTGAGTGGCAATGGCAAAGATAGTGTCCCACATTTTCCATTTTGCGATATTGTCAATGCGCCCCATGTATTTAGCTTGCTTAATGCCATTTTGTCAAGGAGCAGTATGCTAGTAAAGGCCATTGAATACAAGCTTAGAAACTGCAACCGTGCTGCCAGCAGCCTTGATCTAGACATTGTTCTGCATTGTTTCCCCAATATTGACATTGACACAATTGATCTCAAAATAGGGCACAAGCAGCAAGAATCTGTTTCCATGCAGACGGATACAGCAACAAGTTCAGGAGTACAGTCTGTTGTCTCGTGAATGAGATGGCACACACGCAACATCAGTGTTGCCCGACATAGTGCACAAGTTGGCAGTCCACAAGGCACAGCCGATTCATTATGAAACGGAAAGATACTTCACACTTTTTGGTCCAGCACTATCTGACGACCAGCCCGAGTGAGCCCTACGCACCTACTCCCTGTCACTATATGGCGAAGTGAGGGTAGTGCTTAGCATGTTATCTAAGATTCTGTTTTCATAAAGTTTTTAAAATAGGCATCGATTAACTCCTGTTTACCCGTAAATTGATCTGAAACAAGGAAGTTGTAGATAAACAAAGTCTTCTAAGCAGGCCCGGCCGGTTAGCACTGTGCCTCAGCGTAAGCGCACAAGTTGCCACAGCGATAGCTAATCACCGGGTTTCGTCAGGCAATCCTTCATTATTATTAATTTCTTTTTCTTGCTGTTTTCCTACACAGTCGCTATGAGAGGAGGGCGTGAAAGAAAAGCAATCCTTTGAGCCTGGAAAGACTAGATTGCTCTGAACTTGAATTCTTTTGCACTATTTCGAGCTCCTTTATTGTCATTCGTGCTGACCAATTTGGTGAGCACAGTGTGTTTTCAGCTAAGCCGATCTGATTCAGTACAGGCTAATACACTAGTGATACTGAAACCAGTGGTTTGAAAAGTTTCTTTAGCAGTTTTCTAGATCTCTTGTGATTAAACTGCACTTCTGCCGAGAAACTGGTGCAAAGTTTAGTGAAATAATGCATATATTTCCGGAACAGGCCTTGTCAAACTTGATTCTCTGGCTGTGGTCATGGTAGCCATTGTAGAAATTCTCACCTGCAACTCGTTCGTACTTTCGACACTATGAATTTTTCTCCCACAAATTTTACCCAGAGTAATGAACACACCCCCTACATCAACAAGAGATTTCAGGGGGATTGGCGCAGTGTAACAATGGCGATGAGGGCGGGACGGATTGGCTTCGGACAAGTAGACCTGTGCAAACATGAGTGCTAGGCAGCTGCCAGAACTTGGACATGCCAATGGTTCCTGGCCAATGTGTGCAGTTTGTCTGGATGCTTATTTTGAAGCGTGCAACATTGCAGAAAAATTTAAGGAACAAGCACTCCTGATATTACTACTCACAGACAATGCAGTGGGAGTGGTTCAGGAGCCAAAGAAGGTCAATAAACTCAAATATGACGAAGTTGTCTGGCATTCAGAATAGACATACCCCGCGAGTCAATGACAGCATTGCAAGCTATGCATTCTTCATGCGAGCACAAAAGGTCAGGGAGTCAATGTAGGATTTTACTGCCAAAATTAAATGACTGGCAAATAAGTGGGATTTCGGAACATCGTTGGAGTGCATTCTGCGAGAACCAATTGTATTTGGTGTGCAAGGCAAAGACGTTAGGCAACACTGATTGGCGCAATAAAAGCTTACACTAAAATAGGCAGAACACTTCACATTATCGGCACAAGAAGCTGCTGAGAATGGCCGAATAATGCACTCAATAAAAGCAAGGTGCTATAAATTTTGTATGCCAAAAGAGCTGAACTGGGAAACTTAGGCCATAGCTAGATATTAGAAGCCCACGTGGGCAGTGTCATAGTAAAATAATTGGCAAGAATGAATGCGAACACGGCGTGCCACGGGTGCGGCAAATGAGCCACTGGAGCCAAATGTGCCAGTCAGCCACATCTAGTCACCGACAGCAAACATGTGGACGAACGATGTCATACGCAACGACAGCTGAAGACTGCACAATGTCACATGACGGCGAGGCCTAGTACACCACAGAGGCCGTCCATCAAGAAGCAAGCATCTGCAAGGTTAAACATTTACAAAGTCATCAGCTGGGATAACATCCCTCTAAAACTGTTGGTGGACTCCACATGGTCTGTAATCATCATTTCAGCAGTGGTGTTTCGGAAGTACAAGATGAAGTGGCCACCGTTGCAAAAAAAAAAAAACCAGCTAGAACTGTCTTGCCTATTAGGTGAACTTCCAGTGCTGCGATGAAAAAGGTACGAAGGGCACAGTCATAGTGGTTGACAGCGTGGGACTATCGTTGGGTGGTGGAGACACGATAAAGGTTCTTAACACAGCCAGAGTCTCCATGCTGACGAATGTCGTCACGAGTGTGCAATTGAATAATTTCAACAAGGAAGAGGAAGGAAGAAAGTTTAAGCGGAAAGACAGGGAGGTTAGCCAGTTCTTAGACCGGCTGGCTACTCTGTGTGGAAAGGGGTGAGGGGAATTAAAGATGTTAAAAAGAAATGTTGCGAAGAGAGAGAGAAATTACAAAAAAAAATTGCGACAGAGGAAAGGCAACATCAATGAGTATAAGACACTAAAGTCTGTCTCTGAGGCCAGTTGTCCGCAAAAAGTGCAGCAAAGCTTTCAAAGCCTTCTGGGCTGAGGATGGGCTCGGCCAATGACCCAGAATCCTTTGTTCCGACAAAGGTCCATCGTCCAGTCTATCCAGAGCTGCAGTGAGTTCTTGTCTTTGCGTGTTAAAATGGGTGCACTCACACAGAAGGTGCGCGATGGTTTCTTCGCAGCTGCAGTAAGTGCATGTAGGAGAGCTGGCCATTCCAATCTGTTTCAGGAACATTATTATGCTGTTATCCAATTTCAACAAAGCCAACACTGAGCTAAAGAGCTGACTCAGCAAATATGCTGACATCTTCGCTCGAGGTCTTGGACTTTACAAAGGACTACCGGTGACATTTTAGCTGAAAGAAAACATGATCCCGCAGTTTTTAAAGGCTTTGACTGTACCTTATTCCTTGAGAGGCAAGATGTCGGAAGTGCTGGATCAGTGAGTTTGCTAAGATGTCCTTTCACCAGTGAGTGTCATTAAGTGAGCAATACCAGTCATACACACCTATTCTAGAGAAAGATGACTGTCAATGTAACCACTGCAATGGAGCAGTACCCATTGAAACAAGTGGATGACACTGCTGTGAAACTGAACAGCAGGAAAACTTGCACAACGCTGGACCTACGCCAGACCTACAACCAACTATCGATGGGTGAGGATTCCCACACGATGGCAGTCTTGAACACTCATAAAGGTCTCTTCCGTCTTAAACAGCTGCGTTTTGGCCTAACTTCACACCAGCCATGTTTCAAGAGGACGGACATGCTGCTGAGTGATGTACCAGGAGTATAGGCGTATCTGGATGACATTATTGGCACGAAAAAACGAAGTGACTAGTCCTGCTTATGGAGACTCCCTCAGATATTGTCATGTGCTACAAAAGGTCTTCAACTCGGAAGAACTGAGCCAGTGGAGAGACGCACAGAAAACTGGAAAGATGGCTGTCTCAGTAACAACTAGTCAGAGCGCGCGCTGTCCCAAACATGTTCTTGTATTCTAACAGGCAGCCATGGCTCGCGCTCGTCGTACTTAGTGGCCAAGTGGCAATATTGTGTGAATATGGTCTCAGGTTGCACAAGAAAAAATGCAAGTTTCGTCAAGGTGGGCTCACTTTTCTCGATCATCGTATTGACGCTAGCAAACTGCAGCCAAAAGACAGAAGCATTAAGGCCATTCACAAAGTGCTGCAGCCCACTCCATTAAGTGAGCTTAATGCATTCTTAGGTATTGTGAACTGTTACGACGAATTCTTGTTGAACCTAGAAACAGTGCTGGCTCTGCTATACACCCTTTTCACCAAATGTGCCAGGTGACACCGAAAGCAGGAACATAAAGAATGTTTTTTAAGAAGTTAAGAACAAAATGGAGGCCTTGTAAGTTTTTGGACCACTTTGATCCTAAGAAGCCATTGAGACTGGAGTGTGATAAGTCACCAGTAGGTATAGAGCCATTCTGTCCCACCCCAGCAATGGCATTGATTAGCCAATTAGTTTCCACAACAGGAAGTATACAAAAGCAAAATGTAATTAACCACAGTTGGAAAAGAAAGCTCTAGAACTCGCGTTTGGTGTACCACGGTTTAAGGACTATGTGTACAGATGTGAGTTTGTCCTGGTGACAGACCACAAACGTTTTATTGATTTATTAAATAAAAAAACAGGCAATACTGTCAATGGTAGCTACTCAGATTCAGCATTTGCTTTGTTTTTCGCTAACTAAAGCTATATGGTTCAATATCGTGAAGGCAGCAATCATTCTAATGAAGATCCCCTCAGCTGATTGCCACAGCCGGTTAGAGAGGCACAAGAGGGCCGCTCCGACGAACGGGAGTGCACTTCGTTTGCTCAGGGGATTCAGAAAATAGCGATATGCGCACAAGAGTTGAAAATAATGACTGATCGAGACACCACTCTTTAACAGGTCAAAGAATGAACTTCAGAAAAATGGCCACTGTTTCGGCCCCAGGATCAAGAGTAGTACTGGCCATACTTAACAAAAGTACGGAACTGACCGTAAGTGCCAATCTGGTGTACTGGGGTGATCGCAGTGTTTTACGCTTCACAGCAAGAAGATGCTCACAAAGCCTGCTGCACTAAACTCATCCCTGTACAATTCCCATAATGAGTATGGCCAAAAAGCTATGTAACATCGAGCGGCCGGTCAAGTCATGCCATGTTTGTGCACAAGCTTATTGATGCCGCCTGCCCAGGCACCTACGACATGGCTAACGAATGGGGAAAGTTGGAGCTGTCTGCATGATGATTTCACAAGTCCAGTGAATGGACACATGGTGATGGTTATCGTAGACTATGAAACAAAATGGATTGAAACAGTGCCGATGAAGATTGCCACATGCAAGACTATGGTAAGAGCATTGCAGTCAATGTACACACAGTTTGGGTTCCCAAAAACATTAGTGTCTGGCAATAGGCCACAACCTACGAGCATGTTTTTTTTTTAAGACTTTTTGGCACCTAACAAGGTACAGCAGCTCACGACAGCGCGCTGTTATCCACAACCTACTGGGTTCAAAGAGAGAGCAGTGCACATGCTCAGGTAGAGACTAGAGAAATAATTCGCTGACGATTACGATACAATCAAATGTGAATTCTGAGCGCAGCTTCGTATTGGGGTAATGCCAACTCTGTTCGAAGTTCTAGCTATCCGCAGTTATAGCAATGTAACATTTGTTACATATTGTTGCAGACAGTGCCACCGCTCGAGGGCTATTGCAGGGTATTGCAGTCATCGTGAAACAAGTGAAACATTGACAGCCCCATCGCGACAAGCGAAGCCAGCCCAACATGCGCAAGAACTTCAACTGAGGGGCCAAAGCGTGTGATGGAGGAAGTAGTTCGTGATGTAGACAGGCTCTACATTTGTTCTCCTTTGTCCTTATTTGCTATATCAGTTACGCCCACAATGCCAACAACCACAACACCACCACTCAATGCAAGAACGGGCGCCAAGAGCTGTGCTCTATACCCTGGTTGTATCAATTTAAATTCAAGTAGCGCCAAACACCCAGAGAGGATGGTAAGTCACCAGTGGAACTACCGCTGGGTTACCAGATTAGGTCAAAGACAGACAGCAGCGAGCCCAAACAAAAGTATGTTTGCCAGCAGCGGTACGAAAAAATGTAATGCAGGTTGTCCTGTGTGGATGAGCAATTATGAAGGAAGTCAAAGGTCAATTCTAAGGCTTGTGCAAGACCAACAAGATTCCACAATCGTCACAGTGTATTGTGCTCAAGGACAGCACCAATGGCATCAACATCAGCTGAGACGTCTAGCTGCATTAGCGGACAGCGACCCTGGCCAGAAAAACAAGCAGGAGCCAGCCGAAGATACCGGGGAGAAGGTGCAAGACAACCTGAAAGAAACAGCGGCAGAATCAGCACCATCAGAGCTCTTGTGAAGAGCAACCAGCCAGGGAAACCACCTGAATGCTACAACTTTTAACAGGGGGGAAAGACGATGTGTCAGCGGTATTCATTCTTATTATTGCACGTCACTACAACACCGCATGCGTTTCGTGTAAAAACGAGTAGCTCAATAAGTCATCGTTCCTGTTGAGTCAGATGGCTTCCTTGTAATATCCTGACAGCAACATAACTATTACGTGAGCAAGCACAGTAGACGCATTCAAAATCTTTACTTTCACCATCACTTTTTGAATCTCCAGGTCAGTCATGGCCGCCAAGCACACTGGCACTTGGATACTCCGTACTCGGTTGTCTGATCGAAGTTATGTAGTTAGATTTGAGGCTCCTTTACCGCTTAACTAGGCAACTAGGCTGCAGTGTTGATATACACTGCAAGAAGCTTGCTAGAAGCGACACTAGAGGTGCAAAAAACTACCACCATCTCTGGGTAACACACAGTTTCAGTGCACAAAATATCAATCATACAACATTACCTCGTGTTCCATTACAAAATCAATGTATTTCTTGAACAGCGTCATGAATACAACCAACACTTTTTTCTCGCACAACTTTTGAAATCAATGAGGCACTTACAAAGAATGATCAGACTAACCATTTTACTTCCTCTGCTTATATTATGCAACAGACCACAATATTAGTATTTAGACATGTCTGTAGAGATGGGGTCACAGAGTAAGATGAGACAGCAGTGCTGGCTCTGTTTCCACACTACATATTTGGTCGAAATAAGCTGCGCAACGCTAACACAGTGGTTTAGCTTCATTTCTCTGCTCTCTCCCTCCGTTCCTGTTCAGACTTATGCACACGCTTTCTTCTTCCCTTGCGCTGCTCATGACGTATAGCACCATCTGTTGAGGTGCATGGAAATCAACAAGTTCTTCTCATGCGCACATGCACTGACTAATGGAGGCTGGCGGCAGCGGCAAGCAGATGACAAACCAGGTACGCAAGCAGACGGATTAACGCGGCGAAGCAAGACAGTGCGCCATTGCTATTGTAATAACCGAGAGATTCCCCGCTCGAAGCTCTGCTTGAGGACCGGTGTCTCCTATCTGCAGCTTTTCTTTTTAACACCATCTGGTGCTGCAAAGCAGGAACCGGAGTTGCAGAATGTGCCTTTTTTAGACAAGCAGACTCAGCGTTCTTGTCGAATTTTACTCCATTAAAACCCATGTGTAATCATTCACACTACAGCAACTAAACAAGCCATTCATACAAAGTGTCGCTCAGTCGTTCAGTTTTGAAACTCTTGAATTTGCCGGCAGTCGTGTGCAAGTGCCACACAAAACAAGCAGAAAATAGCCAAAACAATTGTAGATAAGTGGTGTACTTGTCGCTCATGCTCGCTCAATGATACATGCCCAGAACGAGCAAACCAAGGGCTCACACATGCCAGAAGAAAAAAAATAGTAGAAAACTTTCAGATGTATTTTCTGTCACTTCGTACGGCAAAACATACTGATTTACATTATATACTGCAGGCATCACAACAGTTTCATCACATAGCAGCTTCCCTTATGCGAGCAACAAAGGAGATTAATCTCCAAAGCAGTATATACGGTTTGGTTGTCTAAGCGAACGCTGAAGTGACGGTGACTTGCATCACGACACGCATTGCCGTCACGCAGATGGTTGCACATATGGGGTTTGTGTTTCGCCCTCATCCATAGTTGCAAGACAAGACCTTTACTACCAATCAGCTAAGACATCTTCATTTTCTCATGTTGAATACAACTGCACAATGCTGCCGCACAATGCCCTTTCTGATTGAGTACGGTGAAATGCACAAGTACTATATAAGGACGAGAGGGGACACCTTACCTGCTCTTGCTGGGGTTCACTGTCGAACATGAGTCCCAAGTAGGCCAGGTGAAAAGCCGCTAAAAATCCCAACGCGAGATTAGCGCTCCGAACACCCCAGTGGTTAGCCTGCAAACAAAACAAGAAAAAAGAAAGAAAAACAGTTTCTACGGTCAAGGTGGCAGTGGGCCAGAACTCATGTTGCCCGCTTACTTGATGGTCATGTAAGAACTTTCTTATATGTGCATTTTAAGTGCTCCTTTTGAGTCTTAACTTCAATGAAGTCTGCTGAGCCAAGGTGGTTTATTCTGGTTGACCACTTTCTACATGGTTTGTTCTGGTTGAAGTACAATCGCCTACTGATAAGTGTTGGAGTTGTACATCCCAAAACTACAGTATGGTTATGAGGGACACTGCAGTGGAAGTCACCAGGAATTTCAACCATCTGTAGTTCCTTAAAGGAGCACTAACATCAAATTTACTCATGCCAAGATTGTTGCATCAGCGAGTAGCTATGCGACGATTCGCGACCTAAAATGCAACTGAGGGATGAATAACTATCTCTTTTATTGATTTATGTTACTGGGATCTAGCACTATTCAAAAACGGCCGGCAATCCTGCCACTTTTAGTGCTGGGAGCACCAGCAGTGGCGCTACCTTGCGTTCACATCCAGATCACGCCACAGCTGACCACTTCTTTGGGCTTGGTGGCACCGTTCGGAGCATCATGCTAAACTACGTGCTCTTCGTTATACAGGTATGCCTTGGCTTTCACGGGACTGAACGTGCGTCCCTGCTGGGTTGCTGTGGTCATTCCGCCACAACGCGATGTCATCAAGTATCCAACACGTGCAACTTGGGACAACGCTGCTACCGCTATCAGCATGACAGAGCGAACCCCATCATGATGCGACGCTTCGCACGTCACGTCCGGAGGATCCTTTTGGCGCACTAGCGACATCTGGCACATCGGCGGGACTGCATAAAGGCCGAACATGACCCGCGCGCTTTACTGGGCTTGGTGGCACCGTTCGGAGCATCATGCTAAACTACGTGCTCTTCGTTATACAGGTTGGTGATAAATGGTCCTTTGTTAAATGTACTAAAACAAGTTACGTTGGACTAGTTGTGCTGCCAAGCCCACAGTACATGTTGTTTTGCTACCTGCAGTGTGTTCGCATGATATTTTTGTTATTGCAACTGAGTGGTGACGTAGAAGAGAACCCAAGTCTTGACAAAATAGATCAAATACTAAAGGCCGTCAATGAACTTAAGACATCTCATACAGCTCTTGAGACGGGTCTTAAAGATGTCCAGCTAAGGCTATCTCAGATTGAAAGTACCCTTACGTCATTAAAGCAATGTCAGGAGAAGATAGAAAAATGTGAAGCAACCGTATCGGCTATGCGCAGTGAGTTCACTGAAATGCACAACAATATAGAAGAACTAGAAAATAGAAGCCGCCGAAACAATATAATTATTTATGGTCTTAAAGAAACAGAACAAAAACCAGAAATGGTGCAACAACTTGTGACGCGAGGGATATTTTCTGAAATGTTGGGTATCGAAGTGAAATCTGTTGAGCGTGTGCACAGGCTCGGTCTTCGGAAGCCTAACCGCGACCGACCGGTCATATTGCGCTTCTATGATTTTACAGAAAAAATGCTGGTATTACGAAACTGTTATAAACTAAAAAATACAACCATATCTGTATCAGAAGACTATTCTAAGTTTGTTCGTGCAACTCGGAGGAAGCTGTGGCAGGCGTCTGCGCTGAATCGCAGTAACGGAGATAAGGTGACACTAGTTTACGACAAACTTAAAATCAACGGAGAATGCTTCACATGGAATGAGATAGAAAATAAAATGGTAGCTGTGAAACGTGCTCATATCGATGGTCACAAGAAGGCAAGCACTTCTCAAGCGTGACCAAAAACAAAAGAGCCACTTATGCTGCTTTGCTTTAATGCAAGAAGTATTGTAAACAAAACACAGCAGTTGGAAGAATTGTTGCTTTTGTACAGCCCTGATGTAGTGGTCATTACGGAAACGTGGCTAAACCCTGATATTCACGATTCAGAGATAGTGCCACCAGCATACGCACTGGTTCGGACAGATCAGGATGGCCGTGGCGGGGGCGTGGCCATCGCCATTAAACGGAACACGCCTTTTCATAAAGAAAGTGGCATTGCTGGTCACCAAAGTGTGTGGTGTTCAATCCTTATTAATAACATCCCTGTGTTGATTGGTGGTGTATACCAGTTTCCGGGTGCTCCTGATGAATACCTTGTAAAGCTACAGAACTTTCTTCATGGCTGTGTAGGTGAGCGAACGAAACTAATACTTACTGGTGATTTTAATATGCCGGGAATAAACTGGGACACTTTTGCCATCGGAAATACTGCTGTTAAAGGTTCAGATATACTTTTTGACATTATGTTTAGTCACTCGTTGACACAGCTGGTGATAGAACCGACTCGCATCCACGGGTCGGCATGTTCAGTGCTTGATCATGCATTTGTGTCTGGCTCATTAACACCACAAATAAGTATTGAAGAGGGGATCTCTGATCACAAGCTCATTCTGCTGACATTTCATGGCATGGGCGGCTGCGTATCACACGCAAAGACGCGTATATCAGTTAAAGATTACTACAGAGCGAATGACGAAAGTGTTATAGATTTTCTTGAAGCATCACAAGACGATTTCTTTAATACGTCATCGGGTGTCGTGGATCTATGGAATAAACTAAAATCTGGAATCACGCATTAGGAATCAACCTTCATACCTACTAAGCTAAAGAAAACTAATCGTAAAACGCCGTGGATTACGAGAAACATAATCCACCTAAAGAGAAAAGTACAACGACTCCGCAAACATAAAAAGAAATCCGCTGTGCTCAATGAGCTTTCACGCCAATTAAAAACGGAAATAAAGATGGCAAGAGACCACTTTTTCTCAAGCACTCTGAATGAGTTTATGACAAATCAACCTCGTAAATTTTGGAAGTACTTATCAAAGCCAAATAGCACAGTAACTAAAATGGAAATATCGGGTAGTCTTGTTGAAGATGCACGGATTATTGCAGATGCTTTCAACATTTACTTCATGCCAGAGTTAACAATTACAGAGTCTGGCATACTTAACCTGCTTGTTCAACTCGATGTCAAAAAATCGCAAGGCCCGGATGAAATTTCCAATGCTTTTCTTAAGCGCTATGCCGCTCAGCTAACCCCTTTTCTGCAAAAGATATTTTCCTTATCATTAAAACAGCTGTGCTTCCTGATGATTGGTTGTGTGCAAAAGTAATTCCTATCCATAAAAGTGGGAACAAACAACTGATAAACACATATAGGCCAATATCACTGACAAGTACATGCTGCAAGCTAATGGAGCATATAATAAACAAAGCACTTATGAATTATCTAGAGGAAAATAATCTGCTTTATCCGAACCAACACGGTTTTAGAAGGAAGCTTTCGACCACTACACAACTTTTAGAGATTACTCATGACTTTGCTTTAGCTATTGATTCTAGACTGCAAATAGATGCAATATTTATTGATTTTTCCAAGGCATTCGACCGCGTTCTGCACTCGCTGCTCATACAAAAACTTGAATCATTTGGGGTTGACTCAAAAATCGTCCATTGGATTGCCGCTTATCTTTCCAACCACACCCAGTATGTTTCTTTTAATAACGGCGAGTCCGACCGTGCCGACGTGTTCTGTGGTGTTCCCCAAGGGTCCGTACTAGGACCAACACTCTTTCTCATATACATCAATGACATCTACACTGCTATGGAACCAGGTATTACAATGAGGCTTTTTGCAGATGACTGCGTCATATACTCTCCCACTAGCACTACAGAAGACCAGGTGAAACTTGACAAATCTTTAGAAAATATTGGGCAATGGTGTGAAAAACATGGTATGCAAATTAATACAGACAAAACCATGTGCATTACAATTTCCCATAGAAAGACACCACTTCACTTTCAGTACAACTTCTTTGGGGCAGACATCAAGCACGTAAATACCGTAAAGTACCTGGGGGTCACAATAACATCATCGGTAAAGTGGGATGTCCACATTAATCAAATTTCTGCACGTGCATTTAAACAACTAGGTTTTTTAAAGCGTAAATTAACCTGAACTTCTCCTCAAGTTAAACTAACAGCGTACAAGACGCTCATTAGACCCATCCTGGAATATGCAGCTATAGTTTGGAACCCCCACCAAAAGAACATGATTGATGCATTGGAAAAGATTCAAAACCGGGCTCTTAGGTTTATTTTTTCAAAGTATGGCAGGCGGGAGAGTGTTTCCGCGCTGGGTTTGCAAGCACGTGTCGCAACTCTTGCTAGCCGACGACAATTAGCCAGCCTGAAATTTCTTTTTCTTCTTTCAAACAACCTGGTAAATTTAAATAAGGATGATTACCTTAAAGCTTCGCACCGTCACTCCAGTAGAACTAACAATGACAAATGCATACGCCCATTCCTGTCACGTTGTGACACGTTGAAGCATTCTTTTTTTTCCCGCAGCTATAGAGATGTGCAATGACTTGCCGAACGACGTTGTCAGTGCACAATTACCTGAATCATTTTCATCGCTGTTGGAAATAAATTTAGAGGCAATGCAATAAATCCTGTGCTATCTTCGCCGAAATAAAGGTTTAAACAGTGTATCGCGCATGTGCTCCCACATTGCTACATGTGCTTAACCGCCTGCATCTGCATATCAATGTTACCGTTGATGTTATCGTGCTAAGTAGTTTTTTTCAGTGAAACACATATGCATTGTTCATTTATTGCTTTATACTGTTATATCGTGATTTTTCTTTACGATATGAAGTGTTATTTGCTCTGTACGCCCTCTCCTGTATAGGCCTGAAAAGGCCCACAGTATTAAATAAATAAAATAAATAAATAAAAGAGTGATGTCAGGCTCAGCTGCTCCGCAAACATTTCGTCTGCTAGGCGCACACATTCAGTCATGCCTTGTCACCTGCATTGCTGTCCTCGCCATACAAAGTGTCGACTCGGGTTCAATACGATAGTCTGGAGATTGAATCCCCGCACCATCGCGAATCATTTTAGCTTCGCTCGACCTTTTGCAGAAAGTGATTTAGAAATGGACGCCGCTTTAAGCAGCACTGCAGATGTGCCCGAGAATGCACGCCTCAGCCATGTTCGCTCGTGTGTCTCAGTTAGCTATTTTGGTGTGTTTCGGCGTGCAAAGCATTCAGGTATACACAGAAGGGTCAATGCAACATAGCATTGGTCAATGCAAAAGACATCCTCATTGCGATTTTTCCGTGCTTCGAACTAGATGACTGCAACTCACAACGATTCCCCGACATGCTGACCGACAAGCACACGTTTAAGCATGCTCTTTTCTTTCACCATTCTTTTAGAGGTAGTTTTTATCTTGATAATTTCACGAAATCATTCAAACCGTTGCGATGAAGATCAGACGCGACGAGCCACAGCCGGGCTAGACTGCACCTGCGCACACTAGCCCGTCGGTGGACGAGCGAGTGCGTTTCTGCACTTCGGCGTCAGTCGGCGCCACGATAAGAACACTCGGATCGTACACATCATCGCTACTAGGGCATCGTCACTCAGGATGGTATTTGTGGAATGTATCACACCGAACACGTAGAACTAGTGTCAATGTCGCAGGGCAGTCTATTTTTCGTTTTTTCTCTTTAGCTTTTCTACGCTGTTTGACATTGAATTAAAATAACTTCCACGCGACGGATGCCGTTCAAATTTGGCCTAGAAGACCTATGCATATCAATTGATCGAATGATGGGCACATCTCGATCCTGAAATGTGATGTCAGTGCTCCTTTAACATGCACCTAAGTGCATCTAAGCACAAACCTACTATAGCATTTCAACTTTATCGAAGTTAGTATGGCGGCAAAATGCCTCCACCATAACCACTGGACCACCGCAACGGGTAAAATCGTTTCAACCAAAATGGTCAAATGCGTGCATGCCATTGGGCACCAGGAGCATCAAATGTTTCATCTTACCCAAAATTAAGTTCGCTATATCCGAAAATTCGCTATAAACGTTTGTTCCTAGCACTATATTTACTGCAAGACTATTTTTCATTTACTTTGTTATAACCGATATTTCGTTATACCCGGGTTCATTATATAGAGGTTTGAGTGTACTACATACTTCTAACTCATAACAAGGCATTCGAATAGGCAGCCCTTTTATTTTCTACAGCACTGTATCGTGTAAATGGTGCTAATGTTGTCATTCAGTATTGATATGTGTATAGAACTGTCGCTCCAGCACAGCTATATTGGCACCCAAAAGAAGGAAGACGACAACGTGGTTGTTGTGGGTTGGACTCTCGAGCTTCCCGCGCTGGCCTGCATGACTGTGCGCTCTTTCAGGCGTTAGTAAGACCCGCTGTCGGTGAAGAAATCTTCCCTGTAATATGTTTGGGTGAAAGGTGCGGGGTCTTAACACGACCAGACTCTGGAACTCTGTAGTGCATGCCAGCTTTGTCCAGCAGCGATGCCGGAAACCGGCACTCGGGCCTCGCCATCCGCGCCGGCTCCCTTACCTGTAATTCCCCTCCATCTTCTTGACCCTGGCACGTTTTCTGGGACGGCAAGCGGAAAAAAATTATTTTATCCCTGAGCGGGAATGCTTAGCCCTTGTTTGAGCCATTGCGAAATTCCGTCTATACTTATACGGACGTCCATTCGCAGTCATCACAGACCATCGTATGCTTTGCTGGCTGTCGACGCTTAAGGACCCTACAGGAAGACTTGGCCGATGGGCACTTCGATTACAGGAGTACACGTTCTCGGTTGTGTACAAATTTGGAAGCGATGCTGACTGCTTAGCCTAGCA
This sequence comes from Rhipicephalus annulatus, assembly GCA_013436015.1. NCBI lineage: Eukaryota > Metazoa > Arthropoda > Arachnida > Ixodida > Ixodidae > Rhipicephalus > Rhipicephalus annulatus. The sequence goes on along the minus strand of WOVY01009608.1, from coordinate 81,112 downwards.
CCCCGTTGATCCACCTAACTCCGCTGATTTGGAATCCAATGCCTGCGTTTTAGGCATCACTGACTTTCTGAACGTGGCCGACGAACAGCGCCGAGATCCATTGCTGCTCACCATCATTGATTGCCTCCAATCACGTCATACTGACCCTTCCCTTAGCAGATTCCTGCTTCAAGACAACGTTTTGTACCACCGCAACTTACATCCCGACGGCGCGGAACTTTTACTCGTCGTACCACATCACCTGCGAAAGGATGTTCTGCAACAATTCCACGACGCTCCAACTTCTGGACATGTAGGTGTCTCCAGAACTTATGACCGCGTTTGACGACGAGTGTTCTAGAAGGGTTTTTACCGCTCCGTTCGCCGTTACGTCACATCTTGCGACCTCTGCCAGCATTGAAAGAAGCCTATGACTCCCCCTGCCCGTCTTCTTCAACCTATTGAAGTTCCAGCCGAGCCGTTTTATCGAGTGGGGTTGTACTTGCTAGGTCCCTTTCCTACTTCCACAACTGGAAATAAATGGATTGCAGTGGCCACAGATTATGCAACTCGGTATGCAATCACTCTAGTGCTACCAACCAGCTGCGCAACTTAAGTTGCCGACTTCCTGCTCTACTACATTATTCTCCAGCATGGCACTCCGTCTCACCTGCTAACAGACCATGGTCGCTTCTTTCTATCTCATGTGGTTGATCATATACTCCGATCTTGTGCTACCTGTCACAACTTCACCACATCTTACCACCCTCAGACTAGTGGTCTTACGGAGCGCCTAAACCGCACATAGACAGACATGCTTTCCATGTACGTATCTACCGACCACACTGATTGGGACATAGCTCTGCCGTTCGTCACCTTCGCCTATAACTCGTTGTGTCATGAAACAGCTGGCTACTCCCCATTTTATCTACTCTTCGGACGTCATCCCTTACTGCCCTTCGACACACTGCTTTCATCAGACCACCCATCCTCCACTTCGTACGCTCAGGATGCGATCACCCGTGCCCTGACGGCACGCGCAGTAGCCCGCTCTCGGTTATTGTCGTCGCAGACAGCACAAAAGTCTCTCTAACACCGTTGATATAGGGATGCAGTTTTTTCTGCGAATCTCTTGTTCTCCTGTGGCTCCCATCTCGACGTTTTGGCCTCTGCGAGAAACTACCATCACGATACGCTGCGCCCTACCGAGTCCTTCGTCAGGTCACACCTGTGACCTACGAGATTGCCGCTACCACAAACTCATCGGCTGCTGCGCCCAGAACAGAACCAGTTCACGTTTCTCGTCTCAAGCTCTACAACGCAGACTCGCTCATTTAACAGGCACCGAGCCGGTGCCTTACCGGTCAGGGTGATGATACGTGTATGGAACTGTCGCTCCGGCACAGTTGAAATGGCACCCAAAAGGAGGAAGACGACAATGTGGTTGTTGTGGGTTGGACTCTCGAGCTTTTCCCGTAGGCCTGCATGACTGTGCACTCTTTAAAGCCTTAGCAAGACCCGCTGTCGGTGAATAAATCTTCTCCGTAACAGCATGTATACTACTCAACCTAAGACCGGGCTGTTCAATTTGTGCGACAGTTACGAATGCTTTGCAAACTGAAGACAAAAATAGTTTTAATATTAATTTGCCGCCATCTATTCTCACCTAATGTGTTGAGCCATCAATATTTTGTGATTGTTTCAGCTGTATTTTTGCTCATCATGACGATCATCATTCTCAGCCTGCATGTCCACTGCAGGATGAATTCACAGTTCACCCTATCCTCTGCAAGCTAATTCCGCTTCATCCCCGCAAACTTGATAATTTTGTCACGCCATATAACTCTCTGCCTTCCTAGAATATATATATATATATATATATATATATATATATATATATATATATATATATATATATATATATATATCTCTTTTGTATCCCTCAAAAATCATTCTGTTCTTAACGTCCACCGTTTGTCCTGTGCATTAAATGGCGAGCTATTATTGCATATGCCTTATATATATGTATCTCACTATATGTTTTTTGAAATAATCTCCATTCATTACTCATGCTGCCATAACACTGCATGAGCTGTACTTTAGGAACTTCGAACCACCATTTTATTTCTACCTTTTGATCAACTGCATCTGATGCCTATTGCAGCAAACATGCAACAATGAGTCTTGCTTACAACATTAGAATTCTGTATCACAGTTCTAAACAGTTTTCTAGTTTCATGCATTGCCTTAACCCCAGAAGAGTGCTCTGTAGTTGCACATGCACTCTAACTATTCTAATGACCTGGCGGCTAATGACAAGTTGGCAATGTGACTAGAGAACTGAGCCTTCACTGGAGCTCATATGCTTAGAGTTTAAGTGAACAAACGACAAGGCATCAGGATAAAGCTTGTCATTTGATAACTTTGGCAACAACAAAAAAAAATTCAATGTACTCTTTCAGATGGTGGAGGACCAAGAAAGCAGAAGATGGATTAAATTGAATCTTCTTTCCAAGTGTTTGAAGCAACAACAGTCAATGTTATACATGTAACCTGTACAGTATGGGCACAGTTCAGAGAGTACTCATTGGTCATTGGTAATGACATTTGGCATTGAAATCTCAAAGTCACTGCTGAAGTGTGGAAGCTGCACAAGCCTCACCTGCAGTTTGTGCTTGTCGCAGTCACGACGGCAGGGCCGGGCTCCAATGCACGCGTCGTACACTTGGCTCAGCTTCTGCCTGAGCACTGCATGCCAACAGTTCACTGTGAAGCGTCACTAACGATCTCTGCCTGCGAGTCTCTTACCATACTCGGCATAGCTGTAAAGTGCCAGTGACAGCAAGACTGCAGCCAACTGGAAGTTGAGGCCCTGTTGACAAAAGCAGAACAGCAAAATGAGTGCTCCTGAACATGTGGACAACACAAGCATGCAGCAGTAGCAACAACTGTTCTTGCAGCCACAATCACAGGGATGCCAAAGTGAAATATTGGATCATTTAAGATTTATGCACTATTCTTCGAAGTCTACATCATCATTCATTTTATAGCTGGTAATTTCACGATCATAGGTTCATTACTGGAAGGCAAGTGAACGTAAAAACTTTGTTTGACTTACACACCAAAAGCACCAGCACAGGAATGTCAGCGTGGCATCACGATTTCAAAAGATTTTCGTTTTGACTAAGCTGACATAACATTTCTTGGAACTTGCTGTTTTGTACTCTCTAAGAACTGTGATACAATGCAAATGAATTACTGGGGAATGCTAATGAAATGCTTTGCATTCTCGAGCAATGGTCAAACCTAAAAGCTTTGCAAATTAATACGACTAAAATAAAAGCAATGATTTTTCGTCCAAAGGGTAAAGCCATGCCATGCTCTCAATCTTTAAGCTATGGATTCGAAAACATAGAAATTGTGCCAGCTTTCAAAACCACTGGTGTTCGGTTTAATGAAAAGTTTCTGTGGGACGTTCATGTTAATCACATATGCTTAGCTGCCTCGCACTTTATTGGTCTTTTATATCGTAATAATCATGTCCTTCCTACCAAAATCAAACTTTTGCTTTTCAATTCTCTGTTTATGTCGCAGGTTAATTATTGCCAGCTAGCATGGGGCACTACCACGTTCACAAATTTAGAAAAGGTTTATATTTTGCAAAAAAAAAAAGCTTTACGTCTCATTTACGCTTTACCCAGAGATTACCCTTCTGCACAGCACTTCCAAACTGCTGCTATTCCAAAAGTATTTAGTCTCTATAAATTACACCTAGCTCTCCGATATAAACATGAAGTAAAACAAAATACATCGATGCTTAACGAAATGGCAAAACTAGCCGAATACGTTCCTATATACGCTTTGAGGCTGATGGAAAAATTAAGGTGAAGTCTTCTCGCACGAATTACAGAGTCCAAATGTTGATAATTATTTTACTTTCCGTTTCAAACGTTTTAGCAGAATCTGATGTTGACATTGATGTATGTTGTAGGTCTGAGCTTCTAGTGTTTTTCTAATGAATCCTATATCTGGTCTTTCAAATGTGGAGTGGCCTTTCATGAAGTATTCCGAGTGCTTATTTTGTTTCAAATGCTGATGACTCCCTGCATGTAATGAATGTTGTTAATTTCATTTTATTCCGCAAAATGTGTGTACCGCGGCTGCGTGACGCTGGACTGTAACCGACTAGGAAGCCTAGTCAAGCTCGACAGAGCTTGACTAGGCTTCCTTGCATGCCCTCTGCTCTGTGAAGTAGTAAATAAATGAAATGAATGAATTCATTTTTGATAAAAGCTATGTAGGGTTTCCCGAAGAGCCAGTTGGTACACATTATATTAATGAAAAAGAAGCAAATACCAGGCCCCGTTCGCATTGCACTTTTGAGGAGGAAAGATGCATAATGCACCTGGCACTCGTGGACAGCACTGAACCTGTCACGAGTGTGTCAAGAGCCCAGTAGAACGAGGGAACAACTGTGCACGTGACATTAGACAGTTTTAGTTGGGTGTCTGCTGCACCTCTGCTGACCTAGACTGGCATTGGAAATGGCTGGCAGCCTGCATTCACAGAACACTGTGGATGCCCAACTAGAGTATGTCTATTTTTGCGAAGAAGCAATTGACCCACTATGAGTCAGTAAGGAAATATTTGCACCTGTATAGTGACATGCTTTGTTCACTATGAGGTTGATGATGGCGATAAGCAATGATGTATGAGCCCAATGCAATGGCTTGCCAGCTTCAAGCCACCCACTGGTTAAGCGATTCACGTGATGCAACACATAATGGCAATCTACACTTCTGCCAAGCAACATTCCATCTGGCACTCGACTCCTTGCCCGGCGTGACACCCATATTGATGAAGCTTGAAAGGGCTTCCATCTTTTTGTGAAAGAATTTCAAGCACTTGTACTGCCCTGTTGTAGAATGTCTGCTTGCCTGGGCACAGTCATTTAGAAAGGGCAGCGGAAAGACACCGGGAAAAAAAAATACAGTGGGGACAAAGAGCGCTGACAAACAACTGGTCTTTTATTGCTGTCACCTGTGCATGTATATCTACCAAAATGAAGCAGTTGTGAGGAGTCTGAAAGCACGTCGACAAGACCAGTGAAAGAAAAATAAGATAGTGAGAACGATAAAATAGCTTTAAAGGATCTCACGCATGTGTGATTAGTGAGAAATACCACCCTACATCAATAAGAGCAAGAATAAAAGGACAATCAAACAAAACATCTAAGAAACAATGACAGCGTCAGACAAAAATATGGGAGGCCTGTTAACGTGTTTGTCACCTGCTTCATGAAGGAAAAAAGCTTCGATGACCTGGAGCTCTTTCTTATCTCTCCCCTTCTTCAAAATCTGTGTGCCGCGAAAACCAGGAGAGCAGCCACAACACCTTCAATGGTCAGCCAACAAACCACTATTTGTATTACACACATTATAATCATGTTCCTTCACCCTTTCGTTGAAGCGCCTGCCAGTTTGGCCGACGTACTGGCATCTGCAACTTAAAGGAATCAAATAAACCACATTAAAAGTGCACTCAGTGAACTTGCTCCTGTGTTTGGTAAGGCTTGTGTTCGGTAGGGTAAGCGTTCGCTGCGGGCGCAAGGCACCATTGGCGAACTTGTCCGCGCAAGCTCCAAGAACAAAGGAGCCGACAGACGGGAAAAAAAAGCGTGCTCACCATTCGCAATCCTGAGAATTCCTCTCACTACTGCCGCACACGCAAAATGTCTCATGAGACTCCGAGCACAGTGCCACAGCCAAGATCCAGTATGATCCCGTGCCGGATGAGAGAGGAAAACGTCACTCCTGCTCTCCCCACACCGCGGAGGAAGAGAGAGTCATGCTAGGACATGTGGATGGCAGAAATAGACGAAAAAGCCTGCACAATGGCGATGGGCTAGCTACAATCCTCAAAGTGGGGACAGCACAGCTTGAATGTTATGCTTTGATGCAAGCTGTGCGAAATTTTGTGAACGTATGGAATCACGTGCGCATGCTCCCATGTCTTTGCGCTGTCCTTTCTAAACGAGTACTATGCACCAACTAGCCCATACCAAAGTACTTCTAGGCACACTGCTGGCTTTGGCCCATCATTATTATTTGCATCCACTGTGATTTTCTGCTTTCGGACAATGCCTATTTTTCCCCTTACTGTTAACAATGACGTCGCCGACACAAGAAATTTCGTGGCATGAACTCTTCATTGTTAAAAACAGCATGAAGTCTAGACACAAGGAGCAAATCGCACAACATGAGCACTTCTCTAGTCCACTTCTCTTTTTGTGTCCAGTATTCGCAAAGCTTTTTTTTTTCTTTTTGAAAGTTACGCAGGCCTTAGCAGACACTCTGGGAGGTGATGGCAGGGGTGAACCTCAGCTGAGTCTGCTCAGAGCACAAACCCAGTTTGAGAGGGAAGATAGCGCGACATAAAACAAACATTGCAACGGATGAGATGTGCATTCCCAAGAGCAATGCAAGAATGTGGGGTGTCCTACTTTCAAGTGTGAATAGAGGGAGATGAGAGCCCTTGCCAGTTTCATTGCTTCCTTTCATATCTTCCAACATCTTGGAGCTTTCCACTCCTTCGGGCTACCCAGGTCCTGAGGGCTGCTCTGACAAACACAGGGATCCCAGATAGGCTGGCACTTGATACACTTGCCACGAAACGCAAAGGGGGGAATATAGGCACCGCACATTACACAGGCACTCTTCAGGTACGAAAAACAAGTCTGTTTAATTAGTCAGCTTGATGGCTCAGCGCGCTGGTTGTTCGCTGCATTCGGCGTTCATTTAAACCATGTCCAGGCAAAGTGAACCGTAATACTGTCTAATAATCTACAAAAAATGCTCATTCATTTGGATTTCACGAGACCAGAAAAACTTCAGTTAAAATTGAACGTACAAGAAAACAATAAACAAATGGCTATCTCATTAATGCACTTTCAATTTCTGGATTAGGTAAAACGTAAATCCTGTACTTTGCAGAGGAGCTGTGTAAGAGCCGCAATTTTCACAACACACGACATTGTTCACAATGCGGCCATGGCTCAGGACCTTCATCTGTTCGCTAACCCGAAACATTCCTATTTAAAACATTGTCACATCGTCACTATATGGTTTAAAAAGATCAGGATGGGGATATAGACTGCGCCGCCTCGGTTCGATTGTCAGCGAACGCGATTTTCGCTCCTTTCTGTTCAAAATTTCTGGCAGTTCGCCCTGAGTGTGCTCAGAGATTCGTTTGAATCATCTGGGTCACAGCTAAATGTGACCGAACTAACAAGAGTTTGATGCCACTGAACAATGCATACGCTGACTGGGACTGGATAACGTGTCCGAATGGTCCAATTTACCAAATTAACAGGTGTCAAACTAACGAGCTTTTACTGTATATAACGTCCTGGTGAAATTGTGTGAGAACATCAAGGTGGTTCACTGTTTTGAAGGAAACACAAGTGTTCGCTACCTCTGCTTTCTTTCAACCCATTTTCTGCATCGACGAGTCTTCTCATAAAAAAAGTGGCATTATTGCTAATGGGAAAAGTTAATTTGCTGATACAAGTGAAAAGAATTTTCTTTTTAGCCTGCTGTTAAAAAGTCACGCATCATGAAAGAAACCATTTCAGGCTGTATAAGTTGCTCACTTTCGGACTCTAAGAGCATAGATATAAAGAACAGCCTACACACCTAACTTTTCAGTGAAAGTGCCACTTGACACATCATGCAAAGCTTGCAAAGCTACACATTTGCAACGCGAAGACTCAAAATTGCTGCAACTACAGTGCATCAGAAATTACCGAGAACATGAGGAGTTAAGAGCGATTCCAATAGCTCAGCAGTGACTGTCGAAGTACTGAAGCATCTGCAACGCACTGAAAGTTTTGGAGGCTGTGATTCGCATCAAATCTGCCAGCCACGGTTCGGAATAATCAAAAAAGGTGGTCTGAGCCATAAACTTTCTTTCTAATGGCAAAGCACTGATGGTGAGCCTTCCCAAGTAGGTGTTGAGTTGGCTTCCTATTCAATTCCAGGTAATACTGTTTGTGGAAGAAATTGCCTATTCCTTATCTGTAGCACTCCTGCACTTAATACTGGTTACTTCATTTTCTTAAGTTCTTTTTTTTGCAGTCATACTAGAAGATTTATGAAAAGGTGACGCAGTCTTGTGAAAGCTACTGAGCTGAAAGATGTCTAATTTCTTTGTAAGAAGCCTTTAGAATTGCACAGTAGCAAATGACTTGTGTAGTTAGTAATTTGTGGATATTACTCAAATCCTAGATCACGGGCTCCAAAATTCTTCAGCTATTGGCGAGCATTATACCATTTTAAAGGTCACATGTCAAAATGATTGATTGATATATGAGATTTGTACCGAAGTCTCCGAACTCTGAAATGGGCCGAACTCTTGAGTACCTTCTAGTGGGGCTACCCAACAAGGACGCCGCTCGCGCTGAGAGCCCGTGCTTGGCCGTGACTGTCGCCATTGTATATTCTCGCTCGTTGCCGGCTAATAAACGCCTTAACAATTTGGGGGAGAGTGCTGCGATCCCCGTCTATGCCTTTGGAGCTACGATCACGTACCCTGCCATCTACTATGTACCACGACGCTTCTCAGCAAACGCCTCCTCCAATGCCACCCCCTTGTCCCGGTGTCCCCAGAATCCGCGATCCACCCATCTTCACTGGCGCTGATGGCACCGACGTGGAGGGCTGGCTCGCCATTTACGAGCGCGTGGGCGTCCCCAACAAATGGGACGAGGACGGCAAGCTGACCAACTTGGTATTCTACCTTACGGGTGTTGCCAGTTTGTGGTACAACAACCACGCGTCCAATTTTGCCACCTGGTCCGATTTTAAGACCGCAATCATCAACGTCTTCGGCCGCCCTGCTGTTCGCAAGCTGCAAGCCGAGCAGCGCTTACGTGAATGTGCTCAGGAGTCTGGTGAGTCATTCACCAGCTATATTGAAGACGTCCTGGACCTATGCAACAAATCTAATCACACCATGTCTGAGTCTGACAAGATCCGAAGCATTGACGATGATGCCTTGATGATGCATCGTGAAGGCATTGACGATGATGCCTTCACGATGCTGCTCGCCAAAAACCCCGGCACTGTGGCTGCGGTCATCACACTGTGCCACAGCTACGAGGAGCTCCGCCGGCAGCGTTCGACGACCCGACGCTCCCCACCACGAGCTGCAACGCTTGGTGGCTTGGAGGCCAGTTGTGACCAAGTGGCGTTGATGGCAGATCTAAAGTCCTTCATCCGTGATGAAATCGCGCGTCAGTTATCGCTCCTGCCCTTTGCCCATCAACCGGCTGTTCAACAATCGCATACTATCCTTCTCCCTCCCATCCGTCGAGCGATTGAACAGGAAATAGCGGAGGTAATGCCTGCGTACCACCCCCAACAACTTCCAGCTCCTGAGTTACGCGCAAGTGGTCGCCAGGCCGCCCCAAGTCGTTCCAGCACCCGCCCCTCTGACTTACGCCGAAGCTGCCGCTCGACCTCCGTCCTTTGCAGCGGGTATGCCCGCTACGTATGTTGACGTAGCCCCTCAGCCTCAGCTTCAGTCCACCATGCAGCCACCGTTCCGTCCATCGGCCCTTGCGACATGGGTGAGACCTACCCCGGTGAACAGATGGCGCACACCCGACAACCGGCCCATCTGATTCGCCTGCAGTTATGCCGGTCACGTGGCCCGTTATTGCCATCGCGTACAGCCGGCTTCAATTTCTTCACCTGTTGCTGGCCAACTCAGCCGTCCTTATCGCGAAGAACCGCCGTCTATGCCACCTCGGTCTCGCCCAGGTCCATCTCGAAGGTCGCCGTCCCCACGACGTCGTTCCCTGCCCCCTATGCGGCCAAGTGCAGCTGCTCATGAGCGGGAAAACTAGTCGTCGCAGTCCCCGAGGCAAGGACTGCGACGCTATCGCAATGTGAAAGCCCTCAGAGCAGCCCATCGAATGTCATTGACGTGCTTTTGGACGGTGTTTGTGCATCGGCTCTTATTGACACTAGAGCTGCCGTATCAGTTATGGACGAGAAACCCTCCGCTTACTTCGAAAAGTGACGACGCCACTTTCTGGGTTGTCCCTCCGTACTGCAAGTTTGCATCGTATTCATCCTACAGCAGGGTGCACAGCTCGCGTTGTCATCCAGGACATTCTGTATGTCGCCCAGTTCATCATCATTCCGGCATGCTCTCATGACGTCATCCTGGGATGGGACTTTCTCTCCCGCCATGGCGCCGTCATCCATTGTGCCACCGCCGAAATTGAGCTCTCACCCTTCTCGCATTTGACGCCAGAAGACAGTCCCTCGACACTGAGCCAGATTGTAATGAAAGACGATACAACAAAGCCTCCAAACTCGACGACGGCTGTGTCTGTCTACTACGCCGGTGTCTCTGACACCATTGCACTCGTTTCGCCATCTGACCGCGTTTGCAGCAGGAAAGGGTTGCTAGTACCTTTCGCGACCGTGCAGGTCAACCAGGGCAACGCTGCTATTTTTGTAACCAACCCGTCCCCGTACACTGTTACCTTGCTTCGAGGGGAATGTCTCGGCAGAGTGGAACCAGTCGACGACGCACAAGTCATGGACGTACCCGATGACACGCGCTGTCCCAGGTCGCGTATTATCAATGCTGTTTCCACTTCTGATTCGTCATCTGCTGATGTATTTGGCCCCTCGATCGCTGACAACCTTACGGCCGTACAGCGTTCCCAACTTCTGGACCTGTTGCAAGAATATCGTTCTTCTTTCGATGTCGGGCAAAGTTCTCTCGGTCGCACGTTTGTTGTTACGCATCGCATCGACACTGGTGCCCATCCACCTTTACGGCAACGTCCATATCGCGTGTCGCCTGCTGAACGTCGAGTAATTAATTATCAGGTTGACGATATGCCCCGACGCAACGTTATTCGGCCCTCGGACAGTCCATGGGCGTCTCCTGTTGTTCTTGTTGCGAAGAAAGACGGTTCTGTGCGGTTTTGTGTGGACTACAGACGGCTCAATAAGATCACTCGCAAGGATGTTTATCCACTGCCACGCATCGATGACGCGATTGAGAGCCTTCATGGAGCCGATTTTTTTTCGTCTCTCGATCTGTGCTCGGGGTACTGGCAAGTACCCATGGCTGACGACCCTCGACCAAAGACCGCCTTCGTCACGCCAGACGGCTTGTACGAGTTCAACGTCATGCCGTTTGGTCTATGTAATGCACCTGCGACCTTTGAGCGCATGATGGACACCGTTCTGCGCAACTTGAAATGGTACACATGCTTGTGTTACCTCGACAATGTCATTGTCTTTGCTCCGGATTTCTCCACGCATCTCCAACGTCTGAAAGAAGTTTTCGCACGTGTGAGCAATGCCGGCTTGCTACTAAATCTGAAAAAGTGCCGCTTTGCAGCACGGCAACTCACCATCCTGGGGTACGTCGTGTCCAAAGAAGGCATTCTTCCTGATCCTGCCAAGCTTCAGGCCGTGGCCGAATTCCCAAACCTGCATCTGTCAAAGAACTGCGTAGTTTCGTGGGCCTGTGCCCATACTTCCGACGCTTTAAACGAAACTTTGCCACGATCATATCACCGCTGACGAAGCTCCTTCGAAGTAACGGGCCTCTCAATTCGTGGTCATCCGAGTGCGACGACGCGTTCGCGAAGCTCCGCCATTTGTTGACGTCGCCTCCCATTCTACGCCACTACGACCCTACAGCCCCAACGGAGGTGCACACGGACGCCAGCGGTGTAGGCCTAGGCGCTGTCCTGGCGCAGCGAAAACCCGGATTCCCTGAATATGTCGTAGCATATGCAAGCCGTACGCTCACGAGAGCCGAGACAAACTACACCGTCACGGAGAAAGAGTGCGTGGCGATCGTCTGGGCTCTTACAAAGTTTCGACCTTATTTGTATGGTCGCAAATTCGATGTCGTCACCGACCATCATGCACTATGCTGGCTTTCATCATTGAAGGATCCCTCGGGCCGTCTCGCCTGTTGGGCTCTTCGCTTACAAGACTACGACATCCGTGTGCTGTACCGCAACGGACGCCAGCATGCTGACGCTGATGCCCTCTCACGCTCCCCTCTACCTCAAGACGGCGTGCCCTGCTCAGTAACCTCAATTGCTGTATCTGCCATCGATGTTGACATCCTCGCTACCGAACAGCGAAAGAATAATTGGATCGCCCCGCTGATCAACTTGCTCTCTGATCCGTCCGCAACACCATCCACGCGTGCCTTGCGTCGCCGAGCTCACCATTTCGCCATCCGTGACGGCCTCCTACACGACGCAATTACGACTCCGATGGCAGGCAGTGGTTACTCGTCATACCCCGCAGTCTGCGGTTGGAGATATGTGAACCTTTCCATTCTGATCCGCAATGTGCGCACTCTGGGGTATTCAAAACTTACCACCGCATTCGACAACGCTACTTCTGGCGCGGGATGTACCGCTACGTGCGCCAGTTCGTTCGCTCTTGCCTCATTTGCCAACGCCGTAAACCGTCAGCACACATGTCGCACGCCGGTCTGCAACGGTTACCTTGCCCTGACCGTCCCTTTGGGCGCGTAGGTATCGATTTGTATGGACCACTTCCTCTGACATCGGCTGGTAACCGCTGGGCCATCGTTGCCGTTGACCATTTAACGCGATACGCCAAAACCGCCGCTCTCCCTGCGGCTACTGCGCGCAATGTTGCGTCCTTCCTGCTGCATCGATTCATACTGCGCCACGGACCACCCCAAGAGCTTCTCAGCGATCGAGGCCGTGTCTTTTTGTCGGAAGTCGTCGAAGCCATTCTGACGGAGTGCCATTCTGTCCACCGCAAAACTACTGCTTACCACCCACAGACAAATGGCCTCACCGAACGCTTTAACCGCACCCTCAACAACATGCTTTCTATGTACGTCGCTGCCAACCACACTAATTGGGATAATATACTGCCCTTCGTCACCTACGCCTACAACACCGCCCCTCAGAGCACGACCGGTTTTTCACCTTTCTACTTGCTGTATGGAAGGCACCCGTTGCACACCATGGACACGATACTCCCGTACACGCCGGATCCATCTGAGTGTACACCTCTTCCCGAGACAACCAGGCTTTCTGAAGAGTGTCGCGAGCTTGCCAAGACATTTACGACGCAAGAGCAAGAGCGGCAGAAGAGTATTCGTGATGGCTCCACCATTTCTGAGCCCACGTTCCTTCCTGGTGCGCTTGTATGGCTCTCGATCCCGACCTCTGTAGCTGGCCTCTCTTCCAAACTACTTCCCAAATACAAAGGCCCCTACCGTGTCATCGAGCGCACCTCACCCGTCAACTATCTGATCGAACCCGTTGAACAATCTTCGTACATGCCCGGCCGTGGGCGAGACATCGTCAACGTGAAGCACCTGAAGGCTTATTATGACCCGCTCATAGTAACAAGCTGTTAGGTCGCCAGGCAGCTCCCTCTTCGACCCCGGGGTAATTGTAGCGAAGTCTCCGAACTCTGAAATGGGTCGAACTCTTGAGTACCTTCTAGTAGGGCTACCCAACAAGGACGCCGCTCGCGCTGAGAGCCCGTGCTTGGCTGCGACTGTCGCCATTGCATATTCTCGCTCGTTGCCGGCTAATAAATGCCTTAACAGGTTTAACATTTGAAAACCACTATATGATTATGAGAGACCGTAGTTGAGGGCTCCGGAAATTTCGACCACCTGGGGTTCTATAACGTGCACCCAAACCTGAGCACGCGGGCACACAGCAGTTTCACCTCCATCGAAAATGCAGTCGCCGCAGCCGAGATTCGATCTCGCGACCTATGGGTGAGCAGCAGAGTACCTTAGCCACTAGACCACTCTGTGGCGGGGCAATGTCAAAATGCTCCACTAGTTCTCAGTGTTCTTGCTCGTCTATGATATCCATTGGTTGGTGAAGATAGCGTGTATTTTAATTTTTGCATCGAGGGCACAAACTATAGCATAGTACTTCCATGGCATTTGAACTCGTATTTTCAATGTTAGACATTAATAATGACAGCTTTATATTTACACTACATGAAGCTAGGCTTTCCAAGCAGCTTAAAATTAAAGGCCCAGAACTCGCAAAGATGAGTAGATGGCAAGCACAATTCATACTCACATGAAGCAAGGCACTAGTAGCATATGTCAACAGCAGGGATCCGAGGTTCCCCAAGTGTGGCCGGGTGACCTGAAATACGTCTGCGCACAAATTTCTCCCTCCACATCCAGCGCAACGTCCAGCCATTTCCGGCCAAACTTACAGTGCTTGAGCCAAGTATGCATGGCACGATTCCAGTGCACTACCACTTGCACCAGCGACCGGGGGAGTTCCACTTCCAGAGGGGAACACAACTGCAATGCCCTGAGGAGAAGTGGAATGCAGCAGCCGAGATCAGCAACACTGACATACGTCATTTTACACTATGGTGATGTTCTTCTCACCAGACTAAGAATTATGTGGAGTTTTAACTTGGCACGAGTATAGAAAACTACTTGAATGCTGTCACGAATTCTTCAGCGAGGAAGAAAGTGTGTCTGATCATATTAATCCCGCACTGTGAACATAGCGTTGTTCCTTCACGGATGTTTGCAAGAAACAGTGATTACTCCAAAATCCACACCAACATACGAACAGACTCGCAAAACTTATTGAATAAGATCCAACGACCATCGACAGTGCGCTGCACTATTGCCACAATTTCAATGTTTCTTACAACATTGCTAACGAAGCCAGTAACTTGAGTCCTTTTCAGGTTTTGCGGCAATGCAACACAGAACTTTCTCACACAGGCAAGGCTCCGTTAGAAGATGCCCTCTTTACAATCTGGAGCCCACCACTGTCAACCCTTACACACTCAGTGTTGCCAACACAATAGTGTTGCTGGTAATTCAGATAACAAAGTTGTCTTATAGAAAATTACGTCATGTACTCACACTTTCAGCGGTGTTCTCACTTTCCATGATCAGTAAAATCTGACAATATAGCAGCACTTCAACCAATAAAGTTGTAAAACCAATAAAGTTCTTGCCAACCAAGCAGCACTTCAAAACTGTGCAACCTTTCAGATGCAATGTCCCACACCAAAATCGTCGTCAGAGTACATATGTCTTCTTGACTTAATGCACATCTAGCATGTGTTTGCTGGACTACTATGCAAGTCTCACTATTGTCAGCCTGACTGGGCTCCTGTAGGGCAAGGGCTTCTCCAGTGTTTCTCCAACCAGACTCTCTCACCTGGTCCTGTGCTTGTCGGAGCTACGTCATCCTTGCAAAACTTGTCAATCTCATCTGCCTGGCTAACTTATTGCCTCCTTCTGGCGCGCACTTGCCCTCTCCTGGAATCCAGTCTGCTACTCTAGCCCAAATAACCGTTCTTCTTAATGACTCCTCTTAGCAGCTTCTCACTGCCCATGTCCATTTCTACTTGATTTAACCTAAGATATGCCACACACGCTTCATTTTCTATTCTTTATGTACCAACTTGCCCGTGCTGTGCCATTGCCTCTCTGCACCCGACCACTGATGCCCCAGCCACTGTTCTCCCACGTTTATCAGACACTGCATACATTCCCGAGCAAGATGGAACGGAGCGGAGAAACAACAGCGCTGCACACGCCTGCAGTGTTGACTCTCTGAAGCCACCATGCAGATCTTCTCGCTATTTGGACCTTACTCATCCAGGTGCAACGAAATGGACTCAACGAGCTGCCAGTTTCTTAAACAGGGTCTTAGGAAGTCAGAATCTTTAGCCTCAAAGCACCAAGTCGTCAACTGGACATTTAATATTGAGGTACAGATGTGCTCTTCATTGTGCACCTGCCAGTGCTGCAGGATTGATAGGATCCGATCGTGACCACCACATGAAAAGGAGAAGGAGGGGGTGAACAGAACCTCAACCATGTTAGTTGATCCAGCACATTGAAAAGCTTCTGGTGCCTGTTAACTCAAATCGGAACTACGTATACTCGTTTTCACACATCAGGTGAGTGGGAATTGAGGCTAGCCTGCAACCGTTGCGCAGGCTTTGCCGCCTATTTCTGCCGTTATTGTGTCCTGACATGACTCTCTCCTACGTGATCTGTTGCGCTGGGGGAGCGGGAGTGAGTATTAATCCCTCTGACCCGGTAGCGGATGTCGACTGTGACGCCGTGCGCAGAATCTCTCGGGACGTTCCGTGCACGCGCGTCGGGAGTGAGTCAGATCTCTCCGGGACAACCTAAGCATTTCTTTCCCATCCAGTGAGCATTTTTTCCCGTGAGCACGCATTTCTTTCCCATCTGTCGGCTCCTATTGTTTGAGGCTCGTCAGACTTCGGCAACGGCGCCTTGCGACCACGGCGAACGCTCACCTTTTGTTGCCCCTTTCGAACTCTCAGCCGAAAAGCGTTGCGGTGTCTTCGCACGTGGTCGTACTATGCCGACCCGTATCTCTCAAGCCCAAGCCGAACGCGAGCGAAGTTTTGCTTTGCTTGCTGACCGGGCCCTTTTGTCCCAATGTCCCCGTGAATCACTTTTGCCCACGGAGATGTGCACGCGGCACCCTGCGTAGTACTTCGCACTCGTGGCATGAATAAGCCCATTTTCTTCCCCGCCGCCTCTTTTGCAACAAGCTCTGTATTGCGTTGTGGTGTTGCCACAGGCAATAATATGTTGCAACGTTGAACAGTACCGTGTTCTCGCCACGGCGACGGTTAGCGCGTGGCCTGCGGCTCACTAAGACCAGACCCACGCTAGTGGCCGTACTCCTTCGAATACGTGTACACTACAGGTGCAATGCTATGGAAGCCAACAAAACTTCTTGCAGTAGATGCGTTCACATTAAAAAATTGCTCACTTTTGCCACACATAATTGATCTTTCTTTTCGTTATTAGGCAGAGAATTAAAGAAAAATGTTTTGTGCCTTAGAAATAAATAAATCCTGTCATGCAGCTGGATATCCCACGGCTAGATAGCTTAGCGTCTTGTTGCTCTTGTTTTTTTTTTTTCATATGTTTCATTTGTGCACTATCAGACGAGTTGCATAGAGGCTCGTGCGAGCGCTTATAACGACAAAAAACACCCAAAAGACATGCAGAATTACAGATTTTGCTGATCAAACTTCTTGCATAGCCTCCACAGCATTGGTTGAATCTGATGCATGAAATGGATAGCATATGCTTGTACATAAAGTACTCACCCCCTACTTGTGCTGCTTACTGCTCTGTGCACAATGTCCACTAGCGTCCACAGAGGCCACAGTACTCAAGTCATAACTCCCATTATACGGTGCAACCACTACCTTGCATAAGCTGTGCCTGAATGTGTGGGAGCATTTCCAATTACTTTAGAATCTTCTTAAGACTGTGCACTTAATGAGAATGACTGAGATTATTCTGGAACTAACCAAGCCCCTATCGACAATGCTGGCATCTTCAATGCCACATGTATAAATGCCGATGAACATTGCTGCTGATCAGATTATTCGACGACAGTCATCTGTGTGGGCTGATAACATTGCACTCGGTGTCATTGTTCTTCTGCGCACAAGTCTGTTCAATAAAGAGTTTTATTGTTACCAGCTATGACTGCTTCATTCCCTGTCACAACCAAGTGACAATGTATCCTTGACACACATTTGTTCACTAATCTTACCTTGTCTTCGTTCTGTGCTCTCTTCTTGTCCATTAAAATTGCACCTATCATTTGTCTTTCCTTGGCTTGATCGGCTTAATTTAAACCCCCTTCACAATACTCCAGGTTCCTCCCCTATAGATAAGTTTCAGTATGCTATAATGTTCCTGAAAGAACACCAGCCAGAAAGCAGAGTTAGAGCAATGCTAATTGATTTGTGAAGCTTAACGTTCCAAAACCACCATATGATTACGAGAGATGCCGTAAAGGAGGGCTCCGAAAATTTCGACCAGCTGGGGTTCTTTAACGTGCACCCAAATCTACGGGCCTATGGGATTTTCGCCTTCATCAGAAATGCAGCCGCCGCAGCGGGGTACGTTAGCCACTAGACCACCATGGCGGGGCAGAACAATGTTTCTGGTGATGTCTATCATTTGGTGCGCTTTCACAACAGTTGCAATCTAAGGGGGATATTTTTATTGTACCTTGACAAATGTCATCTGCTTTGCTTGCATTTCCTTACCTGCAAATTCTCACACTTGCTACTTACCCACCAAGAATACCACGACACACTGAAACCATGCGTGCCATTTCTGAACTGAAAGTAAAGGGTGCTCTGTGTCGAAGCTGGGAAACGCATGCAACACAGCCAATGATTACTGTCGTGTGACAGAAGTAGTGAGATCTGAAGGGCACACCACACTCACAAGGTTCTTTTTGGTTGGTGAAGTGTTACACTAAAAAACGTGCAAAACCGCAACCATTATTTTAGGGTGAATGAGAGCTTGGAGCAAGGCTTACCAAGTTCCCTCATTGCTGACGCCCGACGCAACCGCGCTGGCCTCAGACAGGAAGGTGACAAAGTAGTGGCTGAAGCGAAACGAGAGCGCATCCCGATATGCCGCCAGCCACCTGCAATGCGTGAAAGTTCAAAAGTGTAGGTAGCTGGGCCAGTTGGCATGGATCCATGGTACCAAGCAGCGCGAAAAAACAAGACAGACACACAGGAAGAAATCACAAAAACAAGCAGTGGCTTTCAACTAAAATTTTGACTCTGTTGTTGTTTATGTTCACAAGAGAGCAACTTTCACGTCTATTCAGGCATTTTTGCTAATGAAGGGATAAGGACACAGAGGGACAAAAAAAGAAAATGGCAGCTGAACAAAAATGTCTAACGAATTCACCCAGCTGTACTATTCTCTCGACTGCTTGCTTGCTTGTGAACTGGGCAGTTGTTGAAGTGCCAGGTAGGACGAGAGAGAGAGAAACGAACAAGAAAGGCAAGTAGGTTGACCACACTTGGCACAGTTGGCTACCCTGCACTCGAGGATGGGAAATGGGAGAATAACAGATAAGATGGAGAAGGAAGAAAAGAAAAAAAGGGAACTAAACCGTTAGTGAGAACACACACAACACCAACTCATGCTGGTAGTTCACACACGCCAGTGAAGTTCGGTCCCCTCCATGTAGCTCAGCAGGCTTTCGTGGCCTTGTGCGTGCACATAACCGTGGGCCAAGGTTTGAGGATCTACCTTTCAAATAGCGGTCTTGCATCAAGATGATCGAGTACTGTATGGCTCCTAGAACACACCGCTGAGTCTGGTAGCAAGGGCAGTGGCATAGAACATGCTGATAATCTCACAGCCGCATGCATTGCATGCTGCACTCTTGGCCGTTCCTATGAGACGAGAGTATGGATTCGCAAGTGCCACACCCAATCACATAGTACGACATAACAAAATTTCATTTCGGCAGGAGAATTCGGATGGCAAATTATGTTGCATCTGGACCAGCTGGTAATCTTGGGTGAGGAGTTTGGTTGCAGCAAACTTGGGAACGAATGGGCGCATGTCCTCGTGTGTCATTCTCAATCAGCCTCCATTCTGCTGCAATCTCTCGTCCACTTGTCGGAGGGCATGGCTGTGTGACCCTCACATGGCAGCTTGACTGTTACACAAACCAACATGAACCCCGTAACACACAATGCCTCCATCATTTTTTTCCTTCATTATTAAAAGGGCACCCAAGGAAAAGATCATTTTTCTCCTATTGATAAATTGCAGCTTGGCAATACCAATGTCCCCATGCTGGTTATAAATATACATTGGGTAAGTGAGAAAGTACACAAAAATAAAATGCAAGTGGTGCTGCTACCTTAATATTCCCGCACTGATCACTGCGCTGTGTAGATTTTGAGGGCTTCTCCTAGGGCCCGCATTGTTTTTAGTCCACAAAAATGACGTGCTTTATCCCCTGAAGCTCCCAGAGCGTAGTCTCGAATATTTCGTTGATTCAATGCTGCCTGAATATCAAAAATACACTTTGAAACCCATGATGTAGGCGCAAAAGTTTTGGCACAAAAGTTAAAGACAAAGCTTTGACCTTGATTTCCTGCTCTAATATAAACATATCAAGGTGAAATGAACATCATTAGAGTTTTTAGAGTACGACTTATCAATGCAAACCGTTTCATTGTTTTGCTTTAGTGTCGTTTTAAGAATATGGTGTAGCGTGTAGCTTGCCTCAGGCCTAGCGTGTTGGAGAGGAGCCACGTGGACCAGCAGTTTGACACAGTCAAACAGGCGTAACACAGCACCAGGCTCTGGCCCAGGGCACGGAGCCACGACCAGAATCCGAGACCAGCAAGGAGTTCAGGCTCGAGGCTCCTGGCGTATGCCTCGTACCCAATCCATGGCCCGAACGGGGCCGAACCCACGTGCAGCAGGTAGCCAAACATGGCAGAGGGAGTGGGTGTTGCGAGTCGGCCACGGTCCATGTCAATGGCTAGGGACACCAGCTTCATGCACAGAACCAGCTGACAGCCTGCGTACAAAGCGAAAACACAAACTTAGAAAACATCAAGATAGATTTACTAGCACAAAAGGACGAAACAATTGAGAATAAACACACATACAGCATTGATAGAACTGTGCGTGTGTGTTCCTTCTTAAGTGTTTCATCTTTTTGCATTGGTAAATCTATCTCAATCATGAACCAACTCGCCCAAGCAGCAATTGCAGCAAAGTTGCATAGACTCGGCAATACAGATCTTGGCACAGTTGCAAATATAAATGTCAATGCTTCCTTACCTCGGACCTGGTGCCAGGACTTGGGCTCAACAAGCCACAGCTCACTGCAAGGAAAATTCCATGTGGTCGTTAAGTCTCGTCAGTTCAATGACTACTACGTGCTAGTTAGTAAAGTTCCACGTTTTACTAGCAGCACGCTGAAAGTTGACACTGAAAAAGAAACACACAAAGAGAAGTGGTATAACTTGGATCAACCTTAATGCGATTGAAGCACAATAAATGCTCCACACCGCTACCGGAACTTTCTTGCATCACCGAGCTCGCTCCTTTCGGTATTCAATAAAATGTGGAAGACTTTGTCCCACATTGCAACAGCATCTGACCCACTCGAACGAACACTCAATGCTCACCAGTGGCACAAAAAAGCACCAACTGCTATGCAGGCAGACTATTGCATTTCAATTGCAGAGCATGATACATTATCAGGACATCAGGCAATATGACATGTTATTCGCACTTCCCTTCTATATATATATATATATATATATATATATATATATATATATATATATATATATATCCTTGCAACTCACATTATGATGGTCTACAAATTGTACTGACAACAAATTTAATAAGATATAGCCTTCATCAGAGTGACTGTGTATGGCAAAATATTCGTCAGAAGTGATATAAGGGAACATTATTTAAAAAGAAAGCTTAATTTACCATTGTTTCAGTGAATGTTTGCTGCCTCTTCCTTGCCAATGGTGCACAAAAATGGCAAATTTAAGTTGTGTGTCCTATGAGCACCCGTATGTCAAAGGGGATATAGAACATGAATACACATATGGTGGAGCCTGGCATGCCACTTGAAAATGTAAAAAGCATTATTCAACTCGGAGCAAATATTAGGATCTATCCTTGAAATGTTACTGCCAGAAAGCAGCCGTGTAAATCGAGAGCTTTGTCACATGCGTGCTCCAGCTATGTTGCTTCAACTACATAGCCACAGAAAGTTATCTTCAGGTGAGACTACGTGGCTCGACTGCATCACTCACCAGGCAATGACAAAGACAGCCACCAGAGAGGCACACGAGAGGCCATGGTGTCGAGGCAATGATGTCAGCACGGCCGTTCCCAGTAGTGCCAGGCCAACCACATAAGCTGCCAGGCGCCCGACCAGACTATACAGGCAACATACGCCAAGGAGTGCGGACAGCGCATGCACCCACACACTGCCAACCGGTAGAAGTCCTGCAATATCGCAAAGTTGTTTAAGGTATTCCGGCATTACAAGAAGGTATGAAACGTAGGTTAAGTTGAATGCCTTAGCCCAGCAGCATAGAAGCAAAACAACCACTATGAATAGTTGTGTCGTTTCATGCATACAAGAAAGAAAATGCAAATCTGAATGTTTGTGCGTTAAAAGCGGGAAAGACCACAGTAAGCTTCGAAGATACAAGGCGACGGGCACATGAACAATTGAATGAAGGGTTAAGCCGTGCTCCGAGAAATTGCGTGTAGTTGCGTGCAACTTTAGAAAGCAGCAGGGATTCCTCGAATGTGTGAACACGGGCCTGCAATAAGTGCGTACTCTAAACTGACAACACTAGCCAGATTGCCAGTAACTCCGCCACATGGTTCACGAGCCAGACTATTTCATTAGTTGCAATCAGTCATCCGGGCAGCGCCTCACCTGACAGTTCAGTTGTACCTGACTACAGCGTCTGCAAAGCTCATAAATCCTGTGTAAATGTTTTTGAGTTCCGTTGCGCGCAGTACTTGGAAGACATAGGTCATAGTATGTTTTATGCCACAACAACATTGAAACTAGATTCCACTGTCATGCTTAAATATATACTCAGAAGTGAAGGAGATAGAGGCAAGAACACAGTTTAGGGTAAAGAGAAGAAACAGCATACACGATAAAGGAAGAAGAGAGCAAAACAGGCACGATTTGTTTCAATGAAGAAATATTGAAAAGGGAAAGAGATCAATCATTCAAAAACAAATTTAGAAAAGTAGAAAAAAAGCTCAGTGGTAAAGGAACATGGTGACAGACAATTTTACTTCCTTTTGCGGCCATAGTACACCAATGTCTCATTACATAATCTCATCTAGATGCCAACAACGTGCAATTTTTTAGCAGATCTTACGTCAGTGCTCTTTTAATGCTTTACGTAGATTGCCTCTAGTGTCATATGGCCCAAGTAAACCACATAACATAAAACAACAGTTAAATAGTTAATTTACAGAAGTTGGAGCCACTCGCAATAAGTAAATACTTATGCTTAACTTGTTTGCTGACTCTTTTTTTTTCTTTTTAAAACATCAAGGTGGCCTGGTGCTTATGGTACTTGACTGCTGATCAGAACTCAGCGCGATCTGCTACCGGCCACGGCAGAGGCTAAAATGCTTTAAGCTCATGCATTTAGATTGTGGTTTTGGGTAGTGCGGTGAACCAAACAATTATTATTAAACGCTGGTTTTCTTCAACTGAGCCACGAAGCGCATTCGTACGCGCCTAACTTCAGCCTATTTCTAACACCACCTGCTCGTGATGCTCGAGTTTTATTAGTAATTCAACGACTAGCGCATAGTTAAACATGCGTTTGACATGGTAGTTTTTTTTTTGTGTGTGTGTGGGGGGGGGGGGGGGCACATGATTTATGGAATACCTAGCTCATTCCCGAAAGTGGGTACGTGCCACTGTCAGAGATTTTACGTGCACGACTACGTAACCACAACACCACGCCTCTTCGGTTCAATCGCGCAACACGCAATCCCACTACTCCAACGCAGGCACCAAATTGCGGTATTAATACCGTGCTGGGTACAACCAGGACGAATGAGCGTAAAGAAATACGAATAAAACAGAACAGTGCGAAAAGGCCGTCGTCGCATAGAACGCTTTTCCATTCACAAAAGTCTGAAGCGAAGTGACGGTGTAAATACTCACTGGTGCTGACGATTGTCCTAAGGAGCAGGCAGGCGGGCAGTAAAATAACTGCCGCGCGAAGTCCATCACGCAGGCTGGGCGCTAGGCAATCGCTGTAGAGATCGCTGAGTGAGACATCGGGAGCTGTGACAACTTCGTCATCATCGAAATAGTACTCTTCGTCAGGCAGTCCGTCCCCGTCGTCATAGTCAAAATCCATCTGTCGCGCGGTTAGGATACACAATCATTACCGATGTACGGGCATTCTACATTGGCCTAAGTACGACATGAACGAACAGCATGCACGCCAGAGTAGTTGAATGAAACCAGACAGACTAGAGACAACTTGTAACGCCGGCATGAAATTTATGAATGTAAACTTTGTTGCTTTCGGGATTTTGTAAACAGACGCGACCATCCCGCCCACCATGGTTGCTGCTGGGAAAGGGTAAAGTGGCGAAACTTGGAGCAACTTTGATCTATTGAGTCGAGAGGTCGTACATAGGCCGCACACTGATTTCATTTATTCGCAATTCATTTGTCTTCAATGCTACTAACGTTTATGTAACAAGTGTACAATAGAAATTTATGACTTGATCGTTCGGCTACAAAGCAAGGCACTGCAATGTAGGTATAAAAACAAGGTACATGTAGCTTTATAAAAATTCAAAAGTTCTGAAGTATTGAATTCAAATACAGCACGGTGGCACCAATTCTAGGGTGCAGCCCTAGAATTGATATAACCCTCCCCCCTCCATTCTTGCCTATAGGGAACCGACACCGCACCAAAGATTATCCTACATCAACCCATCCCTTGCATAGCCTCATACAGTAATACTGCCCCCCTCCCCCTAACGTTTTGGTAACGCCTCACCCCCACCCAACCACATATAAAATGGAATTCTGAATAAACCGTGCGGCCTATTTACCTTCGTGTGGTGTTCACAAGCAATGTCCTTCGAAAGCACGTAAGAGAAGCGATTGACCTCTCAAACGGTGAAATGTCGCGTGATGCTCTTAGACTGCTTTAATGGGACACGTGTAAAAAATACAAACACCCTGAATCAAATGTCATAAGACTGCTCTGTATTCCAAAGGTAACATAAGTATGTCTTTGCTCGTTTCAGTGGTGTGTTTTTACGGCATACGCGTACATCACAGCTGCTCGCCACTGATGAATTTTTTTTTAAATATATGAACACTCTCGGCTGATTTTTGCCGTCACCGTCATGTCTCATATATGTATGTATGTATGTATGTATGTATATATACATATATATATATATATATATATATATATATATATATATATATATATATATATATATATATATATATATATATATATATATATATATATATATATATATATATATATATATATATATATATATATATATATATATATATAAGGGAAAGAAGTGTTTACTGAAGGGCTCGTTTTTCCGTGTTTTGACGCAATATTTATGAGATCTAACAGACAATAATGCCAAGGAATGTATAGGGGAAGTTATTAGAACCAAGTTATTGTAAATAAGAAGAAATGTGGGTGAAAAAATAACTTGCCGTGAGCAGGAATCGAACCTAAGACCTTCTAATAACGCGTTCGATGCTCTACCACTGAGCCGTCACGGCGGCTATCTCTCAGGCCACTTTATTAGATCGCATAAATTTGTGTGAAAACACGGAAACACGAGCCCTTGGGTATACACTTATTTCCCTTATTCATTACCGAGGGTCTCGTACTGGCAGACTTGGTGCCGTCAGGTTGTATACGAGGGACTATTGGTCAGTTGGCAGCTCGTATTTAGTTCACGTGCTACGTGATACCATACAGGTTCATAAAAGAGTGTGCCACACTCGCCGCCATGGCTACAGGTGGTGCTGGCTGACACTCCCATGTTTAATTTCACATGTAAAACCAATAAAGTAGCTGGGGGGGATAGCCGCTGTGATACCTCAGCGGTAGAGCATCGAACGCGTTATTCGAAGGTCGTAAGTTCGATTCCTGCTTACGGCAAGTTATTTCTTCACCCACTTTTCTTTCTTCTTATTTACAATACATTGGTTCTAATAACTTCTCATATACATTCCGTGGCAGTATTTTGTTCATATATATATATATATATATATATATGACACAAAAATAAATAAATGGGAGAAAAAAATCACAAGACGCCACCAGCCAGCCCTTGCTCCCCAGCATGCTGCTAGGCCGCGCCGCTCTTGCCATTAACGGCGAGCTATATGTATGCACCGTATACCACTGGCTAACTGTCAATGTACTTAAAAGAAACATTCTTGAACAAAGCTTGTATGTCTCGCTTGTATAGTTATGTACCACGAAAAATGAGGCAGCTATAGTTCTGTTATACCTGTTTGCAAAATTTTAAAAATTTCTTCATAATAAAACTCGTTTTATGGCCATTTATATACCCCGTACGTGGTGGGTGAGATTCATATATCAAGGAAGAAGCAAGCAAGCAAGTTTCTCCCACCATCCAGCTACTTCCGGTGTCAACGCCCACACTGCAATGTCTGGGGCAATCTGCGGTGGAAGTTTTGGTGAAGTGCATTGGAGCTGTACTTTTCACTACCGTCACCGATATTGTTGACGTCGATTAACACCAAGGAAGAAAACGCCGGTGAAAACTCTGTATGAAGTTCGGCCTTTGGGACGCCACAGCGTGTCGCACGAACACTTGCGGAACAGCTCCAAGGAATGCCAGTGGCGCTAAACCAAGGCGGGCTCGCATACATGCCCAAACACAGGGAGAACGTGCCGCTGCGCGTGTGAGAAACGCAGCAGCTCAACCCACATTCGACCGTATTCACTACATTTAGTATGGTTCCCAAATCTCTTAGCTTTACTTCGTATAACAGTCCTATGAGTTGCTATAGCATTCATTGCTTCAGCCCCTGGCCGAAACTGTGACCTTTTTTTTATATAAAACGCTTGCGTCTACTTTTGCGATGCACTAGCTCTTTCGGTATCACTAGATGTGAGTGATGTAAGCATATTCGCCTCACGCACTGTTGATTCTGCTGCGTACCATACAAGTGGCGCCATGCTCGGCGAACAGGGGCGAAAATTGGGTGCACGAAGCCCACAGATGAAAGCTGCTGTGAGTTTTGCCCCCATTTTTGTATACGCCTTCTAGTTTGTTTTCATGTTGGCAACGCTGGCGCTGCTCCACGTGCCTCCCGTGCCATTTGTTATGCCTAATGAGATACAGTGAAGCTTCACTTGAACGAACTTCATTCAATGGACCCTGGGAAAAATTCGTTAATGCGAAAATTCGTTGAATTGAAATAGCTATGTTGCAACTTGTTACAGCTGGAGTTGTAACAAGTTGCACGTTATTAAAAATCCAAAATATAGTTTGCCAATGTTGCAGCATTAATAAAAAAAGGGGGGGGGGGTGGCAAAGCTTTACTGCGGGAGATAGAATACGCGGCTTTTGTATATGCTGCATGGGCGAGAGGAAAGGAAGCCTTCACGGCAGTAGTAGTAGATGCGGATCCACTCACTCGGGATGCTATTGCAGTAATCACTAAAGATGCGACAGTCGCAGAACATGTGACCATAGCATTGGCCTCAAGGAATAATATGGGGACACGAATTTACAGGTATTCTAAAATAGCTATTAGACACTTTACTCAAGGCTTTGTAACCAAAAGGGCTACCCAGCTAATCGGCGAGATGGACAGCCAGGATATCGAAATCCGCCGGTTTCGTGCACACTTGGGGTCTAACGATCCATCTCGGACGAACTTAAACGAGGTGGCTAACGCAGCTGCTCAAGGGCTTACTTTCGGTGCACTACGTGATCACGATCCCAATAACACTCACAAGGAGAACAGGGACCGATTGCTTACAAACAATGAAGTCACAAAGCATTACTGCATGAACAGAAGAGAATTACCAATGACACATGTGACTCAAGAGGTGACTTTAAAATTGTTACAAGGATGAACTTACCCGAATCCCAATTTTATTAACAACATATATATCTAGAGAGAGATAGGTCAATTGCGAGAATTGTAATGGCATGATTACTCTAGACCATATGCTTTGGCAGTGTCACGTGGTTTTCACAGACTGTGATAAGTAAAAAGACTGGTGGCAAAGAGTCCTTCACAGTGGGGATATTTCAGATCAAGTACAGGCCGTCCAGAAGGCCCACAATGCGGCAATAAGGTTAAACCTTACTGTTCCAACGTGGGAGCCATCTGCGTCAACCTAAGATCTTCGGGACCTAAATAAAGTTTACCATACATATACCGCACAGTGGTCGTAAGCTGATGCGCGAAGCGAGGACTGTGGTATCGATCTTGTCACTTTGCAAGGTACAACGGAATCTCTCCGATACGTTTTTCGCGGGAATCGAAAGATGAAACGTACCTGGCAAAAAATTAATTAACCAGCTCGAGGCTTTCAAAAGAGCAAATTATGGGTACTCCACAAGCAACTTACTTTTATGGAGCAGCATTGAAGTACCCCGTCAAAAGACCGCTGCCTGGTGTGGTTGCCTGGCAGCAATATAAACAGACGTTGCTGCTGGAGAGGCTCTGCAACATGCAGATCGCAGCTTATGGAATGAAGGTTGGGCTAGTATACTGTATACCGCCGAAGAAATATAAATAAACGTGGTATTTCTCGATATACTGGTAAAGAACAACTTTCGTTGTCATATTATCCAATTGCGGGCAAAAATGTGACCTTAATAAATGCATAAAAATGCATTATCTTGAAGGGACGTTGGCCGTGAACAAAAATGAAAACTTATTATGCGGAATAGTATCAACTACGTTTTACTGTACTCTTTTAACTGCACGCTCATACAATGTCTTTTAACAATGTTTTAAGTGTAGCACAGCCGCATGCCTACATCGTGGTGGAATATAGCATACCTTATGTTATATATACAGGCAGTGTGCGTCTGCCTCTTTTCAGGTCCCGTGCTTTTGCTGGATTTTTTTCGAGTAAAAAGGACCCACTGGCCCAGATATTGACTTTTCTGCCACTTTAGTGTGGTTTGGGGTCATGTTTCCCACGATGTAGCAGAAGTTCCTCCACTCCCGTTGCCGATCGAACTGTTAGATTTATCGCTCATCATGTGCGTGCGCAGAGTTTCTCTTCAAGCGGGGGATTTTTCGTGGCAGCACTCCCCCCCTCCCCTTCCCTATTATGTCAATTTGTGGAGCAATCTTGGTGCCCCTCCCCCTCCTTCTCAGGTTCTAGGAAAGCGCCACCCCCCTCCCCAGCGATCGCCTGCGTTACTCGCGGAGAACGCTATCTGGCACTGTGAATCTATGTTGTGTTACATCTCTTGACCCACGCGGAAACGTACAGAATGTAAGAGGCTGAATCACCGCCTTTGACACTTAATTGCGTTGACTCTACTGGCGTTTTGGGAGAGGGACATCCACTCTTCTCTCCCTTTCTCTCCCTCCTTCTTTAGCCCCTCACAAAGTGAGCTAACCCACTAAGAATGCATGTGAGCGGGTTAATTTTCGGCAAGCGACCATGCCTGAGCAGTCGCACAACCTGCGAATTTTGATCTTTCGTGCCCCAAAAAAAGTTGAAATAAATAAAAATATAACACTTGTAAAAAGATTAAATATAATTCTAGTTGATGATGGCATGGGATAGAAAGGAAAATGGGGATTACCTTGAGTGAAGAAAAAGCTCACTTCGCACCATGAATAGGCAATTAAAACTTGATTAAAAGGGCCGCTTGTACCCTGAAAACACAGCAAAGTGTCTATGGGTTGTGTTGCTTCTTCTTCCTCTTTTCTACACCTTTACTTCTACTCTTTTTATCCCTCCTCACCCCCATCCCTTGTGAGCTCTGTGGCGGTGTCGCTCACTGAAGCAGACAATAACGGGGCTCACTTTTCTCTTCCTTTCTCTATCTTAAGAACCACTCGCAGTAAGGTGGGACAGCAAAGTGACGTTTGGTGGGTGCGCAGCACGAAAGTGTTGGGCTAGGAAGAATCATACGACATGTAATACTTGATTGGGATTTATTAATGGTCTCGTTAGATCGAGGACTGCCTCTTGGTTTGCTGCTCATAAAGCTTGAAAGACGGAGTCTTCGGGTTTAAAAAGGTGTACAACAATACACAACAGTATACTGTACTGTATCCTTCGTCTCAGCTGAAGGTATACAAGGGCCAGCGTGATTTCACTCGCTGCGCCAGTGCGTAGCGTGCGCAATGCGTGCGCCGCACCCTCCACTATGGCGGCGGCGCTCGCTGTCTCAGCGTGACAGCGTGGCTTGACCGCAGCGCAGGCATAGCGCTTTACGCCACGCGAGTCAGATACGTAGCATGCACACTCATGACGGGACTCGCACTGCACCCTCTTTTCCTTCCTTGTAGGTTTACAAGGATTCGTATGAGACATATAAATCCTTCAAACCTACGGTGGCAGAACGCCGAGTGTTTGAGTTCCATGGTTTTTTGTGAATAATTTTCATTTCGCCTGTCAAGCGCGGTCTCCTGCAGGTGTGCGATGGAGGTAGAGTCCTACGGAAGACTACCGGACACCAGAATAACCACGGGTGTTGCTTCCAGGAAGCGCTACAGCTCCGAGAGTGGCACTGACAGTGATGACACCGAACCCTACAACGTCAGCAGTGATGAATCAGGGGACCACAACTTCGAGCTCGTCAGAAACCACAAGGGAAAGAGACTATTTCGAGCACGTCACACAATTCGAGTGAGCTCACCATGCGATCTTCGTGGAATACTGAAGTACTAACTATCCTTTTCATGCCAGTTCTCGCTGTAGTGACAACATGAGACGCCTTAACCGGCAAGCCGTGTCTGTACAGCTAGAGGCACTGGTAACGAATGAAGTAAAGGAAGCAAGAGTGAATAGCCACAAGGACATCCTAGCGATTGACGTCAATCATGCGACTGCGCTTGACAGATTGCGTGAAGTAACGCACCTTAATTGGATGAAAGTCCGCTCTCATATACCGCTGGGCAAAGAAGTGAGCACTGGGGTGATATATGATGTTGCCGAAGCCATTACCAACTCAGACCTACATGTCTTGATTTGGCTGGCTTCGGAAGATGCCATTATTACAAGTATATGTCGTATCGCGACATCACGATGCGTAAGGATTGAATTTCAGGGCGAATCACTTTCATCACACGTAAAATTGGGCCACTTCCGACACGCAGTTCGCCCTTTTATACCAAAACCACTTCAGTGCTGGAATTGCATGAAGTTAGCTCACGTAAGTGGTGTGTGCACAAACTCTACTATCTGTCCCCGATGCACTGGGCACCACAACAAGGACACGTGCCAGGCCACGACTCTGAAGTGCTCAAACTGCAATGGGCCACATGATGCCTCTTCGAAGGACTGTCCTTTTATTCGAAAGGAGCTAACATTACTGAAGAAAAGGGCGGGAGATGACATCTCATACCGAGAAGCAGCTGCATCCATTATGCGATGACGGTCCCGTCGCCGGCACTGCACCAAAGTCTCCAAAACCTCGTCGCCTCGTGAGGCACGTCCGAAACCACCTCCACCTCCCCCACTCTGGCCAAGCGCTGTCGGTTCCAAGAACAAAGACACTTCTGCTAGCAGTGGAGCTGACGCTTCATCCTTATTACCGAGTCAGAACGCAGCCGTTTGAAAGGAAAACGATGCCTCTGGCAGCAATGCAGGTGACGCTTGGCCCGAACTCCCAAAGATACATGCGCCTGATGAGAGTAACCAGACTTCGACAGGGAGGGACACTTCATCGGTGCCTCATAACTAAACGGACGAAGGACAACTTGTCGAGCACCCTGGTCAGCGCTATGCGCGGGCTGCTGAGCAAGATGCAGACACCGACAGCTCAAAGCGGGTTGCAACTGCTTGACACCATGACTCCAGTTCTCGCAAGCCTTCGGAAGTCTGCTGCTTGAGAACGCAAGCGGCACCATCATGGCTTCACCATCGGCAAGATTTCGGGTGCATGGAACCACGCATACAAGTTAATGCAACGAATGTGCTCAATTGATTAAGACACGGATGTGACTCACTGTCTGTGATGTTAAGCACATAACTGCCGTTTTGTCGATGGCATGAGTGACACTTCTCTCTCTCTCTCTTTCTCTCTCTCTCCAACTTTTATTCCATTTACCCTCTCCCCAGTGCAAGGTAGCCTACCAGACTCACCCATGATTAACCTCCCTGCCTTTCTTTCATCCTTATTCTCTCTCTTTCTCTTCAAACCTGCAAGCTCCAAATTTTAGCGCCCGCATCAGGCGCAACGTGGGACTCGTTCTCTGGATTTCGTGCCGACCTGTTGTGCCCCGCGATCTCCCACGACAGCGCAGCTCTGGCCTACGCCATCTCCTGACGCCGATAAGAGCTCTCGCTGAGTGGTGCCCCGTCCTCGGACTCCTGCGACCGTGTCCATCTTTCCTATCTTCTTACTTCCGTCTGTGGCTGTCCCTGCGCCATGCTCTCTCATTTCCCCTCTCTCTATCTCTATACCTTTGAATCCTATCATTTTAATCTCTCCTTACCCCCTTCCCTAATGAGCCACTGTTGAGGTGTCGCACTAAGATGCAGACAGTTACGGGGCTCACTTTTTTCTTCTTTTCTCTCTTTTAAGAATCCCGTAAGAGAAGCGTAACGTGGCGTGTACATTTTCCGATGCAAAGCTATAACGAACACAAGATATACCATACTCATAAGCTTTGGCGGGTAAGCTCGTTAAAAAAAAGAAAGCAACGAAATATTAAGCCAGCTTCGCGATTGTGGTACCAAGCCTGAAAGAAGTGCCACTCTCTATGAGTTTATCTCTCTTGCTTTTGTCTTTCTCCGCTCGGCGGCTGACCCGAAGGTCGCGGGTTCGATCCCGGCCGCGACATTTCGATGGAGGCGGAATGATAGAAGAAGCCCGTGTAGTGTGCCATGTCAGTACACGTTTTCAGAGCCCTACACTTACAGCGTATCTCGTGATCATATCGCGATTTTGGGACGTGAAACTACAGATAATATTTATTACTTTTTATCTTTCTTTCTATATCGTCTTTCCTCTCCCTTTTGTTTCTGTCTTTATTTCTCTCTATTTCTGTCTTTTCCTTTCTTTTTTTACATTCTAGCATTTACTCAACTCTTTTCCTTTTCTCCTCCTCCCACTCACTCCCTTTCCCGACCCCTTGCTCACGTGCCCTTGCTTTACAGTCAAACCCACTTATAACAATACTTCTGTGTCACGAACATTTCATTTTTATAACTGATAATTACTATAAATGAGTTGTACGAAAAAAAGTGAAATACGAGAATAACAGGCTATTGTGAGGAAACTATAATATCTTATGGGATATAACAACATACGTCGCTGATAAAGATGGCAAATCAGCCGAATTTTCGGACGCACTCGAAAATTTGGATGCTTTCACGGGGTGGCCACAAGCCACGTAGAGCCAATGTATGATAACGGCTATAGAGTTTCGGATGCCGAAACACTTCTAAAAGCTCTCTTTTTTTTATCATACCGTGAGTCCGAGAATTTAACAGTAGCCACCACCGCTCCCGTACCGTGGGGGATTTTTAAGGTTAGCTTTGCTGCAACGCGAAAACGCTATGCGGCATAGCGTATCACGAATCTGAAGGAACGCTGGGGTTGCGGGCAGAGGTTTAGCAGCTCGAATGTCTCGTTTTCTTCTTTTTATTCGAAGATTTCGCATTCCACTACCTTTCGGCACGAACACCCAACCACCAGATTTGATTTTTACAACCGACAACGCAGCATGTGGGCATTGCTGTAAGCGAGTTATGCCTTGGAAAACATAGAAAAAGATGATAGTGCAGCATCTTAATATTATAACCAATATATTGTTAAAAGCAATATCGTTATAAGTGAGTTCGACTGTATTATACAATACAAGGCTATACAAAGCTCCTTCAGCGTGCCTGAACAGCCTGGTCACCTTAGGAAGCTCGCCTACGCATCGTGAGTACGCAAGGGCGAATCCCGCCTCGCCAAAAAAATTTTCTCGCACAGAAATTTTTTAAAATCAGTTCTTAGCAAACTTAGGCGACGTTGAGCGTATCTATCTATCTATCTATCTATCTATCTATCTATCTATCTATCTATCTATCTATCTATCTATCTATCTATCTATCTATCTATCTATCTATCTATCTATCTATCTATCTATCTATCTATCTATCTATCCGCCTGCGACTTTTAGCTCTCCTGGCCGTTTAGATATTGGTAACGATACCAAACTTCGTATGGCATAACATGACTGCATTAAGAACGTAATTGACCAGTCGTTACATAAAAACCATGACATGTATGTCATGATGGTCATGATTTACACTTCATAATCTTGCAGCTCTTGCGGTGGTTTCGTTCACATGACATGTTGCAAAACAGGTATGGTGTGGCATGATTGCATGGCGAACACAAGCGACAGACCCTAACATAAAAATCATGACATGCGTCTCATGTAACAACGTGACTACATGCCACGCTCATGATGCGCTCACGGTCGTTTCGCTAGCGTCACATATACCAAGTTTGGTATTGGAGTACGTGAATCGATGACGAAGGTATGTGACTGGTGCGAACATGATAATCATGAAATGCCCGTCATGTAACAACATGACTACATGCCACGCTCATGATTCGCTCACGGTTTTTTTCGCTAGCGTCACATTACCAAATTTGGTATTAGAGTACGCGAGTCTATGACGAAGGTATGTGACTGGTGCAAACATGATAATCATGAGATGCCTGTCGTGTAACAACATGCTACATGCTACGCTCACGATGCGCTGGCGGCCGTTTCGCTAGCTTCACCTATACCAAATTTATTATTACGGGACGTGAATGGATGATGAGTGTATGATACGGGTGCAAACATGATAAACATGAGATGCGTGTCATTGACTACATGCTACGCTCATGATGACCGTTTCGCTAGCTTCACATGTACCAAACTCGGTATTATGCGACGCGAACGGACGACATAGGTAAATGACACATCCACACATGATAATCACTACGTGCATGTCATGTAACAACAGGACCACATGCAACATGGATGATGCGCTCGCAGCCATTTCGCTAGCTTCACATATGCCATATTTGGTATTACGTGATGCCAATGAATGACGAAAGTATGTGACTGGTGAAAACATAATAATCATGAGATGCGTGTCATGTGAAAACATGAGTACATGTCGCAGTCAAGGCGCCAACACATTTCGACGTGACGCGGTGCGCATGCTCGCCGGCGTGACACCGGCGTTCATTTCGTCGCGTCACGCCGGCGTTGCCACGCGAGGAGCCGGTCCTGCAATATACTCGCAGGCGCGCGCCGCGCTGCGCTGCTTTCACGCATGCGCGTTTCAGCGCGTCCGGCGTCCCTCCATCACGAAAGGAGGGAGCACATCGGTGCGAAACGCAGCACGTTGCATTTCGCGCCATTTGCCGTCGGGCCGCGCCGACGGACGCTGGTCGCGCCTGGCGTCAGAATATAGAGTGCTCGCGTTTTAGTTACGCCCTGGATTTTACCCTCCCCCTCCGGTACGGAGGCAAACGCCTTTGGCGGCCGCCCCTTGCGATCGCAGCAATGCTATGGTGGCTAGAATCACCATAGCAATGCTCTCTCCTGTGATGTCACGTGACAGAGCGGTACGGTAATGTCACGTGACTGAGCGGTACGGAGGCGAGCGGTCTCACGCGGCGTTCGGTCGCAACACGCAGCAAGACGCATGACCTCCGGGATATTGCACTGGCAGGAAGCTCCCAATTGAAAAGAGAGTGACGTTCCAGGCATAGTTCTTCTAGGAGGCGTTGGCCCAGCGTGCGCACGCGTCAACGCTACACTGGAGTATATTGGGCCCTTTATGATGCGCTCGCGGTCGTTTTGCTTGCTCTACATATACCAAATTTGTTGTTACGTGACGTCAATGGATGAGGATATATATTACCGGTGCAAACATAATAACCCTGACACGCGTGTCATGTAAGAACATGACAACATACCACGCTCATGGCGTGCTCGCGACCGTTTCGCTAGCCCCACATAAACTAAATTTGGTATCACGTGACGTGAACATATGACAAAAGTAAACGACACATCCAAACATAATAATCGTGACAAATGATGCCGTATATGACAAGTCATATACGGCATCATTTACCTCCACCTCGTAACGATGGGCTGATTTTAAAGTGACATATGAAAACATTTCTCATTCGTGCTTCACATATCATCAATTCCCACTGTACGTGGGATCTGCCTTTTTTTTTCTATTTCTTCCCTTTTGTTATCTCTTTCTTCCAACCTCTTTCTTTTTTTTTCTTTCATTCTCTCTGCACCAGTTCTGTCACCACCCATGTTTGGAAGCGAGGCACAGGAGGAAGAAGAGGACATAGCAAGTGCGTGCTTCTTCATGACAATGATAGTTTTAATGATTTAACACATAAACGTTTTACACGTAATGTCTTACCCATTAACGAACAACACGGAACGACGGCATACAGGTCCGAGCAGCTCCACCACAGATTAAAATAATTAGGCGCCGTTCGCGTAAAGATTGTGGTGTTACTTAATTACAGCTTTCGAAACCCCGCCGCGGTGATTTGGTGGGTGTGGCGCCTGACGCGATGGTTGTGTGGGCACATCTTGACGGAGGCGAAACGGCTCCGTCAAAAAGACCCATGAGGCAGAGCAGCGCAGAAAACGGGATGAAAAAAAAAACAAAAAACTCGTGCAAAGGACCCACGTGTTTGTATATAAGGCGCACTTAATAGAAGCCCGTGGTGGTCTGAATTTAAGGAGCCCTCTACTATACAGCATTTCTCACAATAATATATATCGTGGTTTTGGGGCGCGAAACCACGAAAATTATTATTATATTTACAGCAAACAACGTCTACCGGTAAGTGACTTGTGACGCGGATCAGGGCATTGAGTGGCAGTTTAAATTTCGCGACTCATTTGTGTCTCGCAAGAATTGCACTCATAGAGTGTCTGCGCACGTTATAAGCCCCGTAAAACACTTCCTCTAAGAATAAATAATTATATAGACTTCTGAAAGAATATACTAATTAGCTTAAGCCTATATACTCAATGCTTCTCAATGGTGTCACTTAATTTTAAAAGCGTGTGGAGCTTCCCTTTTTGTCCTTTCAACAAATATGCCACATTACCTGCCTTCTTTTTTTAACTGAAAAAGGAACTCTGGTATTACCCGAAACAAAAAAAATTGTCCTCTTTTGTGCTTTTTTTCTTTTTTTTACAGCGAGCATATTATTTACCGCCTGCAGTATTGGGCAGCCTGGTAAATATTTGCAGCAACCAACGCTGCGCTCTAATTACCCCGACGACGAGCCTGGACCGGGTGCCCATGCCTGGCATGAATAATGTCTTTACACGTATAGCTGCCCCAAAAGCTTTTTTTCATACTCATAGTTCCTGTACTTTCTGCGTCTTTCCGCGCGCGAGAGCGAACAGATGAGCAGCGGGAAAGCACACATTCAGCGTAGAAACTAAGTGGACCGGCAGGTGGCAGCAAGGCTTGCAATTAATTAGCGCACCCGCATCAATAAAGAAAATACGGGTGCGCTCCTGTACCATTGAACAAACATAACCACGATCACGTACATTGAAAAAAAAAAACGCGATAGTGGATCTGTATATTACACAAGCTTGTGTCACGTCAGGAAACTCGACCACCTATATGCGTGGATTCGGGCACACGATGTCGGTTACTGCCGGACTGCACTATCTGCATGTTCGCTACTTGCAAGCTACCTGTCATTCATTATCGCCAAATTACGAGGGTCTACGTGTCATAGTCGCGTTATCATTATATAATGGAAGGCGTAGTACAGTGCCGGATTATAGTGTGTCTGCGTGTGTGTGTGTGTGTGTGTGTGTGTGTGTGTGTGTGTGTGTGTGTGTGTGTGTGTGTGTGTGTGTGTGTGTGTGAGATAGAGAGAGAGAGAGAGAGAAAGAGAAGTGTATTCCCAAATCTGTTTATTCGTTGACGTTTCGATCGGAGACCAATCTTCATCAAGTCTTGATGAATAGTGGTCTCCGATGGAAACGTAGACTAATAAACTGTTTCGGACAAGCGTACACATTTTTCCTAATTTTCTACGGCAACCGAATACAGTGTTTTCATAATCGACGTGATGTATATATATATCAAATGGGGACACAAGAAATAGGTGGACACCGTTTGTCACTGCACTGTGTTATGGGACGTGAGTGTTAAAACAGTAAACACAATACATGCGTGCACGCATGCAGCACATCCTCCATTCTTTGTGTTAGAAACGGAACACCGAATCGCGGTGCACCTGCACGTCATAATATTATTGTACGTACATGTATGTGGAGCCCGCGATTCTGCTGACAAAGAAATGTACATTATAACTGAGATCTTTTTCAGAGGCAACGTACATATAGAACGCATCGCGTTCTTAATATATAATTCAGGAAAACACATTTATCCCTTGTCAGAAGAATTGCGGGCTATATATACACTTTCGTTCCTTTTTATGGTAGTTTTGGCGCTTTCCATAATGAAACATATTCGTCGCGTGTTTGCAACAATTCTTTGAAAAAGACAAAAAAAATAGTGCGTTCGTGTTATTTATTTCATTCCCCTTCTGTGTCCTCCATTTTTTTTTTCATCGCTGTGTCGTGATATATGGTTCGCGCCACACATATCTTGCCGTGTGTGACGTTTCAACATAACGATCTATACACAGGTGACCGAGTTGGTGGTTTTTGCAGGGTGAATATTATCTCGCGAGAAGCAAAATACTTTATGAGCCTCGGTGCATTGTTCGCTTTTAAAAGGGTCTTTAAATGCGTGTATACTCTATACGTATATTGCACTACATAGGGAAAATATATATTGCGTACGTCGTCTTATAATGTGCGCGAGCTGAAATCGAGTCGATATTTTTACTTTAACGTGGAACCACTTTCTCGCATTCCAGGAAATTTTATAATCCCGCCAGTTCACGCACAGTATACAGGTATGTGTTAGATGGTCGGTCATTTTACTGTCTTTTTTCTTGTTTTTTTTTTGGCGGCTGCAACATTGATGGGAAAGCTACGCAGCGTGCTGACAGTTTTTTTTTTCTTCTTTTTTTGCAGCGAAGCTGCGTATGACTAGGACATTTGTAACTTCGCCAACTTTCTCAAGAGTGAAGTGTTATCACGAACGACCTCTCACCCCGGGCACGCAGACAGCCAACCGGGCGAAACTGTTCACGTGACTGATTGATTTGATTGATTGATTTGTGGGGTTTAACGTCCCAAAACCACCATATGATTATGAGAGACGCCGTAGTGGAGGGCTCCGGAAATTTCGACCACCTGGGGTTCTTTAACGTGCACCCAAATCTGAGCACACGGGCCTACAACATTTCCGCCTCCATCGGAAATGCAGCCGGGATTCAAACCCGCGACCTGCGGGTCAGCAGCCGAGTACCTTAGCCACTAGACCACCGCGGCGGGGCCTGTTCACGCGACTGTGACTGCGGCTGTGCTTTGAAATCATGCGCACCTCGCGAGTATACTCAGCACTGGTTCGCTTGAAAAGAAAGCAAGAAAGACAAATGAAGTAATAAATAATTAATTAGAATGTAAGTGATAAACTAAATAAACACGTAAGTGAAGAATAAACAAATGCATGAATGAATAAATTAATATAATTCACCAAAATAAATCAGCAGGCTACACAGCTACGCTGGTCATCCGCTTTCGCCTGTGGAAAGGCTCGTGAATCTACGAACAGTGCCGTTGTTCTACGACGCGTAAACAGAAATGACCGTCACCACGAGCCAGCCGGCACACGTTCTTTTCGTCTTCTTCTTCGTCGTCGCCGTATATCCTTCATATTCTGCTTCGCTCTCAAAACACGCGTGCCAAAATCTACGGCGCTGGGTGCAATAACCTGATGGGCCAGATAACGAGTATACAGACAGAGGAAAAGGAAGAGATCGATTGAAGAAGAAAGCAGTTTTTGGTGATAAGGATATCTTGTCGAGGCGGGATTCAAATCCACGATACCACGATTCGAAAGGGTTCTTGGCCACTACTCGCGGATATATCTAGACACGCTGGTAGAGCGTATAGTGTAGTGCGGAAAGGTGGAAAAGGAATGGGAGGCCGAGTAAGAGAGATGTGGGGATGAAGAGAATGAGGGGAGAAAGTGAAGCATCGGTAAAGTGAAAAGTTGGGCGAGTCGGTTTTGGTATGCATTATATAGCGCGTGGTCTGTCTTTCTTTCCCTTGTGTGCCGTATTTTTACACCCCTCTGTTTATTATGAAGTGAGGCATGTTAGAGAAAGAATGAGAAAGAGAGTAATAGAGAAAGAAAGACAGAAAAGAAGAAACAGAGGAGGAGGAACAACGAAGAGAGAATGAAAGAAAAATTGTGAGAGATGCAAAAAAAAAAGGACGCAAGACAGACAATTGAGTGAAAGAAGAGGAAGAAATAAGATAGAGCGAGAAAGAAAATGAAGTATGTGGGAAAAAGAGACTTATATAAAGATAAATAAACGCAGTAAAAACACAGACAAGCAGAGATAGAGATAAAAAAACAGAGGGAAAACTAAAGAGAAAGCAGGCCACGCGCCCAGCTTTGCACTCCCTTCAGACTTGGCACCACTTGGAAAATGACATAGCTTTTTTTCCCCCTTCTTTTAAAACAGCGGCTCTGTTTCACCTCGAGCTCGTTCCAGGGCGTTGAGGACATTTCTGTAGAGCAATGACGTCACCAGGCGTTGCCCCATAGCAGCGTGTTGTATAGGAAGGAAAGGAGAAGGAGGAGAGGTGTGACGAAGAGAAATAACAAAAAAGGAAATAAAATGTCATT
This sequence comes from Rhipicephalus annulatus, assembly GCA_013436015.1. Taxonomy (NCBI): domain Eukaryota; kingdom Metazoa; phylum Arthropoda; class Arachnida; order Ixodida; family Ixodidae; genus Rhipicephalus; species Rhipicephalus annulatus. Next base: position 40,655 of record WOVY01009608.1, on the reverse strand, counting down.
GTGGAGCGGTATTTGAACACGGATATCCGCGATTCGAGGGTCGTAACCATGCTGGCAGGGATGACAGCAGAAAAAAGCATTTATGAGAAGCATATATGATTGCGTTGCTATGGGCGAGAGAACGAGGGGAGAATAGGAAGTGAGAATAAGAGAGTAAAAAGGGTAAATTAATTCATAAATAAATAAATAGAAACGCAGAGAGGGGAAAAAAGCGGGCCAAAAGTATAGACCAGTAACCCCCCTGCTATAACGCCTTAGGCCAATGCGGGCTAATTTCCGAATAAAGAATAAAACAGAGAGACAAAGAAAGAAATAGATAGAAACAAAAATTGAAAGGAAGTTTTGCATTAGCAAGGGTATGGTGCAGGAAACTGAGGGTTATAGAAGGAAGAAATATAGGAGGGAGGGAAATGTGTAAAAATAAGTACAGATGAAATATATGAGAACGAAGGTGTAAAAAGAGATAAACAAAGAGGAGAAAGCATGAAAAAAGAAAGAGGATGAAGAAAGACGAAGAACTCGGTCTTCGTCTGCCAGGCGACGGCGCTTCCCTGTCAGCTCCACCGTTTTACTCACATTTCACATGGGCGGAACTGGTTTTAATTTATTTCCCTTGAATGCTCCCATTTTTCATCTCTGCTTAACCTTCCTGCCTTTTTCCTTTTGCTTTCGCTGCCTCGTCTCCGCCAGTAAAAAAAGAAAGAAAGAAAGATGATATAAGACTGCACTATCAACGATCTTACCAGACGTAAACTTTAGTTATCTTTGTAAGATATCTTCTGTAATTAGTTATTTGTTCAGTCTCAAACCACATTCTTTAGTTCATTTCTTTTCTCGCATGCTGTTTCTGAATGAACTGAATGAACGTATACAACTGTATGTTCAGCGCTCGTCCTGTCGGTTTCCTTCCATTGCAATCCCGTCATTCAGCTTTATTACATCCTCATCTATTTGAGCGCTTTCAAGATTAGAGTACACACGAGCGTTAAGGGACACTTCATTGCACGAAGGCTCGTCGCTTTCTTTTGTACACACTCAGAGGTTCAACCTCCCCCTCCCCCCCTTGCCCACTCCACCTCCTTTACCGGCCCTGGGTGCTCTAATATTACTGTAAAGCTAGCTCTTTATTGCGCTTTCGGCTGAGCGACCCACCGGTGGCGCTGGAAACATCGCGAGCAACAAAGCTTGCGATAACGGAGACAACCGAAACAAATAAAAAAGAGAGACAAACGCAAGCATGATGAACGAAAACGAAAGGTATACGATTTACTACCCCTGCAGATGTTGGGAGGCTTGGGGGTGGTATAGAAAGATAAGAAGGTAATATAGAGCGGTCATTGTACTGTGAAGACCGCGGCTGCGATTCTCGTGTCTGCTTTGCGGGCGCAAGTGGTCTCCACGCAATGGCTGTAATGGAGCCTCACAATTGTTAGGCGTTGTGCGTGTTTATTCTAGCAATATCTATTAGCTGCATCACGTGCAGAAATCGTGCAACCGGGAATGAGGCTGCAGGAGCTATAGCGTTTCAACCGTATACGAGTTGCTGCCGGGACGAAGATGAATGTGCTTATAGTGCTTAGAATTATAGTCACCCTACTGTGGTTGTCGAAACGATTTCTACGTCATTTCAAGCCGCCATTTTTTTTCTGAAATTCTACCCCGCCCCGCCACGATGGTCTAGTGGCTAAGGTACTCGGCTGCTGACCCGCGGGTCGTGGGATCAAATCCCGGCTGTGGCGGCTGCATTTCCGATGGAGGCGGAAATGGTGTAGGCCCGTGTACTCAGATTTGGGTGCACGTTAAAGAACCCCGGGTGGTCGAAATTTCCGGAGCCCTCCACTACGGCGTCTCTCATAATCATATGGTGGTTTTGGGACGTTAAACCCCACTAATCAATCAATCTGAAATTCTACCCCGTTTGGAGTTTTAGTGTTCACTCAAATTTAGCACTCAAATTTCAGAACGATTTCTACGTCATTTCAAGTCGCCATTTCCCCCTGAAATTCTATTCCGTTTGGAGTTTCAGTTTTCACTGAAGTTTAGCACACAAATTTCAGAACGCGCGAAACAGCAAAGGAGGCAGCCATAAATGATATGCGTGTCCGTGAGAACTCGCTTTCAGCAATATTCAACAGCAAACTTGAAAGCATGTTAGAAGTTATGCAGGGTATACGGTATGCGAATAATGTTCACGCTTACTTACTTTTTTTCAGATGGTAAACGTTGATATTGTAAACGCGGTAACTAGGATATGCGTCGACGTCACGCATTCAAAAAGTTCGCCTTGACGTCATAAGTCTTAACGGTGACTACTCGTTAATGGTTAATCTCTTCAGCTGATGCAGCACAGTGGTTACGGCCACTCAGCTTCTGAATCCTGAGGTCGCGGGTTCGATTGCAGCCGCGGTGGCCGCAAGTCAAAGAAGGCGAAACGCTACAGGCCAGTGCTTAGGTTCATGTTACAGAACCCCAGGTGGTCGAAATTCTCCCCAGACCTCCACTAATGGGAGACCAGCGCTGGATAGGTTGGATGGGTGCATATGGCTATGCCTTTTAGGATCGGGTGGCGGGTCACGCCATCTAGCCATAAAGTTAAGTACTATCACTACACGTTGAAGGATTGCTTTTCACTCGCGCCTTGATTGTAGCCACCAATCTGTTAGCGTCCTCCTGGTGGCACGCCGAAAAAAAAAAAAACCCCTGGCGGAGAGTCGCGACACAACTGAGCCGCTCGCGCCCAGACGACCAGCCGCAGTGCACCTCGGTGAAATCATACGCGTTCACCGCTGCTGTGCTTTATTTTGGGACAATCGTGTCGTGGTTTTAGCACGCGCAACTACATAAGTTAACTGGCTCATGTTCTTTGTGGTTAATAGGCATATATAGACTACATCGATACGATGCTGAGAAGAAGAAGAGGAAACCTTATGTTAAGGGCTCCAAGTCCATGGCCCCACTGAAGTTCCTGGCTTTGCATACCGAGTTGAAATTACAGCATTACTCAGTGACTCATAGGTGTTCTGTGGTAATCCCCTCTGATATATACGCCATTTCTACGTAGTTGTTTCATTCTTTAGTTCATTAAAAAGTAACATGCTATAGGTCGTCAAAATAGCTCTCACCAGCATGCTTGAAATGTCAGAAATGTAGTGAGATAGATGTATCATCCAGTGTTTCTTCAAGTTAGAAAACGTACGTGGTATAATTGGAACGGGACTCATTTCGTGAATATGAACGATGGTGGGCTAACATTGAGACGAGGGTCTTCAGTTTGGCTGCCACAACTTTGGACGTGTGCTAATGCTCACTGTTAACTGCTCCAACATAGTCGCATTTACTTCGCTGACAGAATGCTAATATTTACATTGGTGCCAATTGAACCGACATGCTCCCGGAAGATTATCAGGAACTGGACTATATTTTCGGCAGGTATTCGCATATCATCAAGGATCAGTTAGTAGACGGCTAGCTTGTCACAAGCTGACAAACTTGTTAGCTTCTTGAGCGGCTACTGAGTGGCTGAAATTTAATGGCAAAATTTTAACTCTTCAAACGAGGGGGAGGGGGGCAGCCTTTAGGTGTGCTCTAAGATGGACAGTTGTACAGCAATGTTTCTGACACTTCAGGGTGACTGTCCTGGTAGACTTTTCCTGACAAGAACATGCTTATGCCTCTGCAACTAGACGGCTAGCTTGTCACAAGCTAACAAACTTGTTAGCTTGTTGAGTGGCTACTGAGTGGCTGAAATTTAATGGCAAAATTTTAACTCTTCAAACGAGGGGGAGGGGGGGCAACCTTTAGGTGTGCTCTAAGATGGACAGTTGTACAGCAATGTTTGTGACACTTCAGGGTGACTGCCCTGGTAGACTTTTCCTGACAATAAACACGCTTATGCCTCTCCAACGTCATGCTCCACCTGAAATTGAAGCTAATTTTAAAAATCAGACACAGCTAAAATTTTAACCTTTGCTGCATGAGGCATCAAGCTTTCATATGGTTCCACGTTTATTATTAAATTGTGAGCGACCATTGACAAAGCCAAAAACTTCTTAGCACACTTGTACATTCAAAGGAGGTAGAAGAGTTAACTTCGTGTGTTTCAATAAATCGCCTTGGAATCTTTCACGTCACAAAGACGTGTCCGACAAACTTCACAGCAGGCCGTCCTCTCGGAAGTGTGGTTTCCGCACCACGACGTTGTGATTTCCCTTCCTTACGTCAACATAACTCTAATTGTTACGCAATGTTGCACTGTAGTTACGCGTTACGAATATTTTAGTAGAAAATACGAACACTGTCATAAAAAACTTCCGCGTTCTGCACTTTTACCGTGAAAAAATGGACACTTTTCCTGTGCTCCAAATGTTCTTTCTCGAAATGTTCCCGCTTTCGAGGGCTTCACTAAAACGCGCTGAAACACGCACTCGCGCAGCATATCGCTCCGAAACCCGCGACGCCCTTTCCGCCACCCCCGATAAACACGGCTCTCGGAGTGCAAAGTTTTTACAGCGCGCGAAACAATTATCCCGCCCTGGTGGCTCGGAGCAGCTGTAAAATCTGCGCTCTCGCGCTTTTCCGCGTGAGTGGCGCGTGCATATTGCGTTTGTGTATGCGTATACGTGCACGCATGCGCTACACGCGAAAAACAAGAGCGAGAGATCCATTCTTTCTACCCCGACTCTTGTGGGGTCGGGAAAAACCGGCGGGTTTTCTTTCTCTCATTTTTTTTTCTTCGCCTACGGTCGTGGTCGAGGAGACCACCACCACCACGTCGAGCGAACCCGTCACGACTACAACAAAGATGTATTCATCCTCGCCCCCCGCGCAGCCGCACTCGAGAAAGAGCGCACGGCCATTTAGCGGGGGGGGGGGGGCTCCGAACAACCGCGCCGGACACACCGCCGCAGCTGCCACGCCTAATTGCGAAGGCGAGGGGCTACGCCACCACGCCATTGCCCTTCCCTTCTCGCCGGGACGACGCCGTTTCCTGCGCAGATAAACGGCTTCGGATGCTACAGGGGGTAGAAGGGGGGGGGGACTTCTCGTCTCCGGAAGAGCCATTCTCTCCGAGTCTCTGCACTCTGTGGCGGTCGGGCATTTAGCGAGAGGGCAGAGCAAACGAGGCTGACAGAAGTCGCCGGCGTCTGGTGCGGACTGCTTTGTTGCGACAGACGACCGCAAAGGAGAGGGTTGCAGCGGCCGAGGGTAAAAAAAAGGGGGACCAGAGAAATGCAGATCTCTGGTCGGGCGCGGACTCGGGGACTAATTTTTTTCGGTGGAGTCGTTCATTGAGGCAGTGACGCATGCTTGCCCGAGGGCACCCTCAACGCACCCTTTACTTTAGATCGAAGCATTGAGCGCGATTGTAATCTCCCAGTTGGGCTCGGAAAAAACGCGAGCCTTAATTATACGCCGTGAAGAAGAAACGCGACCGTCGAACGCATTAGCCTCTCGCCCTCTTGCACCTAACTCCATTAGAGGCTTTGTCCCAGAATCGCGTGGTCATTCTTCATAAATGAAACGAGGGATATTAAAGGATCATTAAGAAATGTAAATTGACAATCAAGCCACGAGGGAATCCGTTCGGATAGCTCATGAACGAAATCTTAATTTTCCGAAATATTCGTCCTGGTCCGGAGATCGAACCTGGGACAAACGCCCGGTCACCCTACCAGGAAGCGCGAGGCGCGAATTCGTCGACATATCGAAGCACGTGGACACATATTCGCAATTATTGAAGAATTCCACTGTGGCAGCGTAGAGAACAGCAAAGTAACGTTTGAGCTCACAAAACTCCACGACGTCCTCTCCGCTTTACCGAGGCCGTAAGATCTTGCTACTTTTCATGCGCCATGAACGTGCAGCTACGACCCACACAAACATGACGATAGTTATAGCGCAAGAACAAAACAACGACACAGAGACAAGAAGTGTCGTCGTTTTGTTCTTGCGCTATAACTATCGTCATGCCATACAAACTAGCCCAAGCTGCCACACTTCTAAGCCACACAAACACTAGCGAGGCAAGGAGCGAAAGACGCACGGACAGGTGGCGACAACACAATTGGCAATGTCACTTGTGAACAAATGGAAATCGTTTCCTATTGTGCTTTCATTTGGAATCCAGATGTGTTTCCGCACGTACACTGTTTCAATTCCCCCCCCCCCCTCCCATTTTGTTCTGTTTGCTTTGTTCGGCTTGACGGACGTCTTCAATCACGGCCTGCCTAAGTGACCCACACCCCTGGACGCCCTCATCTAGGTGCGCGTGGGGAAGCTAAGAATTGCCCCCGTAGCGCGGTAAAGGGGAAACCTCGTTGACCGGGGACCGTTCCGCATGTGGAACAAATTTGCGCACCGCTTAGCGTGTCGAAAGGGCCAAAAGGCCCTCGTGTGCCTAGCTGGACCCCACCCCCTGCTTACCGCCCAGTAGGAACGGGCGTTCAATGCTTCCTGGATCTCCTCCCTCCTGGGGTATTTTGTAGGAAACCCATTGAAAAGCGAACACCTTTAGTCGGCTAAGGAAGTGACCAACACAGGGGCTTTCGACATAGCGAGCGAATTCTGAACGTTCCGTTTGGCACTGTTAAGTACTTACAGGAATGGAGTCAAGGACGTTTTAGAAATATGGATCCCGCTGTCAGGGAACGACGAGACTTGTAAAGCAACGCAAAGAGAGTACAAAGGGTACCAAGTGGCGCCTGGGCTATCGTGTCCTCTATCTCGCATCCCGCGGGCAACGTGCTCGGACACATCATTGAGGGGAAAAAAAAGAAGTAACATTACCTTTAACCTCTACTTTTATTCTGTTGTGACTGTTTCACGTCAACCTTGTCTTCGCTACATGTTATTTTTTTACCTTACCTCCACAAATATACATGGAACAGGAAGATGCGTGCACGAATTCGTCAGATTTTCGCTGCAGGCCTTCGTTCTAGTTGACCATCGTCGTGGCGACGCTGTACGCTGGTAGTGATTTTCCCAGCGAATTGTGGGGACTTCGTGTAAGGATGAAACGTTTACACAGTCGAGCCCGCGTATATCGAACGCACACATAGCGATTTGTGGTGTTCGCCGAACAGCCGTAAAATATCCTTGAATATATTTTCGATACATAAAAAATACCAGATATGTCAAACTACACAGAGAACGGTCGTGTGGTCTCCTCAAGATTCGATATATTCGGGTCGCGACTCGGTTCGTGGCGCGCCAGTGCCGATCTTGTTCGGATCGTTTAACTTTCCGAGTATACTCTGTCGTTTCTGACCGCAGGGAAGTTTACTCTGCGGCATACTTTGGCGTTTCTGACCGCGGGGAAGTTCATTCTGCGACATTAAACGAACCGTAAGAGTCAACGCGCAAACAGTGTCCCCGCCATTTTCAGCTCCAAGAACTCTCCACAGCACATATGGGCTGTGCAGAAAGGGCAAGAGTAAGAGATGAGCCATCGGCCTCTTTCACATGGACGTCCCTTTGGCCACTGCTCTCACTTGTAAATGCCAACAATCAGTAAATGTCCAACACAATTGCTCCATAGCGAAAATTTTGCGCGCACCACACGACGACACAGCGACTAAAGGGCCACAAGGTCTAGCGCAGTTCCTTGTGTACTTTTGTCGTTGTGTACTCCGTGTTGTGTGCGTAAAGCCAAACCGACCAAACCAACTAACTAGCTCGCTCTTCCTTAATATGTGCCCCAGTTGACGCGTATCTGTGGTAGCCGGAAGCGTACGCACAGGGGTGCCGCCCCCCTCCCCCCCTTTCCCCGAGTAATTTGAAAAGGGCGCCAAGTCTTGCTCGTATACTTGTACTTATAGACGGTCCTCTTTCGCAATGAAAGTCGGGCCTGTCCCGTGATGTTATGTGCTGTCTACTGGGAACGCAGGTTCTTGAAAACGATGATGGCAGAGGACCCCCTGTTGTTGCACCCCAAGAACAGCTTCATGCTAAAATTATGCGCGTGCAAACGGGGACACTATAAGGAAGACATGCCGACTGACAACTCAAGAGGCGTACAGTGGCGAAAAAAAAAGACAATAGGTTTTCTGTGCAAGCCCAGGTAGAACAGGCGAACCCATCAATCTAGCACATGTCGTGAGGTCTATACGTAAAAGATAACCGCTAAAACATTTCATTATTTTTTTATGCCCGGTAGTCGATGGTTGGCTCACGCACGCGATCTATTTTCGATATGTCATGCGTCTGTACAAAACCTGAGAATTCGTCGAATATTCTGGGAGCACTTACATTCTCTACAATGTAAATATAGATTGGAAGGTGAGCCTCCGGTTAGCGATCTCTCTATGTCCAATAATCGGTGGTTAACTACAGCGGCCTAATGTCCTGTATACAAAAGCGACTGCAACTGAAAGGAACCTAATAAATACACCTGTATCAGTGAATTTGCTAGCAGTGTTTTATGAAACAAATGTGCAGTCCGCGCCTCTTGTCTATTATTCACTCATGCTTTTTCTGCCTCAGCGGCACAGATTTTACCTGCATCTTGACTTGATTGATATGTGCGGTTTAACGTCGGAAAATCACCGTGATTATTAGAGGCGCCGTAAGTGGAGGACTTCGGAAATTTCGGCAACACGGGGTTCTTTAACGTGCACCCAAATCTTCGCACATGGGCCTACAGCATTTTTGCGCTTCCATCGTAAATACAGGCGCCGCCATCGGGATTTGATTCCGCGACCTGTGGGTCAGCAGCCGAGTACCTTAGCCACAAGAGACCACTGCGGTGGGGCTTACCTACAGCTTATTGGCAGCCGTAAAAGCAACACTAACGCATGTTCACATGTCCAGTTTTTTTAGAGTGAATACTAGCTGAGCCCTCTCAGGCAGAAAAAATTACTCAAGTAAAATTGAGGAAGTTTGGGGGTTCGAACCCTCCACTCGCCCCCTTGGCTAAGCCCATGGCTCTGTTATCAAAAGAACAGTTTATCCCTGAAAGCTGTGGATCAAAGGTATACGCCGCTGTGAGGAGCACTTCATCGCTTCATTCTTGTTGCTGCAGCCATTCTGAAACTTGCTTTCTTTCAAACTCAATAACGAAGGTTGCTGGGGGAGGTAGCTGAAGTCGCCCCCCTTCCATCGCACCCCTCTTCTTTACAGAACCATGCGCAGACCTATAGTGGAAGGTGCAGAAAGAAGTCCGCGTGTAAAATCCAGAGATGACGTAATAAGCGTGACATTCTGCGTATATGCCATGCATGTTGTTTTCGCTTTTTTCCGCTTGACAAATCCTGGCGCTTTGTTCTATTTTCTCCGTGTCAGATTAATTTGTGCCGCTTGGTTCACTTAATCGGTCTTTTTGGTCATACAGAATAGGTCCTGTTAGATGACGCTTGTTAATTCCTATTGCGGCACAGCTAAACTGACTTAAGCCCCCACAACGAAGTCGATTCTCTTCTGGTGAGATATATGGTCAACTCCGTATGTCACGCGCACCACAGACTAAACCTTTCGATGAAAACAGTTCAGTTAAGTTTGTACAAGCCACAGCTATCAGTAAATATTACATATATTCACGGGAAGCAAGATGCTATATGCAGAAGCGCCAGGAAAACTGTACGTAAAGTGCTAGAGGCATTTTTTATAGAAAAAAAAAAGGATCACTGTGTAAGCATCCCTTCGCTATCTTTGTTCCAAGGTGAATCCCAGTTTATCGGTTATATAGGTTGTGGGAGGATAAACTGTATGTCTTGATAGTGTATGCTGTTTGCCTTCTATGATGCTAATGCGCGCATGTGTCCCATGTATATATCGAAGCCTTCGTGCTGCCAATAAATCAGTTGAAAGTGAGCGCTGTGCATGTTTGATGCCTGGGTGTGTTTGCGCGGAAATATGTCGTGTGTTTGCGCTCACATTAGCTTTTGAAATGCAGTAAGGAGCGTGCTGAATCTGCCAGAAAGCTCTGCGGCCTTTGAAATGTTTTGGAATGCGACTGTTTAATGCGTGAAAATATGAATATTTCATCATCACTTGACCACCAATTAAATATAGATATTCAATTGGTGTTCTATCACCAATTTGTCACGGATTTACAATGGTAATCACATTAGTACTGAAACATTTCATTTTTAAGTGTCATAAAACATGCTGGCTTTCGATAGTTCAGCTATAAAGCTACAAGCCGCAGCTGCCAATAATTGTTACTGGGAGAAAGGCTGCTGTGCTGAAACTAACAGAGTTTTTCGTCCACTGAATTCGTTTTTATGTCATCTCTCTCTCTCTCTCTCTCTCTCTCTCTCTCTGCATAAGTCAACAACAAAAAAAAAACCGCATTGGGAGACTTATGGAATGAAGTAAATATAATCCAGGCATGGCGGGCGCCCCATAGTTCATTCAATCTGATAGCACCGTCTACAGCCCGTGTTGTATACAGCAAACAATGTGCAGAAGGATTATGCAGTATACAATGCTAGTGCTTGACAGTAACAAACCCGCAGTTTATTTAATGTTTCATAAGGTAACGATTGCATTTGCAATTTCCGGGTAGCAGCTGTAAAAACAACAACGAAAAATGGCCGCTGTGGTATGCATACTCCTTTTTGCAATGAAAGAACTAATCCCAGCATGGAAGGCGTCCTACATATTCTTTATAATAACACTGCCGGCGCAGATACATTCCTGGTAGGAATTCCGCGTATCTATAATTAGTAAAGCCACAAACAAGGTAGGCAATAGCTTGTGGTTGTGCCCATACTAATTATGCGCTAGGCAGATACTGCATACGTAAGTGCACAACACTAACGCATACAAGTGACGAGGATGACTATACCTCATCCCTATATGTACAAGATATGAATTTTTGACTAATAGCTTCATGACGGGCTAGCTGCCGAGCTTATCGTCATTTGTATTCGTTAACGTTGTGTTTTTAACGCACAGTAACTACTTAACGCGGAATTAACATGCATATGGGTTAGCCAGAGAGGATGTTTAGCACTCCCCCCCCCCCCCCCCCCTCTTGCGCCTTCCATATAACCCACCTGAAAATTTTACTTTGCACGTATAGGCAAGCGCAGGGTTTTCCATTAGGTGTGTGTGGAGGTGAGTGGGGGGGGGGGGGGTAGTGTTGTTGAAGTGAGTGATGTTTACCACGCCCTACCCCCCACCACCCTTTTTTTCGACCTCCTGCCACAGAAGCTCTTACGATCAGCACGCAGTGCAAAGACGTGATATTAAAGGTGGAGAGGGGGGCTGCCCTTTTTTGTGGCCGTAATATGTGTTTGTATACACATATATACACGCACGAACACACACACACACACACACACACACACACACACACACACACACACACACAAAGGTCGTACTAATGATCCTCCTTTCCCTGCTCATCCAAACTCATTCAGTGCCCCAGTCTCCGTTTCGAGAAAACATCCTATATAGCTACGCCCCTGTCTGGGCGTAGTCAGGCGGGGTGGTTGAGGATGTGCAGACTCCCCTCCCCCCCCCCCCCCCAAAAAAAATTTCAATTTTGCTTGCGTACATATACACGCGCATACATAAACGCACATGCACAAACATACACACACTGGTTGAAAACTTTGGCCCACCACCACTCCTCCCCCGCGAAGAAAATTCTAGCTGCGCCCCTGAATTCTGTGATCCCAAAACACAAAGACAAACTGCAATAAAATAACAAAAATACAGCGACTTGGTGCGAGATTTATTTTTAATAAATATAGCCGACATCATTCTCCTACTGAACTCTGTAAAAAAGCTGGACTGGATAGTCCTGAACTTAGGACGAGGATTGAGCGTCTGAAATTCCTCTTCCAGTTAATTCATAATCAATTTAAACTAAACTATTCAGATTACTTCCAGGTCAACACACAAGAACACTCCAGACATCGCCATAATATGTATATACCACCCCTAGTCCCACGTAACGATTGCTTTAAGTTCAGTTACTTTCCACGTGCTATTGAAGATTGGAATATGCTGCCAGAGTCTATAATTGGTTGTTCCTCGCTTACATCATTTGAACAGAATCTAAAACGTTTATTTTCCGAATAACAGTGACATATGTTTTTTTTTTGCGTGTGTGTGTACTTTTTGTTGGTTGCATGATCCTGCAGTAGTTGTCTTTCAAATCTTCAGCGCGGTGCAAAAGTGCCGCCTCAAATGCGTCATGTGCTGTTCTGCGCGTATGTATTGCATCGCATGTGTGTTCCATTTATGTATGTTATGTATAACTTCGAGTTGCTGGTCACAATAATACCGAGAAATTATCTCGAGACCTGTACGGTACTTCTGTTTTGCAAATAATTGTTTGTACTTCCACCCTGTAACGGCCCACTTCTGGGCTAACAGTATAAATAAATGAATGAATGAATGAATCCCATGCGCAACCCGCAACCCCCGATTCCGTGCGCATGAGATCCGAGATCGGCTGCCATCGCGTCTCCGCTACTGCGCACACTATACGGCGACCAAACATGGAGAAGAATATGTGTGGCGTCTTTACACACACGGTGTATTCTTCTCGTACAAGGAAGAAAAAAAAATTCGATTAAATCCTGCGAGTCCCTTCACTTAAACGAGGTGGCTGCACACAAGACCAGTTTTCTTTTTTTTTCCCGCGAGGTAATATCCAATTAACGCGGAGGATGGTCCCAGCGCGTCACTTTTCTTCTAGAAGCCGGATATGCAGCGGGATCGGCCGCCTCGGGCAACTCCGGACCTCCGGCAGGCCCGCGTGACTGGAGGGAACGAAACAGCCTTCACTGTTGACCCCCCCCCCCTCCCGCACACCCGGAGAAGCGTGGAGGCCCAAGAATGCCCAGGCGTATATATAGCTCCCGATAGGGCCCCGATTTTCAGCGATTGTTCCCGGCTTGGAGCGATGACACGCAATTTCCGCCATATTTCTCGCCACTCGGCCGGGCAGGTCAAGCACCCGCACGCGCTACGCTCCTGCTATTCTTGTTCATTATCACAACGTAAACTGCTATGAGATCACAACTAGAGCAATTTTTTCTCCTTTCGCTTCTGCAGTTTCCATCACCGTCCGCCAGTGTGTACGTTATACTTATTGAACACAACAGTGAGAAAAATAAATCTCGGCAATCGAGTGGGATTTGAACCCAGGCCCACTGCGTTCTGCCTGGAGCTTTCGTAAAATAAAATGGACTGATCTGGCCCGGTCCATTCATGATATATAAAATAACACGACGTTCACGAAACGTTTCCAGTGTTCAAATATACGTCCGCAAATAACGATCTGCTCTGGAAAGAGGGTGAGGGGATTCATTCATTCATTCATTCATTCATTCATTCTCAGATAACAGTGGAATGTCAACTTCACTGGTGGATATGTACCTTTAAGCAATGGTATAGAATGAAATGCAACGTTTTTTCTTGCACTATGTACACCAACAATCAAAAAGATAAAAAAAAGCTGTCACATAGGCGTGTACGGCCAATTCAATCAGCTCTTTTCTTTTTCGTCGCAAGTCTGATATGCCGTGAGTGACACCTCCGGATTCTGACTCGCCGGAACGGTTCATATCAGGTGAGAAAGCGCGCGCTTCGCATTCCTAGCAGTTTCATGAACGCGGCCGATATATTCCATTTTCGTTCGACGTACAAGAAATATCCACAGGACTTGGCACCAACGCAACTCAAAAAAAGGTCGATCACAATACATTCGGCCTATCTCCCGCGCGGAGTTCGTGCCTCCGGACGATAAACGGGGCACATCTCGTGTATAAGTCCATGTAGATACATCTGTGACTGTATATTTTGGACCTTTTCGCGACGTACGCTGCCTTCTCGATAGTAACGCGTACTATTTTTTTTTTTACTTCACCATCGCCGCTGCCCAGAGAGTGCAGCTCACGAGAGAGATGCGTGGGACCCCTCTGCAGTGCGCGCTCTTCTATTTGGTTATATTGTCTTGCTCTTGCGCGCGCAAAATGAAGATAAATGGGCGCCGATCGAGCAACAGCGTCGGCCGATCTGTTGCGAGCGTATCTTTTCGCCGCCGCCGAAGCGAAGACGATTCGTCCGCCACCCATTTTTCTTTTCCCGACTAGGGGCTCTCGCATCTCTCTATATATGCCCTACTCTCTCTCTCTTTCTTTCTTTCTCTTTCTCCGCCATTTCCCCGGGTCCGCTTCCGATAGCCTCGGTTCCTCTCCTCGCTGAAACGGCACAAAAAAGCATATATCTCCCGTTCCGCGCTCGAAATATCTGGCGACTGCAACTTACCGAGGGAGGCTCATTAAAGGGTAACGAGCCGGCAAAGCGGAAGCGATGACGTGTTCGTTATACGGACGATATTCGTTATAGAAGTATACAGATAGAGAAGAACGTCGCCGCACGCGAACCTCGACGGTCACGGGAGCGCACTCCATGATGCCAAGACGTCCATTCGATTAGCCTGATCTTCCTGACGTATCAGGTCTTTTTTCTATCCTCATATATATATATATATATATATATATATATATATATATATATATATATATATATATATAAGGGAAAGAAATGTATAACTAAGGGCTCGTTCTTCCGTGTTTTGACACTATATTAATGAGATCTAACAGACAATAATGCCAAGGAATGTATAGCAAAAGTTATTAGAACCAATGTAATCTAAGTAAGAAAAAGAAACGTGGGTGAAAAAATAACTCGCCGTGAATAACGCGTTCGATGCTCTAGCCACTGAGCTATGAGCCGTGATACTACTGAGCTATGAGCCGTGATGCTTACTACTACTATATATACATTCCTTACTATTACTGTTAGAAATTAATACAGCTGTCGCGTGTGCTTGACAGTGCTATGTGTGTGAAAATGTGGTCGCTGGTATTCCTTCTTTCTTTTGCTTTTTTGTTTAGTTGTTTTTATGGAAGAGAGCTCTAACTTGTCATTAACATCAGCACCGTTGGAAATCAACAAGCCACCACTTGACGCAGTAATGCGGTGTATAGAAAGAAAATGAAAGGTGTGTGGGGTCAGCGGTGAGCTGTATCTACGGACGGTTTCAAGATTGCAAACGTTGTGTTCCCAAAGCACTTCCGGTCACCTCATTTACCAGCTTGTAACGTCAAAACTGAAAGGACGTTTTCACGTTTTTCATGGGTAAGGAAAGTATCTAATTAGTGTTTCAGATAAAAAGAACGCGCGTAAGGTTCGAGGGAATGTCTTATAATTTTTATGTAGCTCAAGAAAACATTTATTCGAGTACATTTTGCCAAATGACAAAAGGAGAGTGTAGAAAATCAGCGAACTATTTTCTAACGCTCTTCTTGACCACCTACGCTATTCGGGCACATCGGTGGACGAAACCGGAAGTCATCAAGGGCCTGTGTTTGTAAGCAGTGAAAGGGTCTATAGGGATAACATATCGGTTCATCGATGATGATGTAGAATATGTGTTTAGAAATAATGGAAGCAATTTACTTCGCGAGAGCTGTACACGCATTATGCAGTCGCTCTGGAAGCGGACACCAAGAAACAAACTGAGAGTTGGCGTGCTCAGAAGGAATTAGAGTATAGGATGTATACTCTTCATACGGGACTAACTGAAAGCTGACAGTGTTTACTTACCCTACAAATGCTTTGAGTTACGACAGTGCCTGTGCGAACCTCTTAATTACCCTTCGCAAGAAAGGAAGGGAATTGAGAGGTTCGCGCAGGCTTTGCTTTCACGAGGTTATGACGAATCTCCGGCTCGCCCACTTATGGACCTTGTTGAAGACGGCGTCTTCGCGAGTTGTACGATTAAAATATCTTGTGGCGTAGCCAAAAAATGGCACACCCGCTCCCCCCCCCCTCCATTCTGCCTGATTTTTGTTTTGCTTTTTGCCATGGCAAACAAACCACGAAATGACACTGCACCACATCCGCCTGTCCGGCCCACACTTCAGATCAAGAGGGTGCACTGACCCCTGCCCCCGAAAAAGATTTCCGCCCACGAAAATTTTTTTTTTTGTACGGATTCACCGCCTTTCCGGCATACAAAGGTGGTGCTGCGCGGTGTCGCATACGTCGCTTCTCAGCGATCCAAAGCACCAACTGCACTTAACTATTTGTTGCCAAAGTGTATAAGCACGTTGAGTGAAGATTTGGCACAACGTATCACGTGCCTGGTCAGCGAATAATTCTTGGAAGATACGCAGTTGCGTGCAGGGCAAGATGAAGAAAAGAAGCGAATAAGAAAACAATCGTAAGTTAGGTAAATATAACTTAATCGTCAAGTATCATTTTGCTAGATTATATCAGACGAAAGGTTATATATGGCAAAGCAAAATTTGCAGTGCTTTGAGAATCTATTATTTATGCTCCCACAATAGGCATGCTATATATATATATATATATATATATATATATATATATATATCATATGCGTCAGAACTCAACCAGGGGGGTATGTGTGATATGCATTATGCAACGATCCCTTTGTCCCCTCGATTTATTTATTCTAGACTACGCGGACCATATATATACCCTTTGTGATAAAGACGACATGATTCCACGCGTGCCGCAGTGATAAAAGCGAGAAAAAGTGAGAGTATAAAATGACAGGAAATAAAACAGATCGTTACGAAATACAGATTTCGTAATGATTCGTTTCATTCTCCAATCTCTTCCGTCCTCTTGCTTTCTGTCTGAAATTTTGGAAGATCTAAGTGTTGGAGCTTTAGGTGATACGCACGTATACGCGCTGAAAAATTTAGCATCCCCAAAGAAACTTTGTTAAATCACTTTATCTACACACGTTAAAAAAAACGAAGAAATAGCTCCACGGACTTCACCTGAAAGAGTGAAGGACTTGAGCAGAGTTTCTTCAGACCGTAAGATTTTTTTCTTTTTGATAGGAAACGATATTACACATGAGGATGCTTGAAAAATAAAATGTTTGGTTGTTGCGTTTGCTCATTACTGTTACGCTGTTTTCTTATTAGACAAGCGCCTTCCTCTGCGTTTCTCTCACGTCCTTTCCATTTTGCCGTCTCTTCATGCCGCATTTGCGAAACAACTAAGCCATGTGCTTAGTCTTTGTTTAGTTTACCGTATAACTTTCGCGCAACAACGGAATCTTGTTGGGGTTATAACGTGCATCACGTGTATGAAATTTACTGAATTTTTTATAACGAGCCCCCGTTTCTCTGCAACGTGCACCTGCGCGCGTCCTTTATGGTCACAGAAAAGTTTTTTTTTTTGTTTTTAATGAGCGACTCAGTTCATTTTGATCAGACACGCAAGAGAAAGGAATGCGCAACAAAGTTTGTGAGGTGTGACGACTGCTCATTAGATATGCCCCAAAACGTATAATACTCCATAGACGACAACTATGATGTAGATTCACAAAGGAAGGGTCTATAGCTGCACGGAACAAGCTGAGTATGCGAGGACCCACGATTAAACTCGGTTCAGTTTCACGATTTTATCCACTGCTTGAACTACACATGAAAGAGATGCACTGGACCCCAGTGTAAATCAAAGCGAGCGAGTAAACGCGCCGGAAGGTTACAAAATGTCAAAACTAAAAACAATGTAACTACAATGGAGCTGAAATATAGTGAGCAAAGAAAGAGTGACTCGATTAAAAAAAAAAAAATGATTTACAGTCCGTAAACGTTCAGCATGTAGTTTTTCTTTCATCTGCAAAGTGCCACTGGATGCCAGAGAAAATTAAGAGAGCGTTAATAAACTCCGCACAAGGTTATACAATGTCAGAGCTAAGAACGAAGCAGCTACACTGGAGTGCGAAGTGAACAAATAAAGAGTAACTCGATATTAAAAACTGCATCCAGCCCATAAACTTTCAGCATTTTGATTTTCGTCCATCCGAAAAGTGCCAATAACTCGTTACTTGAGTTGAGAAATTCATTGTCGCACGCCTTGTTTAGTTTTACTTCGATTTGCATATGTAATAACACAGGCGCGCGGCTTAAACGTTCCCGCTCCTTGTGCTACTTCCGCGCCGCATGAAATTTGCATCAATTACCACGTTTTCTTTCTTTGTTTTTCGCAGAGGGGCCATACATCTACTGCGGAGCGATTCGATCGGCGAGCGGTTATATATACACTCGCCCCCGAGTCCCACGAATGCCTATTTCCGTAAATGAGAACAATCGCGGTCCGAGGCTGGACGATCGGCCGCGTTCCCGACGCGCGGTTTGCAGCGCCGCGAAGCTGGTCCGAGTGAAACAACTCGGCTTATGCATTCCAACCCCCTGACCGACCCCCTGGCCCTCACCGCAGCCTCTCCCAAATCCCATCATGAGGTCACCAAGGTGAGAGGGCGGATGTGGTCCAGTTCCGGGCGGCCGGTGGTCGAATGCAAACCCCGCAGGCGCTATATCGCATAGCTACAGATAATTGAACCAACGTACACCAAAGGACCAACCAAGCACGGCGAAGAAGTTTTGGATTGCCGCGGACAAACGTGCGTATATTGGGCGCTGCATGCCATAGCGCGCGCCGCGGCGGCATAGCGGACCGCGGCGTCTGTGCGGAATGCGCGGCTGCGCATGCGCCGTCTATCGGCTTGCGCGCGGGTCATTCCCCGCCGGCGGCGGCGTTGGAGTGTTTATTGTCGGGTGGGACTGTGCTGGAGGCGGCCGTTGTGTACACTAAAGCGTGCGGCGATAGCGGATACACGCCGATCCAAATGGTGAGTACAAACTCGGAGCCCCAACTCGGCGCGCATGAAGCCAGAGGTGCGCAGCCGCGCTGCAGGCCAGCGTTGGTCTGCTTCTTCCGCGACCTCGTCACAATGGCGGCGTTTCTTGTTCGGGACGAGGCGTGCGGACCAGAGGAGAAGCGAGCGCTCGGCCACGGCATGCACGCTCTCGACGTCCGGTTTCCTCGTAGCTCTGAAGTATGTGTTAGCGCCTTTCACGGCGCTAGCAGTGGATGGTTTATGGCGTCTTGTGCGATAGGAGCGCGTCGAGCAACTCGTGTGGGTTCCCACTTCAACTTTTGATTGGCGAGTTTTGGGTGTCACTTGGCTTCTCTCAAGGAACTCATTTTGGTTCTCTGCCTTTCGTACCGAAGCGTGAGTGAGTGTCTTCACTCCCTACTTCCCAGAGTGCGACCGATCGCTATTGCGGTAAAATTTGGCTCCAGAAAGTAGGGAAATCGGAAAGCATGGTAGTAACGGTCCCAGATGAGATCTCCGTATGCACGCGCTGCACGTAACTGGGCGCAACGATTTTACTGCGGAATTAAACACGATTGTTGCGCTTTAGTGTTGTGGTTAGCGTCTACCAATGCGCCGAAAGTGTTAAAAGCGTCCGCGCGTGATATCCTTATGAGGCCGCGAAGTCTTTGATCGGTGTTTTTGGTTTCGTCGATCGGTTGTTCGCATGTGATCGCGAGTCGGGAACAAAGATTGAGCGAATCCCCGAAAGCGTGACGAAATCCTGCGGAGGAGGCGCCCGACAAAGACAGCTGACCGCGCTCCGATATTAGTTGGCGTGTATCAAACTCGCGTTTTCGCGGCTTTTGCCCATGATGCAGTCGCCGGAATTTTCGCGCGGATGCCTCAATCAGGGTGATAAAGACGAAAGCGTGGTTCCGTTTTTCCACGCCCTCTCCGAAGCGCGCCGAGTGGTTAAACATGCGGTCGTTCTAATCACGTATTCGCGTTCGTTCGGCGTCCAGTAGTGCCCGCAATGATCAATGTGCCTACGTGTGCTGTTGACTGTGAGATTTCACTCTTAACACGGTACACAAAAGCGCCGCAACGTTCTTACACTGGTTGGTCCCTCGCCTCTAGTTGACTGCAGTAATTAACCCATACTCACGATGCTGGCGTGGTCTCCCGCTACGTATTGGAACACAAATCACGTGCCACTGTCGGTATTGCGTAGCGACCTACATTTACGTAGGCTTCAAGCAATGAATGTGCGCGACAAGGAACCGCAACTACGTGGCGTTGGAGAACAATGCGTGCCTCCGCAGATGCGATCGTAGAGTCTTGATCTGTTTGCTCACGCCAATAGTTCGCGTTCTTTTCTCACGAAAGAATATCTGGCGTGATTAGAATTCTCCGAGAAATTCAAAGGAAACAAAAAATGCCATGCGGGATATCAATGAGGGGTGTCTTGTACCATATTCGCTCACGGGTCGCATCAATTTCGAATTTTTGGTATGAAAGCACCTGCGCCGACTTGCATTCCTAAAGTGCACCGAGGCCATGCAGCCAAATAGCGTATGACCGTGTAACCATCCCTCAGTGAAACTGATTTTTTTTTATTTTAAAAGTTTTTTTTGTCTTTTCCACTAGTGAAAGCACAAGGCAGTTATATAACAGGCTAGATAGCGGGAAGCAATGTGTGCACTAACAGCTGCAGTGCTTGCCACATGAGGCAATATTTGGAAATTTTATTTCGCTTTATTTATCTGAAATAGTGTGACATTGTACGCTTCACGCTGTGCAAAGCGTGCAAGCATCTAGACATAAGCCTAATAAGGCATGTTTGCATTTCTTGTTTTTAATTTTCGTTTGTGCTGGCTTGACACTCAAAAGCTTCATGATCAATAATTATACGTATATCGCCTGAAATGATGCACAGTGTGTTAATATTTACAAATTGTTTGCCGAATGTTGTCTTAGTCGCCAACGTACACTTATTTTTAAGCTTTGTCAAGTATGTGAAATGTTTGTTGTTTTGTGTGTCCCTTCTAAGGAAATTGATTGGAATGGTTTGGCCAGCTGATGTCACATTTAAACTTTGTTGCAAAGGTTTACTTCATAAAGCAGGTATCATGGCTTTGATAGTAAGCATTACCAACTGAGTGGATGTTTCAACGTTTCCACTAAACTTGTCATTCTTGCTGATGAAATTTGGGCTCCGCCTTAGCGATGGAGTATAAAGTGCAACGATTCATGACCGCCTTGTGCTGGTGCAAAATAGCTGACGCATAAAATTTAACAGTTCCTAGAGAGTTTGGAATTCCTTTGAGAGCAACGCAGCCCCGGACCATCTTTTAGTGCACATGCTAGTAATTGTTTTAAAGAATGAATGGGGGTGCCTGCTCGGCTCCTCTTAACTTGTTATCAATAACAATGCGCTGCTTTATATTAAAAAAAAAAACTGAATGCTGGTTTCAGCAAGGTTCGAAAGCTTTAAAGGAAAAGTAGTGGTCCAAATAAAAAAAAAATACGTCAATGTTCACGAGGAGGCGTTTAAAGAAAACTGTTTTCGCAAAAACCTCCATTAAACTTCCTTAGAGGAAGGTTGAACGTCTGACGCCGAGCGTGTCTCTTGGGGTGCAGACAAAAGAGTTGGGGTACATGGATGCCCGTGGGATGGAGGCATTCCCTTGGGGACTTGAAGTTCAATGAAGTTCGTTGGAACCGGGCTTCACTCTCTTCTATCTTCGTGCATACAGCGGTCTTGGAAGGCCTGCTTGCAATGCCCTTTGCCTGACCTTTGTGATTGGTAACTTTGCTCAGTGCTAGCTGCATTCCAACGTTTTGAAAATGATTGCCCGAGGCAAGGCTGTTTTGGTGCGACAGGGCTCCATTTCAGTCATTTTTTTTTCTTTTCACGCTTGGCTCAACGAAAAATGGAAAGGGGGCAGCTGGAATGAGGAGGTAGTGCGACATCTAATTTAATATGCTAAAAGCCCCCTGTAGATGTTTTCAGGTGAAACTGCATTTCTTATCAAACACACCAGCCCAACCATATTCATGCATGGGCGTCTACTGAAGCATGGTTCGTTTAGGTATCTATCTAAGATACAAAATAGCAAGGTTAACGATTAAGCCCAATGTGGCAGCCCAAAAACTCATTAGTAAAATAGTCTATAGTGTGTGAAGGTGATAGGGGGCAATTTGCATGCTGCCACAGCCATCTTTGTTCTCTTTTTTTCCCTTCTTTTTTCTTAGCATCAGTTTTTGTGAAGTGCTGCAAATGTTGTGCACTCAGCACTGTGATGCAGTTTTAACAACCATGATCGCTTGCACGTTATCGTTCTTTACTCGGCCAGTCAGTGGTTCAGGCTGTGGTTCATCGGCTGCACACGAAAACAGAGGTCTCGCGTTGTTAACATCTCTGCTTATGTACCTTTCCAGCACGCTTAAACAGCCCTGCAACACTTTTCTAAGTGGATGTAATGGATTCGCTAAAGGAGCTTATTGCCTCATGAACTGGCCGCCGCAAAAATTTTCAGAATTCGTCCAATATGAGGAGAGTTACAAAGATTTGTCACACGCTTCAATCTCATTCTCTCTTCTCCTGACAAAAGCGCTGGAAGATAAGCAGGGAGGGATGGCCTGGAGAATAAAATACGTCATGTGCACCTCGTGAGCTTGAGCGTTTTATCTATCTTTTTCTTTGAATCCGGAGCTTCTCAGTGTCATCGCACAAATACAAGTTGCGGCTTCCCTTGGTGGCTCCAGTAATGACCAAGCGCCGCATGTTCAACTCGGCTGATGGTTAATACTAGGCCTGGGACGAAGTGATTTTGAGCCGGTAGCGTCAGTTGTCGAGAATACAGAAAGCAATGTTTAGTTGGTTTCGAGAACTTATTTTAAACTCCAGGACGTGTGCTACGTTATAACATTTGACTTGAGTATTCTCGGGAGCCTCCGCTACTGATCGACAGTGTTTTATGACCACACCGATGAAGTGTAAATTTCAAAGCCTCCTGTAACACGTACAGTGCTCGCAGATTGAAAGGAATAATTTGTAGCTAAGAAATGCATATACTTTTCACATTACACTGCTGTGACACTCTGTCATTAAGGTCCGCAATAATGGTGTGCGAAGTATTTCACAGGGGTCTATATAGCTGTAGTAGGATGCTGGAGCAAAACGGAAAATTGCAGCCTGCAGCACATTTCGTACCATTTAGCAGCTGATACTTGGGGGGGGGGATTGTAATTTCACTGCACATTCTTAATGCAGGCACGATGTAGTATTTATTACGATGCATTATTGCTTTAGTGTCACTTGCGTGAGGAGCTAGATTCCGTGTGAGAAAAGCTTTTCTTTTTTAAATGTTTTATTAATTTTAGTGCTACATCACTTGGAAAGTCTATGAATCCCAATACCTGTGCGAAAATGCAAAGACTTGCACGCTCCTTTCAGGGCATGTTCGTCAAGTGTCAAAATAAGTATGTCACTGAGTGTATGGGCAGGGCTGCATGTTCAAGTAACCAATTTCAGGTTAGAAAAAACAGATTCGTGATTTGCATTTGTTCAGGAGATCGTGCGGGGAATTTCCACATATTGCAAGCATATATAGCAGGAAAGAATGATGGCATTGGCGTGCTCAGGGCATTAGCGTGAAAAGTAAAATTTAAAGCAAAACATATTCTGAAAGCTCTGTTGTGTTTGAGTCCGTTACCTGAAAAAAAAAAAAAAAAAGGAAGTAGGTTATCGCAGTTGCATGCATTGTTACCGGTTCCCTGTTCACGGCGCATATGTGATTCTGCAGAAAGGTTCACCGCCACGTGAACTGCAAAATAGTAAAAAAAGGGGGGGGAGGGGAATAGATTTTCCGCATTCGTGATGCTACGTATGTGAACGTCACAGTTTGAAATGAGGCTAGATGAGAAAGAATGTAAACAGCTGGAAAAAGTGTGTGTGTGCTGGGTATTTTAAATTTATTTTATTGTGGGAGCCCCTAGCTTCAAACATGGAATTATGTGTCAAAAGCTGCATCCCCCTGCGTGGTGCTTTTTTTTTATATGACTGCTGCTGTGACGAAAATTTGGCGCTGCTGTCTGGTTAGCGAACGTCAAGCGGGAGTATTCTACCTAATCATGGCGGTATACCGTGCTGTAGTTCTTAAACTAGGTGCTCTTTGTTTATTAAAGCTGTGCGATCAGCGAAATTTTCAGTGGAGGCAAATTCGAATATGTGAGTGCGAATCAAATTTTTCTCGAATACGTCCTGAATACTTTTCAAATACTTATTTTTATGAGATAGCAACATGAAAGTGTTTCTTTTCGCTAGGTCGAGGAAGCCACCGGCAAGGTGGTGTTTCATGTCTGTCTTTTTAAGATTGAGTCAATGCAGAGACCGAATTATATTTATGTGCATGATTTAGTGTAACCAAAGTGTTGCAATCACTTGACACGTGAAAGGCAGGGATGCTATTTTCTCAGCCTCTCCTGCTCTTTCAGCTTCTGTGGAAGCCCAACCGATGTGGTGGATGAGGGCGTGCTCCCTCAGACTCCTCCAAATATGCCTCGTAGACATCAATTATATAAGGCTCGACTTAAATTTTAGATGCTAAAAACTTCGGCGTCTAATTTCTGGGACTTCCTGCTCTAATTTCAGGTTTAAAACTGCATTCCCGTACTTCTGCCATATCTATCAGATAGCAGGTTGTCAAAATAATTATGAGCTCCCACCCTCTACAGAAAGCCTTGTAACGATGTTGTGGTTTGTCATAACACTAATATTTGTTTAGACCCAACTTGTCATCTCCCTGCAACCATGCCCCGCCACAGTGGTCTAGTAGCTAGGTACTCAGCTGCTGACCCACAGGTCATGGGATCAAATCCCGGCTGCGGCGGCTACATTTCCGATGGAGGCGTAAATACTGTAGGTCCGTGTGCTCAGATTCAGGTGCACTTCAAAGAACCCCAGGGGGTCGAAATTTCTGGAGTCCTACGGCGTCTCTCATAATCATGTGGTGGTTTTGGAACGTTAAACCCCACATATCAATCAATCAATCTATCCCTGCAAACACGATTATCTATATTTAAATTCTTAGATCATAAAAGTTGTTATTTGAACATGTTATATTTCAGTAATTATAATAATAAGGATAATGCATTAGTGGTAAAACTCTTAATCTCCAGGTTGCTCCAAAATCTTGTTATTTATGTTTTCTGAGCTGCTTCAAAATAAAGCTTTATCTGTTTTAGAAAAATGCTCTTGAACGGACACTAAAGAGTCAACCGATTTTTCTCATGCTAGTTAATAAATCTTTTACAGTACCTAATTCGCCACACTTATCACGAGGCTAGGTGAGAAAGAAAACAAGCATAAATTAAATGCGAGGGGAATGCCGGCTGAATGTTTCTACACAAATTTTTATGACATGTGCAGTTCCTATTTGTAGCCCTGTCGCAGTGGTCTAGTGGCTAAGGTACTCGGCTGTTGGCCTGCAGGTCGCGGGATTGAATCCCGGCTGCGGCGGCGGCATTTTCGATAGAAGCGAAAATGCTGTAGGCCCGTGCGCTCTGATTGGGGTGCACATTAAAGAACCCCAAGTGGTCAAAATTTCCCGTCTCATCTCTCATAATCATATGATGATTTTGGAATGTTAAACTCCATATATCTATTAAATCAATCAGTTTTTGTGGCTAGAAATTAAGCATGTTGTCCTCTTAGGGGCCGGAGACTTTGCATGCCAAGCTTCAGG
Source organism: Rhipicephalus annulatus (assembly GCA_013436015.1). Classification (NCBI taxonomy): domain Eukaryota; kingdom Metazoa; phylum Arthropoda; class Arachnida; order Ixodida; family Ixodidae; genus Rhipicephalus; species Rhipicephalus annulatus. Next base: position 15,293 of record WOVY01009608.1, on the reverse strand, counting down.
GACTTTCATTGAGCGAAGTTGCCAAAATATGAAGAATGCGCTGAAATTTATGATGCTTCGTGAAGATTTTGGTGTGAAATTTAAAATTGATACTCACCCTAATTTTCTCATCTATCATTAAAGCTATGATGGTGAAAAAACCAATATTAGAGGTTTCAGAGAAAGTTATCAATTAATTTGCTTCGCTCGAGTGTCCCTTTAATTGGCATTGGGCTGCCACACGCTTTGCATGAATCTTTCCTGTAAATTTGTCCAAGAAAGCATACTAGAAAATTTATTTTTGGAGTCTATCTTCCATTTTTTGTTTTTAGCCACGTGTTGTTGGCTTACGTCTTCTCTGGCAATGTCTGTCGCTTCAGTGGGAACATCTGCTTGGGTCGGTGTCCTGTTGTGTTGGCGGGCACGGTGTGCGACTCAGAAGGCTGATGTAGATAAGCTTCAGTGCAAGTGCTTGACAAATGCCCAGAGCAATTGTTATTTCGAGCTCTGATACCACAGATAAATCTTCTCGAAGATGACAGGGCACAGCGTTCTTGCAGTAGTGTGCGGTGTTATCGTTTATCTCCTCTGCAGTGAGCAAATATGTCAGCCCCCTCTGCAGTGAGTAAAGGTGTGTGAGAGCCCCATGCTGAGAGAAGGCTGCGCCCAACTTCCGCCTTTGCTCCATGAAGTACTGCTGAAATGCGCAAGAGTTTCAAAAGGGTTTTACTCTGTCCCGCTGTTCTGTGTTTCAGTGTACGGACGATGCATTGTAAGTTAGTATTGGATGCGAGTGCTAGGTGCAGCATTCTAGTGCTGCAGCACTTATGTTATCGGAGGCCATGGACCGTCCCTTCTTTGTGTCGCAGTGGTTGTCGTCGTGCAGTCACTGTGATCTTGCTGCTGTTGATGCAATTCTCCTTGCCATGCTGTCTTGTATGTTTCAGTGAAAAGAATTCATGCAGAATTTATATAGATTCACGCTTAGTTTTGAGATTTGGACATAGTCGAGGGAGTTATCACAGTCAAGTTCGAAACTGCAGAATCACAATAACATCTATTTTTTTTATTGCACAGGGAAGCTGACTTGGCAGAGTTTGCATGGGACCCAGTGGCTAGTGTGACGCCTTCTGGTCTGTGATTGTAGCCACATAAATCCGTGGCATCACCATTTGAGAGGATAGATGGTAAGCTCATTGACACTGTTGAAAGTGAAGTCGGCTGGTTGGCATTTCACACATGTACTGCTTTTGCACAGTGTGTACAATTAAGGTTGCTTAATATAATAGTTCGTATCCTAAGGGACCCTTCATAGCTCTACTTCGCTTTCCACTGACAAAAGCCTAAGTGTAGGAATGTAATTATGTTGTAGGGACACCAATGAGAAATAGCAAATCTGTTCAGACCTATAACGTGTTATATTAAAACTATTGTCGGTCGGTTATTTTGCCATTACAGGTCAATAGTGAAAACAAAAGAATGTAAATGTTATTTTGTAGAAAAATTTCAGCACCTGAGGGCGGTTGTGACATCGTGGATTTCAATGGAACTGTCAGCATAAGCTAGAAGAGGTAATGTAGGAACCTCTAGTTTGTTATAGCTACCTGCATATATATATATATATATATTTATATATTATTGCACATTTTTTCACTTTTCAGGTGACCTCATGCAGCACCAATGGTGCTTCAGCCATTGTGGAAAAGTATTTTATTGATATGAGAAAAATTGTTTTTTTCTTTAATATGCGTTGAATCGTTATGGTGCCATGAACTGAGTAATATCACATGGCTCATCCTTCAGTAGATTGCAGCATACCTGCTTATTACATAGTGACGCCAAGTTGCCTTGTGAAAACATTGCCTCCTTGTGTAGGCATTGGCACGGGCGCTCAAAATGGGCATTGCCTCCGCACCCTTTCTCCTACTACTCTGCCACACGGGCTTGACCCCCCCCCCCCCCTTATTAGACAAAATCCTTCCTACAGCCATGCCTCATTGTTATGCAGTTTCATCTAACATCTGCATTGGTGTCCCTCACTGAATTCGTGAAAGCTACCAAGCAATCTGCCACTTCACTCTGGCCTTTACAGCTGCATGAAAACTGCCACATGTTTCATGTTACTTTTGTTTTGTTATGGCTCTCGAATTTCTTGTTTTAGTGGAATATTTAACGCTGTTAACTTTGTTACCTAATTGTACTTGCAGCGCAGTTGACAATTTTGTACTGATGCCATGCAATAGCAGTCTGTGGCAGTGTTCTGGACTGAAACAATTCCTCTATGAATAAGTTTTCCTCAGAATTCTCCAATTAGTGCAGCAAAACTTAAAAATCTGCCAGTATAAAAGAGGGAGAGAGAGAAGAAAAAGAGCGTGAAATGAACTAAAAGGAAGATGTCTTAAGCTATTTTTTTTAACTCGGAATTTCCAGGACCCCCATTTTTCATTTATTGACTCTACCCCAAGTAATTTTAAGTTATTGTATGAAAAAGCTGAACAGATGAATGGTGTGACAATAGACTCCTTGAGTAGTCTTTTTAAACTGAGCAACTTGCAGAAAGCAATTTTAACTTCTTAACATTGGAGTAACTAAAAGTTGAAAAGTCATTACCAGCAGCTTGTGACAAAGTACTGGGCGGCCAACGTTGGAGCCATGCGGTGCTGTGAAACATTCCTAGTGACTTGCAGCGCATAAGCCAGTAATTCTGGTTTTACATTCATCATTTCGTCAACACAAAGTGTCAGATTGTGTCAGCAACATTAAATGCGTATGAGTGAATAGTTTTTTGTAGTGCCGCGTAGAGACCTTGATTGGGAGCATTCACAGTACTGGATTAGGTGTATTATACTGAGGCTGGGTTGAGCTGTTAATTTTCTTGATGTTGCACTCTTAAGCCCAGCCTGTCCTTTAATCTATTTCGCTGTGTCTTCTGGCCTTTCTTGTGTCCCAGCATTCTCTGGACAACAATTCCGGGGTGATGCTGTTTGTAACGGTTCCATCCCTTTTGTGCTTAGCCAGTGGTCAGGAGGAGTGCTTACTTCCCCTGAGTTAACTATTGTGGTCATGATAAATTTAAAACAATGCATAATGCACGAGAGAAAAAAGAGAAAGAACTGACATGCATGGTGCTGAACTTGCAACTGGCTTTGTTGAAAAAGATATGCTGCTGCTCTTTTGCATGCATGCTCATTGTCAAAAACCATACATTCGTGATTCTTGAGGCACTGCTTTGTGGGAGCTCACTGGCCGATATCTGAAAAGCCTCCACCACTTCTATTGTGAACAAACAAGATTTTAGCGTAAAAAAATATGGCACATGTTTACATTCAAAACGGCATTTGACCTGGTTAGTTGAATTCCTTCCTATTTAATCATGGTGCCCCAACATACTCAATTGCAAGTTAAGCTTTGTATGTGTCAGTTCTCTTTTTCTTCGAGTGTGTCAAGTGCTGTTTCGTATTTATCATGGAAACCTACTGATTTGCCAAACCTGCCTATCTTTAATTTATTAGGTCCAGCCAACTGGGAATAGCATGTGCTAAGAGTGAGCTTTTTAGTGCAGTTCCTACATCCATTTCCTTTTTAGGAATTTGACATCGCATTGTCACAGTGGCTCTTTCCTTCTTACATCTCTATGATGAACTGTGAAACAAGGTGCGTAGCTTCCTATTCTGCAGTACTATGAACAGTTCTGTGACACAGGAAACTCTTCTGTCAATGCCCAATCACCAATAAAATAAATAAATTGACTGAAAGCAGTGCAGTGTACTGATGATGGGGACTTTAAACTGCAGCATTCACAGGAGCAGGATGACCGGTAGCAGTGAAGACCCCATGGGTCGCCCGTGACGATGGTGTGGAGTGTGCTGCTCCTGGGCGTGCTTGTGGGCCAGGCCTGGGCGGCGCACTATGTGTCGGCTGACGACTGTGACTGGCGCACAGGCCCGTCTTCCCCTGAAGTGGCCCTGCGGTGTCGTTTGCAAGCTCTTCGCACTGGCCCCGACAGCACTAACTTCAGCCTCATCCAGCCTGACCACACAACTAGCCTCACAGTGTTGTGCAGTGCCCTGTTCACCGAGAGTCACCTCGGCAATGCAACATTCAGCAGCTTGCGCTCCTTGCGTGAACTGCACTTAGAACAGTGTAAGATATCTGAGGTGCCCGAGAGAGCGTTTGCGGGACTGACTGAGTTGCGAAACTTAACTGTGCGGACTTACAATGGGGACTGGGGGGCGCTAGTCCTTGGCGCTGGCGCCGCGGGCTTTCGAGGGCCTCAGTCTTCTGCAGCGGCTGGACCTTGGTCACAACAACATAGTCTCACTGCCTCCAACGGGCCTGTGCAGTCTACGGCAGCTACGCTCACTCAACCTGACGCACAATGCTCTCGAAACGGTGGCTGGACTGGGCTGCCTTGGTGCCCTTTCGGAGCTGGACATGTCGCACAACCGGCTGCGTCAACTAGACGATGGGGTTCTTGCCGCCCTAGGAAGTCTACGCTCACTTCGGCTGCGCCATAACCGGCTGGACCGGCTGGCACCTGCTGCCCTGGCAGGGTTGGCCCAGTTACAGCTTCTGGACCTTTCGCACAACCAACTGAGCGGTGGGCTGCCGCCGGGGCTGCTTGGTGGCACAGATCTCCGAGAGCTCTACCTGCAGAACAACACACTCAGCCTATTATCACCGCGCACATTTTCCGGTCTTGAGCAGCTTGTCATCTTGAACTTGAGCCGAAATCATCTCTCCAGCGATGGCATCACTCATGACACATTTGCAGACCTCATCCGCCTCGTCATTCTGGACCTTAGCCGTAATCAGCTGAGGCAAGTGAATGGAAGCACATTCCAGTCCCAGTACAGCCTTCAAATTTTGCATCTGGAACATAATTTGATTGAAAATGTTGATGACAATGCTTTCTCCTCTCTGTACAACCTTCACACACTCATGTTGAGTGACAACAGGTTGAGCCATCTTAGTGTTTCACCCTCAACGGCCTCTATGTGCTTATCAACTTGGCTCTGGACCACAATAGGCTGGAGAATATTCATTTAGATGGTTTTCGTAACTGCAGCAGCTTGCAAGACTTGCAGCTATCGTCCAACAGATTGTCAAACATTCCAGATGCACTTCAGTACTTGCATTACCTCATCAGTCTAGATCTGTCAGACAACCGTATCGCTAGTGTATCTAATGCCACCTTGTCAGGAATGCCAAACCTACACATTTTACGTTTGGCTGGAAACCGAATAGGCAACATGACCAAAGGCACCTTTCAGTCACTGCAATCACTCCGACGACTTGACTTATCCAACAACCAGATTGCTAACCTGGAACATGGCATCTTTGATGATGCCTCAGCCCTGAATGTGATTTTACTTAATGACAATCTCCTTGAAGACATCAATGGACTTTTTATGAACTTGGCACACTTACGCTTACTCAATGTCTCGTGCAATAGTATTGCATGGTTTGATTATGCTCTGGTGCCTCGCCAGCTAAAGCACTTAGACATTCACCAGAATGACATTGAGGCTCTAGGCAACTACTACGAGTTGGAGGACAAGATGCATCTGAAGATACTTGATGCGTCGAGCAATCACATTCGTGAAATCAATGCTGGTTCTTTTCCAAATCAAGTTGAAATGATAAACCTTAGCAACAACCGCATCAGCATTATTCACCCCTTTACATTCATGATAAAGCACAACCTGACCAAGGTAAACCTTACCCAGAATCGTCTACAGAACCTGGACATCAATGCATTCCGCCTAAAACCCACGAAGTCGGCCCTGCCAGAGTTTTGGATAGCCGAAAACATTTACTTTTGTGACTGCAGCATGGAGTGGCTGCAAAGAATCAATAGCTTGGATGGTCAGTATCCTCAAGTAATGGACCTAGCGAAAGTTGTTTGCCAAATGCCATTTGGCCGGCGCAGACCTCGTTTGTTACTCAGCGAAGCCAATTCGTCCGACTTTCTCTGCAAGTACAAAAGCCACTGTTTTGCATTGTGCCACTGCTGCGAGTTTGATGCCTGTGACTGTGAGATGGTATGTCCTGAGAACTGCACCTGCTACTCAGACCAGACGTGGAACAGCAACATTGTAGACTGCAGCTTCACTGCCCACAGCACTATTCCTTCACGCATCCCTATGGATGTGACTGAACTGTACTTGGATGGAAACGATATGACCCACCTCTCAAGCCACAGCTTCATCGGCCGCAAGAACCTGAAGGCCCTGTACCTCAACAACAGCAACATCCAGAGTCTCCACAACCGCACCTTCAATGGCCTCGTGGGTCTGCAGGTATTGCACCTTGACCACAACAAGATCACTGTATTGCAGGGACATGAGTTTGAGAACTTGACCAGCCTTCGTGAGCTGCACCTTTCGCACAACCGGCTCTCAAGCCTCAGCAACCGAACGTTCGCGGCTCTGCGGTCACTCGAGGTCTTGCGGCTAGACAACAATTACTTGCTTGAATTCCCGGTGTGGCAGCTGCGGACCAACACGCTGCTGCGCCACGTGCAGTTGGGCCACAATCCTGTGGTCCTGTGGATGCGCCTTCCTGAGCCGCTTCCAGGCGTGGGCTCGTGGCAGCCCTCTACGAGATGCAGCCTCGGTGCGTTGCGGTCGTCGGGGCCCCTTCCTGCTTGAGTTTGATGCTTCGTCGTGTGGAGGCGCCAACGGCACGGGGTGGGCCGAGGCGCCGGCGGCTGGTGCTCAAGAGCCGCACCAGCTGCCACCGGGGCCTGGTACCGCTGCTGATTGCAGCACCCTCTGCTGTGGTCCTGGTCCTACTGGGTGCCGTCCTTGCAGCCTGCTACCGACGCCAACTGGAAGCTGTGGCTGCACAGTCGCTGCGGCTTGCGTCCTCTTCGACCGTGCCTCCGAGTCACCAGAGCGCCTGTTTGACGCCTTTGTCGCTTACTGCCCCAAGGACGAGCCGTTCGTGTCCCAGGTCCTGGCTGCTGAGCTGGAAACTTGTAGTGGTGGTGGAAAGCGACGTCCATTGCGCCTCTGCCTGCGTCACCGCGAACCTGGCCGTGCCGGGCTGCGTCGCGGAGGCGGCTGTCGTCGAGGCGGTGCAGTGCAGTCAACCGGACAGTTGTAGTCGTCTCGGAACAGTTCCTGCGCAGCGAGTGGTGCCGCTTCGAGCTGAAAGCAGCGCAGGCGAGCAGCACGCGTAGGCTCATTGCCGTGCTGCTGGATGATGCCGGGCAGGACCAGTGGGACGTCGAGGCTCGCCAGTGTCTTCGTTCTGCACTCATCCTGCGTTGGGGTGAACGTAGGTCTGGCAAAAGCTGCGCTATGCGCTGCCAGACCCGCAGAAAGGACCTCCCCAGCGTGGTGGTCTCCCCGAGCCGACAGCGCGTGCCAGTGCCGTCAAACTGGTCTGAACAGTCACAGTGTAGTCTACTCTTTGCCTTAGGGTCGATTTCTACGTTCCTAAAGTCTCCAAACCACTGTTTCAGTGCCGCGGCCTTTTTTCGGGGACGGGAGGGGCAACGTGTGTGTGTGGCAGAGCCACCGAGACGCGCACCAAAGTGGCCTAAGACCGATTGTACATAGAGCCGCTGCGGATCTACTTTTGTACAGATGCCTTTTGTTTTTGTCTTGTTTTTCGTCGGTAGCAGGTCCCCGTGTGGACTGACATCATTATGCCGTAGTGATGTAGAGTACAAAGTAGTTGCCTTCTATGTATAGGAGGTATGCTTTGGTGGTCACCGGACGTCCTGCTAGCATTGAGTCTGTGATATATTAATAAAAGACATGTCGCCAGTGTAGACGAGCACGAATCTTTTGTCTCATGTTCAATTACAGCATATTTGATGCAGTGGAGCCTGGTAAGTAATTGGTGCCTCTGACTAGGTAAAGATTGTCTTAATTGTGCCAAAATGAAACGCCACCATTACATGGCACGACATATGTGCTGATTCCCAAGAAATTGTGCACCAAGTATGGACAGATAGCCGTGCGAGTGTAAAAAACTAAAATGAAAGCTAGCCGTTATGGCCATGTTCATGGCTGCATGCCTATGAAAACAATGGGCTGAATGGAAACTCACTGATGTTGACCCATAAAAAATGGGGCATATCAGAGGCCATTTGCGAAGCCATATTACATTCGGATAGCGATGTTATGTGCCGCTTATGTTTGACCATTTTTGTTTACACTCTTATAAGTAGGCTCATGTGTTTATCTTCCAACATCTCCTCGCAACATCTCTGTTTGAAGTGCCCGAGTATATGAATCGCACCTTGGAAACTTCGCTGCGGACATTTTTTTGGCCGTTCCGTCATGCCGATTGACGGCCGTCGATCCAGCCTTGTCTACGCCGCTCAACCCAGCCTCATTGTCGTGGCCTATGACCGAGGTCCTGGCACTTTCTGCAGAACCGAATGCGCACACTTCTAAATTGTCTGTCTGAACAGGAGCGCGACAGCAAGAGCAACCGGCGTGAACCAACCCGTTCTTGCTCCGCTTCGTGCCCTATATTAGCTGCACATGGTGAACCTACGTAGTATCTTCCTACTTCTCCTCCATAAGGGCTTCACCTCTTCTATGTGTTGCAGTGCGTCAGCGCGTGGGTTTTCCTTTGGGAGAGGGGCGTGTGCAGGTTCGCGTGGCACCCCGTAGGGCCTGGCAGGGAGAGGGCACGGCACCGCGTCAATAGGCCACACGCTGCAACGCGTATGCGGTTAAGCTCTAGCACTATGAACGGATTACTTAATGGGAACTTTTTGTTACCATTTGTTTGTTAACTTTTTGCTAAATACCCAAGTTGCGATATAATTACGAGGGACGTCGCAGGGGAGGGTTGCGAATATATTGACCCACCTGGTGCCACATGGGCTCCTAGAACTTCGCCTTCACTTAGATGCGGTCGGGATACGTTCCCGAGACCCGTGTTGCCAATCCAGTGCCACAACCACCAGCCCACCGCGGCGGGTAAGCTGAATAGATTCACTGGATATCCTAAGCACACAGCGCAATTATACGCCCGTCAGGCTACCTTGATTATGCAGCACACCGTTATCGTGTTGGCCCATCGGCAGTTTCGTGCGTCCGTGCCGAAGTTATCGCCGCAATCTACCATCTGGCGTGGTTGACAAGAAAAGGGGCGTTAAAATTAATGGTGCCAGGTGGTGAAACGGGGAGGCGAGCGCGATTGGAATAGCGTCTTGGTGAATTTGGCTGGATGATCGGACGGTGCTAGACGGTGCTAGAGACAGCTGTAAGCAGTTCAACATAGATAAAGGTAGGTAGCAACATTGCGCAGCTCTGCCTGCTGGGCGAGCTTGTCACAGATGAAACTGGTGAAACAGCGTGCAAAAAGTGCAGTCGCGCGCGCGTAAAAATGACGCGGACACATTGTAATGTACGTGTGTGTGACCATGTTCTTTCTGCGGTTTGGTTTGGTTTGGAAAAACTTTATTGACAAGTCCGAAGGCGTGCGCCCTAGCACACGGCGGGCCGCTCCCACGATGGGACAGTAAGGCCGAGCCCTAGCGCCGCATCGTGGGCCCTCTGGACAGCCCAAAGTTGCGATGTTATGTCTGGACTCCGGAGAGCGGAGTCCCACTTTCTGGACGATGCTGTATCGGTGCCACGTACCGAAGGGCACTCCCAGAGCATGTGGTGTAAGGTGGCTAAACCGCCACATTTTGTACACGAGTTGGTTAAATAAACATCAGGATAAAGCTTGTGAAGAAGGCAGGGTTAGGGTACGTTTCTGTTTGAAGTAATCGCAATGTAAGCGCCTGCGCTCTATTTAGCTTCGCATGTGGTGGTGGAAAGATTCTCCTATCCATAGCGAAATGTTGGGTTATTTCATTATATGTAGTTGGCGGATCCCTGTTTACGAAATCTCCAGTTCGACCCAAAGGTCCTCCATGGCCCGCGGACAGCTAACCCTCGCGCCCTGGAGTGGGCCAACTCATTGAGATTTATGATCCCTCCGTCCATGTTTCCCATATGAGCTGGGAACCATGTAATGGTATGGGTTGTAAGCAACTTATCACCGAGTATGTTTTTGGCCTCTTTGCACACAGCTCCAACACTGAAGGCACGAATGGCAGCTCTAGAATCGCTAAATATGTGTTCATTACGCTGATCTAAAAGAGCCAAGGCGATGGCAACCTGCTCAGCTGCATTGGCAGTTCTGGCGCATACCGACGCCGCATTAATTGTAATTCCTTTGTGGTTGATTGCCACTACCGTGAATCGGTCTCTCTGGCCATCATATTGCGCCGCGTCTACGAAACAGGCACCCCCGTCAAGATCCGCAACTTGGCGAAGAAGGGCCCGAGCGCGCGCTCTCCTCCTTCCAACATTACGTTGTGGATGCATGTTCCGCGGGGCAGGCGAGACAATGATGTTTTCCTTCTGATCCCTCGTCAACCCTTGGTACAGAGCCTCAATCTGAGCTGGTGGAATACCCATTTCTGCGAGAATCATCCTCCCCGCTTTTGAGCCAGACAGCCTAATTACCTGTGTTCTTTCTTGTGCTTCCGCAATTTCCTCCAATGTATTATGAATTCCCAACTGCAGGAGACGATTGGTGTGGGTGTAGTTGGGGAGCCCAAGGGCATTTCTTTACAGCTCTCCTGATCATTGCATTAAGCTTGTCCCTTTCCATTCTCTTCCAGACATGCATTGCCGCCACATATGCAAATGACACAGCAGAAAAGCATGTATAAGCCTGACCAAGTTGTCCTCTGATAGTCCTGTCCTTCGGTTAGCCACCCGTCTTATGAGCCTAATAACACTGTCTGTCTTTTTTTCCAACCTTTAATCGTGATGGTGTTGGTGCCCGTTGCTTCTAGCGTCATACCTAAGATCCGAATGGAAGCGACTTTGGGGATTGATCGTCCACTTTTGGTACGTAAGTGGATGTCATTCTCTAGGGGCGGCACCCAGCCTCGCGGTCGACGGCCCCTCCTGACCGGTTTATAGAGGAGAAGCTCAGACTTTTCCGGAGAGCAAGAAAGGCCTGTGTCTTCCAGAAAACTCTCGGTAGTGTCGATGGCCTCTTGCAGGGCCGCCTCTACAGTGCCATCACTTCCTCCTCTACACCAAATGGTGATATCATCGGCATAAATTGTATGACCAACATCTGAAATTCCAGAAAGCTGCCTCGAGAGACCAGCCATGAGGATGTTAAAAAGTAAGGGTGATAGAACAGATCCCTGCGGGGTGCCCCTATTTCCCAGCGCTTGCACATCCGATTCTAGATCTCCAACTTTAAGTATGGCTTTTCGACCACACAGGAAGGATCTGACAAACGCATGAAATGAGGAACCTAGGTTGAGACTTGAGATCGCATCTAAAATAGAATCATGGCGGACATTATCAAACGCTTTTTTTATATCCAAGCCTAGGATCGCCCTGGTGTCTCTGGTATGATTATCTAAAATTTGACACTTAATGAGTTTCATAGCATCCTGCGTACAGAGGCCTGGCCTAAAGCCAATAAGGTAGTGAGGGAAGAGATCATTGTGCTCTATGTAGTCCGCGATTCGGTTCTGGACAACGTGTTCCACCACCTTTCCCACGCATGACGTGAGAGAGATGGGGCGCAGATTGTCCAAACTTGGTGCTTTACCGGGCTTGGGAATGAGGATCACCTTGGCCAACTTCCATTGTTCCGGGATGTCACCTCCCTTCCAAATCCTATTAATCTCATCAGTAAGAAATTCAACAGAGTCATCTTCCAAATTCCGAAGCGCTTTGTTGGTGACCCTATCTGGACCCGGTGCCGATCGGCCATTGAGTTCGTGCAGGGCACGTCGCACATCGCTGATGGTGAAGGGTTCATCCAAATGGGCACAAGGTGTTCCCATATACCCCGGATAGGCTTGCATGGAATCAACTGCTAGCGGTAGATACTTCTCAGCAAGCTGCCCCAATAGCTCCGCGCCCGAGGAGGATTTTTGAGCAAGATGAAGTATTCTAGCAAGGACCCCCCTCTGATTAGATTTAGTGCCCGACTCGTCAAGCAAGTGTTTTAAAAGATTCCATTTACCTCTGGTTCGCATTTGTCCATCGACTGAATTACAAATTTCATCCCACTGCTGCCTCGACAAGTTTTTGCAATGTTCTTCAATTTGTGTATTTAACTCTGCTATCTTTTTCCGAAGCCTACGATTAAGTCTCTGACCCTTCCATCTGGCCAATAGCGACTGCTTTGCCTCCAGTAAATGCGCAAGCCGACTGTCCATTTTGTCTGTCTGTACCTCTGTCTCAATGGTTCTGGTAACCGCCCTAACGTCCTGCAGCAGCATCTCTGTCCATTGCCCCAGAGAGTCCGGGATTTCCCCTTGTTCCGCTCGAGCGCTGCGTGACTCCCGAAATTTATCCCAATCCACGTAAGTAAACTTTCTTTTAGATTTTGCCTCCATCTGTAATTTAGTAACTGTAATATAATGATCACTTCCTAAATCCGTCAGAAGATTTTCCCAACCTACCGAGCCAGCATTTTTCACGAAAGCTAGGTCCGGGGTGGAGTCCCTGGTGGTGGATGTGCCGCGCCTAGTAGGAAACATCGGGTCCGTAATTAACGAGAGATCCGCATCTCCCGTCTCCTGCCACAAGCTCCTGCCTTTAGCTGAATCATACGGGTAGTTCCACGCCCGGAAAGGCGAGTTAAAATCCCCCGCCACAACCAGAGGAGAGAGCCCAGCCAATCTGGTTGCCTTAGCTATGATCGTCCTAAAACGCTGCCTATGATCACTAGGGCTACTATATATGTTCAGTATAAAAATGCTGGAAAGGTTGGAAGAACTCGGAATGACCTCAACTAAGGAGAGCTCCGTTTTATTAGGTCTTACCCCTAGATCATGTGTCACAAAGGTGAACTTGTTGCTGACTAACGTGGCAATCCCTCTGCCTTCCCCTTTAACTGCATGTGCCTTGTACCCCGGGAGGGTTACACTATCAGACAGCGTCTCCTGCAGTAGGATCACTTGCGGCTTCTCGCTGTGAGAGCGGACAAATTGCTGCAGGGTGCCCCTTTTGCTAAGGATCCCCCTGCAGTTCCATTGCCATATACGAAATTCAGCGTGCGAGGCCATCTTGATCATTGGAGGTGCTCCCTGACCCTGCCGTCAGGTTCTGTACAGAAGCAGCTGTACTATTCGAACTGGGGATACTCATGGGAATGGGCGCCGATAAAGGCGTTCCCTCTGGAAAGAAATCCGGGTGAATCCTAGCTGCTCCCCTGATATTGGGGCTCTGCACCATAAGGCCGGCGTTCTGTAATTGATTCTCCACACATTGAATTCTGGCATGTTGAATATCTATTTTCTGATCCATAACTGTGAGACGTTGATCGACCGCCGAGAAACGCTCATTAAGTTTGTGAATCTCAAGGCAAATTGAATTTAGAGTCTCCTTAATTTCAGATTTAGCTTTAGCCTGCACATTCTCGGCTGAAGTCGCAGCCTTACGCTTGGCTGGGTTACCCGAGGGGCCCGCTTCCACGACCATGGGAACCTCTATGGGTTGAGGAGAGGGAGAACCTACACACGGAGAAGCAGATGCCAGAGTAGCTTGAGATGTACTGACACGTCTAAGCTCAGCCATTTCGGCTCTCAGCGACTCAATAATGCTGCGCATTTCGGCATTCTCCTTCCTAAGCTGATTTAGCTCCGCTAGACCATGCTCTGGCGCAGTGCCCCCCGTTACCTTTCACCTCCTCCGCTGCGCACCCGGTCAGCCCAGGAGCCACCCTGCATCTCCGGTTGGGGTGGGCTTTGGAAACGGACTGTGCCATGCGGGTCCCTGGACTGGCTCCTCGAGTGCGATGGGCCTCTGGATTGGGACCGACGACGATCTCTGGACCGGGACTTGGCTCGGCCTTTAGACGAAGTTCCCTTTCGCTGGCCTTGGGAGCGACTTCTGGACCGAGATCTGGATCTGGACCGACTGCTTGCCTGTTGCGATGAGTCACGGCTGTCCACCCCAGTTGCAGCAGAACGACTGTTTGAACTGGAGTTGCGGTGTGCAGGCTGGCTCACACCCTCGTCGGCGTTAGCAGGTACCGTTTGCTGACCACGACGCTCTGATTCCGCACGGCGCTCTCTTCGCCGCCTTCGCACAATAAATGGAAGCTGAAACCTTTGCTGGCAACTTTTATCCGTCGTGGCGGGTGGGCCACCACAGAATCCACAGGTCGGGGAACATTGATGGTTCTCATCAGGGTTGTTGATTCCGCACCTCTTGCACACAGCTTCGTCCGGTGTCGGACAGACGTCCGCCCTGTGCCGAGTCTGCCACAGGCATAGCAGCAGTCATGCTGCCGATGGTAAAGCGAGCATCTGACCAGCGCTGTGCCGAAATAAATGAAGTTGGGAACTTTGTAGCCATCGAAGACAATAACCACCGTCTCAGTGTTCTTAATACGTCTGACTCCCAGAGCCGTGGGGTTTCTTTCAGTAAGGGATGCTCCTCTCCAGCTCCGTCTGACTCTCCGATGCGTCAATCTTACGGATGACCCCCTTGCAGGTCTCATGCGGGGCAGCCTCGTAAGTGTTGATGTCATACTTCTTCATTCCCAATGTAAGGCAGCTCATCCTGAGGTAAGAGTCAGCGTTCGCACGGGGACGCCGTGCTAATAACTATGATATTTTGCGTTGCATTCGGGCAGACAATGTCCTGACTGATGAGCGTGGGTACAAATTCCAGCCGCCTCTGCGATTGCCCGGCCAAGTCTAGCTGAGCCCGCCTTCTCACATCCAAGCCACCCCTTGGACGGACGATAATCTTCCAGTGCTCGCTAGGCAGTCGAGGCATTCTCGATGATTGATAACTTGATTCTTCAAGTGTAGAGCTTTTCTTGTAGCAACTGAAATTGCCACCTGGCATTCTCGCCGCACGCCGTGGCACGCTCTGTAGCACTGGCGTTCGTGCGCCTCGAGCTTTTCTTCACCGCGGCGGAACGCCAGCCGTGTTCCTCTCCAAACTCTTCCGGAGGGAGTTCATCACCGTCCATAATAACAGCCGCACCGTCCAGCATATTGGCTCAGCAGGTGGAACGAAGGGCGCGTCCAAGGAAGGGCGCGTCCTGCCCGGCAGACGCCAACTCGGCGTTGGGTAAGCACGCGAGGCGTAGTCGGTGGCGTAAAAGTCCGAAAAATGCTCAAAAATGGAACCTACCGGTGAAAGTCCGCTACCGACGTGAACCTTGGCAGCTTATGAGTCGACTCGTAGCAAGATCTTGAGGCACAGCACACGAAAAACCACAAAAATCATTTGCTGAAGCGGGAGCCCAAAGACCCCGGACTGCTCCGTTCTGCGCCACCTGGCGTTCCTCTT